>VZZY01020447.1:355171-399172 GCA_013400335.1 Eurystomus gularis | reverse complement strand
AAAAAAAAAAGACAGAAGTTTAATATGCCTCTAAGCATATGGAGTGGTTGGCTTTGGAAATTCACTAGAACTGAAGCGTGGGAAAGAGGAAACTTAGAACTGAGGGGGGTTAGTAGTAAATGAGGGAGTTATATGCAAGGATGAGACGTCAAGAGTGGGAAACAACTGTCATTAGATGCTAATGGGCTTAGCAATAAAGACTAGAGAAATATAATGAAGTAAAATACACAGAGTATATAAGTATCATATAAAACAGAAGAAGATTAAGTCCTTACTTTATGTCTGTTTAAAATGTAAACAAATTGCTTTCAAATATTCAAAATTATTTTCAGAACTAAGTTTTCTCTGTCTTCCTCTCATCTTCTACTTACCCTGCTGGCTCTTTGCGGCAGGGAATCATCTTTATTAATTGATAGAGAGCTCCTACAACACTCTCTAAAATATAATCTAAAATTATAGTTTCTCTTGGTACTTTTACTACTGTTATTAATAAATGATTACAGGATATCAAAATGATGATTTACAGAAAATGTGAAAGATTACCATATGTTTTATATACTATAGAAGAAATAAACTATTGGATAGTGCTTCAGGTAAGAAGATTTGTGTCAAGAGTGTGACACAATGTGGCTTGATGTGAGAAAGATTTTTTTAAAGATTCTTTGAAGATGTTTCATTTAAGCTAAAGTTCTGGGCAAAATATTTTCCTGAGAATTTTGGTATAATGTACTTAGCTTTTCACCAGAAGATTTGTAATGATATCTGGAATTCAGATAAGGAAGAGAAGCAAACTGGCTGCTATCTTCTCTGCATTTCCCCAGGGATTTAACACAGATTATTCCAATGTGTCAAGGATAAAACCCCATCACTGTTTTGCAGGAGGTGCTGTTAACCAAAATGGCTGAGATTTTGTGTTTACTGCTGACAATTTGTTGTATTTCCATAAGCAACAGCATTTTAAGATTCCTTTTGTTTTTGTTCTCATAAGTATTTTTCTCTGTGTAGGTATGCAATGAACTACTGTATTTTTCTTCCAAGAACGAAAGAATATATTGCTTATAATTCAGTACAGACCTATAAATAGGGCAGTGAAGAATTTTATTTGGTCCTGAAACTCACTTATTTGGTTTGACTGTGCATGCAGCAATTATCTAGACAGTAAATATACTCAGGAGGTCTGAAATATAAATCTTCTGATGAGAAAATGTCAAGGTAAGTTTAAATGAGTAAGAGAGTTAGAAATGTGTTTACTTACACTGCAGAAATCTGTCATCAGAATCACAACAGCCATAATTCTGAGTATCTGAAATCTTGTACTCAGATTCAATCTTTGTCACATCCTACTGATGTCTTGAAAGTGGCAAAATTATTTAAAAAAACCAAACAGAACAACAACAACAACAACAACAAACCCCCACAAAAAAAACCCCACCTTTCTCAATTATCTGTCAAAGCAAGTGTAGGGTGATGTGGTAAAGGAGGTATCTCCATATAACAAATCATTTTACTGAATTATAAAATAAATGAGTATTACTGATAATACAGTCAGTTTTTACATGCAACTAGTAAAATAATAAGAAGAATATAGCATGTTTTATTTATTTCAGAAGCTAGCTGACACTTGGCTTTGAAAAATATAATTGGAATCAATGCACTTTTTAAAAAATTTTGTTTTCTGCTTCATCCTTTTTATCTCAAGGGAAGCTTCTGTGAAAATATTTCGGAGCTCTTCTCTCACTGTGCATTCCTAATCGTGGTTCCTAATCCTATTTAGCTAACAAGCTGGAAGTAAGTTGTCATGGTACATAAAGAATAAACACTGGTCAGTACAGTGTACATTGTGGGACGTATCTGGGAGTTTTGTACCTTTGGGGCTTTCACCAAAACAGTCTTGCAAGCAGCTGAAATCTTGGTTTAGTGGTACATATGACATTGTGCTTGTGTGTCTGTAAGGTTCTGGAGTTCCTCTGTATCTCCACATAAAACTTACTGATATTTTAGTAACCCAACATGCTTATTCAGTGCATTGTTTTCCATGAGGCTCTTGAGAATATTTTCAAGGTATAGAATGAACTGACTACTGCAGTAAGATACAGTGAGGTGTTTAGATTATATGTAAAGCTGTATGCATACTAATATAAAAAACCAGAGGCACATACCAGTTTCATTGGGACAGAATAATAAGCCTACCATGGTCTGCAGGCCTCCAGCAGTTTTGAGTCAGCCAGGGCAGCTGACCGGAGTTGACTCACAGGTGTATCCCATACCATAAATGTCAGGCTCATGATAAAGGGGAAAAATTGCTGAGGATAGGGGCTCCTCCTGCTGCTTCTCATTGTTGTTCCCATTGCTGATGAGGCTTGCTTACCACTCTGCTCCTGAGGACTACTTTCATGTTTATTGTCACCACTGTGCATTCACTGGGCTGAGTATAAGGTTGTATACTTCATATTGGCATTAGTATTAATATTAGTTTCATTAAATCCACTTTCATTTCAACCCGTAGGTCTCCTTTCCTTTTCCTGATGCCCTTTGTCATCTGGGGAGGGATCATCAGGTGATAGAGCAACTGCTGTAGTTTAGCTCTGGATATGGGCCAAATGTAGACAAGTATTACATGATCACTTAATAGTGTGATATAAGTTAACGTATACTTATCAAATCTGCTTGTTGTGTTGTCTTTAACTTGCTCACGTCTTCCCTCTCCTGGCTTTTATTTTTTAAGACTTTTCCTTTGCCAGCCTCCTTATGGTATTCGAGCATGAGCAATAAAAACAATACCAATGATATTTCAGAGTGTTTTGACCCAACCAGTCTCTCCTTTCTCACTGATAAATGGAAGGAACTTCAGTTATATTGCTCAATATTTTAGAGCCCATCATCTAACCAGACATTCCCAAACTATTTAAATTTCTGAAAAGGGTTTTAAAGAACACCTTTACTAGATCATGCCCCCCACCCCCCAGAAAAGGGCAATATCAGGCAAAATGCATAACTGTGTATTATATTAGTCATTTGACATATTCCACTCATTAAGTGGGTGGAAGTGTAGAAAGACATTGCACTGTTGGAAAAGCCTATGCTTTTCATATACATGTGTTAATTTTTAAGTTCCTTGCAATGATTGGTGCTAAAGTATTCAATCATGGATATACTGGAAACTTCCCAGATTATTTTGTTTCTGCTAAAACAAACTGGCTTAAGAATCAGACACTGCTTTTCATAACAGTATCACCATTCTGAGAAGAAATTTTTGAAATCTATTGTTCAAAATTTAAAAATTTAGTATATACACATTTCTAAAATTACATTTTAAAGTCTAAACCATACAAAAGTATCATCTTGAAAAGGTATTTCATGTATCTAGGTAATCACTTTACATTTCAGACTATTGGAAAGAAGTCATCAGTGTTTTGTTTGACCTGCATTATTGCTAGGTTGTACTCTAGCAAAAAAAGGAACCTAGGAAAGGATAAAGTTTCAATTGCTGGCTGTATCAGTGAAATTTGTATTTACAACTTGGACATAGTCAAAGGAGATACACACCTAGTTTCTTGCTATAATCATTGAAGATATGCAGTCATTTCTTTGAAATTATTCATCTTGGCCTGAAGCAAACACTTAAATTACATCAAATGAGTCATGCCTTAAAGGTGCCTATTTCTCTCTGCCAAATTAAAGGGACCCTAAGGTGAGTACTGAGGTTTCTGTTGTGGATATTTCAGAATCCATAAGACAAATATTTATCTAAATCTAAACATGGCTTTGTACATGAGAAAATATAATAGAAATTATTGGCTAAAAATGTGATATTCAGGAAAAATAATAAGCTGTAATAAAAGAAAAAAAAAAGGTCCTAGTGTCAAAACGTCTGAGATGAAACCTGTTTCCCCTAGAAACCTGTTTCTCAGTTGTGGAAGCATACTGGAAAGTCTTGGTATGTTCTGAGAAAGTTATTGTAACGTACCACTGCATACCAACACATTTTATCAAAAAGAACCACTGGCTGTATCAGACTGCTGCATACTGCCTATTCCTTAGAAACGTCATGTATTGCACATCCAGGGTTTTTTTGGTCCTGCAACTATGTGCCTCATTTAGTTCTGTAGCATTTTTATCACAAAGCTGAGCAACTTTTACTGTATCTTTTTAAACCCACGCTTTTAGTTCTATATTGAAATAGCTGCCAAAGTAAATAATCTTATTTTTCTGACATGACATTTTTGTGAATAAGTCTAGAATAACCCCAAATAAAACAGATTTTCAGATTCTCTTTTTTAATCCCTGTGTTCTATCCAGGACCTGTGTTTCTTATTCAGGCAAGATGAGTCCTCTTAAAATAGCACACTCTCCAATTTTCTAAGAGCTGTGCTCTTTACAGCTATGCCTACAGATTTGAACCTATGTGCACTTCTTATGGATAAGTTTTATCTAAGATGGTTACTCTGTAAACCTCATTGCAAGCTAATAAAAGTTAATTCTGTGTTTGGCAGTTAAACCATCCACTTGCTCAGTATGGCTCCCAGGTTCAACTAATACATGTGCTTTATATCTGAGACCTAGAAAACTTACAAACATTTTCTAGTGCTCTTTTAGAAAATGTGTGCCTATATGGCAAAGAAGGAATGACATTTGATTACTCTTTCCTATTCACTGAAAACAGAAGAGCCATACATGCAGAATCACCAACTCCTGCTCATATTCCTAAGTTTTGAATACAAAAAAGTTTGAATATGTTCTTACAGTTATAAAAATGCATGTTATCAGAATATATTTTAAATTGCTTTTGATATTTCAATGCATCATTTTTGTACCATTTTGCACACATTACCAGAAAAATACTAAGATGTGCTTCTGTGAATTAAGAGAAGAAACAAAACACTCACCAGATAGTTAACAAAGCCAGTTTAGAAGATATCAGTTAAATAATTTAAAACTGTTACCAATACTGCTATAGAGCAAAGAAAGGACATGACAACTGTATAGGTTTGAGGTGTAAAACCAGAAAACTGTCAGAGTAATGTATTCCAATTAAAAAAAAATAAAATAAAAAAGAGACAATTTTAAATTGATAAAAGGAAAAAAATGTTCATGATATATGAAAAGTTAGGAAAATCTCAGAATGAGCAGGATAAACATCATCCTTTGATACATTTAAAGCAGGTCAAAACCAGCTTACAATAAGAGTAATAGCCCTGCATGATAGAAAGATGGGTTGGACACTTAGGAGGAGTCTCCCCAGCCCTAGCTTCTGTGATTCAGTGGTGATACCACATAGTAACTTTTGCATAAAGCAGAATATATTGCTACACTGCTTACAAGATGGCATTTTACTGTCATTGTAATAAATGAAAATTCCACTAGGTGGTTCTGGTGCTCTTCTAACAAAGATCGAGAATGTTAGTGCAAGTCAATTCTGTGTTCTTTTTTTTTTTTGCTGGATTGTTCTCCTAACTGTTTTGAGTATGTCAGAATCCAAATATTTAGGTATATTCTGAATGGTGATATTAATAATTTATTTCTTGATTAAGGATAAAATACTCTTGATCAGATAAGACCAAGGTATGAGACTTTAATACGGTGAAATTCCATTGGTTGTGTTTGTGAGTTAAACTGCTAGCAAAATGTTTTACTTTAGCCTTCGAAATTCCCTTCTTAAACTTGTAAACTTGAACTTGTAGTCACAATGGACTTGTAATTAGGTTTCCTATATGAGTTATCATCAATCTAGTAGAATTTGAATATGTTTATTGCATGTAAAACATTGTTATCATCTAAGTTGGTATGTGACAACAAAACATGAACAACTGTGCAATCATGGGAACTTTCTTTTTGTATGGGCCATTGCTTAAGGCAGGATATTGATGCTGTCCCTAATACGGGTTCTTCACTTGGTGTGTAAAAAGCAGATCCACACACTGACTTGAGATAATTGTCTTTATTTCTATTCTGCAGAATAGGGTGCCAGGCATCTAACAGCCAGCTCACCTATCATTGCCAAGCGCAGACTATTTATAATAGCATGAGACACTTTATTGGTTAGTCATGTTTCCCTATCCATCCTAGAACATACGTATTTAAAACATTTTGGGGAGGTTCCCTGATTCAGCATGCTCTATTTTACCTTAGAGGTGTGTATTTTAGCTGTATAATTACCCAAGGTTACTTTGGGGTGCACTCTCCACTACAATTTGTTCTAGAAGTTAGATATTTTGTTATCTTATGTCTAAGTCAGCAAGAGCAAAAGAAGACATCGGACACATTGTTTTGTTTCACATCCTATTCAAGGTTAGGTACTTCCTGTGATGACTCAACCATGTTTCAACTGCAACTTCTGAATAAACTTTTAGCTTTGTTGTTTCAACATCATTAATTTAAATACATCTCTGCTCTACAGCTCTGCTATGGCCCATGCAGCCACTTGCATTTTTATTAAAGACAGCTTATACTTATCACCTTTTCCCTTTGCAATTCCCCTGATTCACAAATACCAGCTACTTTTTCTCTCAGATGGCCTGAGATATGCAACTTGAGATAGACAGCTTGCATATTTTCAGCTTGTATTTGTCTTTAAAAGGCTGCTATTGCTATTTCAGACCCAAAGAACGGCCTTTGTGCCCAAGCGCCTGTATCTCCCAAATGTGTCAATCTAGCACACCTGGCAACAGGTGTTTTTCATTACTACAAATCTTGCCCTTTGGAGTTGGTTTAGAGTGTGTTGCTGGTTCTACAAAAGGGTTTTTTTAATTTTAAAAAAAAGTATGAAAACTTTTTCGGTCTTTTTTCCATTTCTAATGTTACACAGTTAATTAGTTTTGCTACTATGGTACATGTCATTAATGTGAGATAACTACTCCAAATATTTCCACAAACAGACTACAGAATTCAGCTTGCTTTAGCTGTGTTTGCATTTTTGTGGTGCGCTAATGAATGAGTTTCACAGGGGTATTCATGTGAGAAATTTACAGATTATTATGAAGAATATTACAGAAAATACAACAGAATAGATATGATAAATTCCACCAGAAAACCAATTCTGATAATTAATGTTTTTTAAACTACTTCACTATATGTATATTATCAGTATATTTTCTGGGGGACAGGTAGGCTTTTACACAGCAAATATAAGCCTATTGACAATAGCCCGGCTGAGCCATTAGATATCATTGACAGACCCACAGAGCTCCACAGTGGAATACAAACTCCCATGACACCAGAAATGGGAGCTCGTCACGTACTACAGACAGTTAAAATTCATCTGCCATTGGTTTTCCAATTTAACTGTTGAGTAATCACAAATAAGTCTTGATCAAATTTCACAAAAAGTAGGATGCAAAAGGCAAGCACATTTCATGAATTCTCCCATTTCTTCTGCCCTTTTTAGTTCTTGAACCTGCCTTTTGGAAGAGATTGATTATGAACAGTTTGTATAACACAATCACTGCTAATTTGTGCTTGGACCATGCTTTTCTGAGCTTGTGCTGGTTTGCATCTAGGGTTTAATAGCACTCCTGTAATTAACATCATCTCCACAACTTGTGGATACTTTCTACAGGTGATGTTTTTATTTCTTTAACCAACTGTTAAGAAAGCTTGTAAAATCAGGCTGTGCATTTGCTATTAAATATAAAGTTGTGGAACATATACTCAGCAGCTATATACATCTGATGCTGTGCCATGCTACTGATGCAGGGAATTTAAACTGGATTGGTACACCAATTTACCAGAATAACCTTCTTGCTTCTTTTCATGGTAGGCGTAGAATGGAGATCTAGTTCACTCATTGAAAAAGACTAGAACTAGAGGCATTTCCCTGTACACAAGGATGTCAAAAGATTGCAACAGCAAATACATCCAAAAAACATTCATCAAGAGGAGTAAAGCAGTCTGAAAAGCATTATGACATGTTTAAAAATGCTCTTATTTGGCTGGCAGGCATACAAAGCTCTGTCTCCCTATACAAAGGGAAAAGAAACCTTAGGAAAATGCTTATCAGAAGAAGTGGTACACTTTTTCCAGAACTCATACTCATTCTTTCATCTTGCCATAGCCAGCTATCCATATCAGAAGTATTGTAAAGATGTGATGTAAATGCTTTCTAAGCTCTAGAAAGCTCACCTTGAAATGCCACCTAACTAGAAGATCAAATGTGCATTGTATTGTGATTCATGTGTTGAAATGCCTTGTGACCTCTGTTATTCTAGAAAGACAGAAGACCTTAGAACTATACATTACAACACAGAAATGTGTATATGGAGTGAAATTGATTCTCCTTATAGCCGAGCATTTAGTGCAATGTAATTAAGCACTCAGTAGCCAGTGCTGGGTGCAGAACCATGTGGATTTGCAACATTTATTTCTGCCAGAACTTGTTAGTGAAGTTGGAACAGACATGCCTTTGAAATACAAAAAAGCTACTCAGTCTTTATCATTAAAATCCAGATTGTCATGAGTTAACTGCTAGTGGAAGTTTACTTTTCAAATATTTTGACTCTTGTTGCTTGACATGTACAGGGACTATCACTGTAACCAATACTAAGGCATTTGTGGGTGTGAAGAACTAGCAAGGAGCATTCTCTCTTTTTTTTCTTTGTTGTTTGTTTTGTTTTTTTTCTCAGCAGTACAATAGATGAAGCAACAACTGGGCTTTGGTTCTGCTCATGAGCCCTAACTTAAACAGAGGAATAGTACATACTTTTAGAATGTCATTATTCATGATCTACAAAATGTATGTGTTACATGAAAACAAAACAATTTTCTGCCAGTATTTGAACATTTCAAGCTTGTCTTACTCCTTGAGGTAAAGAACACAGAGGTGAGTCATGTTGGCATGAACAACTTTTTTGTATGATTCGTAATCTATATTACCGGAATTCAAACTCAGAAGCCTGAAAGTATATTTCTTTTCTCTTGGTATTTCAAAATAATATTTCTAATATATCTTAAACGGTGTTTGATATTGTGCACTTTATTTCTAGAGTAACCTCTTACGATAGCTTGTTTCTCAGGAGAACACATAAAATGGTGCAGATTTTTAAATTATCTGGGTAGTTCTTGACACATCAAGGCACCTTAGCACACTGTTAGTGCCAGAAAACTTTGAAGAATGGTTTTGATTAAAATTCTGATTTCAGATGTGTTTTGCAAAGCCATTATTGCATGCATTTCCATCAGGACCACCCAGGATATTAGCTCTTAAATTCCATGTAAGCTTCTGTTATTCCTTATGGATTTGAACTAGCTGCAATAATAAGCAAGCAACTGACATAGCCTCTCTGGCTTCTGGTAAATTACCAAATTACTGGTGACTTTAGGACAATGAATTCCCCAACTATGTTTATATTAGTAAATTAAACAGTGTTCAGAAAGCATCTCCAGGCACTAGAGCACATATTCAGAAGGACCCAGGTACCCTTTTGGTACGTACCACCTAGCATTCTCCTCAACAATTCCCAGACAGATCCAGAGCTAGAATGTTTTAGAGGCCATTCCCAACAGCCATGCCGTCCCTTGGATTTACAGACTCAGCATTTACTAATACAGGTGCAGACCATTCACCTTAATGCCCAAGAACGTTCTTGGGCATATTTAATTTATTGCTGTCACTATAGATCCACACTTCAGACTCAGGGAGTATCTTGGCCCTGACACTGTTATGAACTTACATGGACACAACCTGAAAATTATATTTTTCAACTATCTTTTTAAAAAATAATGGCCTTCTTTAGTTTGACTGTGGTTTTCAGTTTTCATGCTATCTAATTTTTTAACAGTTTGCTAAATTTTGTTAGATCACCATAGAGAAGCCATAAAATTGCAAAGCCAAAAAAGTAACAGTAGTTCATTAGAAAAGGTCAGCAATGATACCTAATAAATACACTTTTCCTCTTTACAGTCCTCTCAAGCCTAGTTCTTAGAATATTTTTTAAGAAGAGCTCGTTGAAAAAATGAAGATTATTTTTGCTTGTTCCTCTATTTTTTCCATACGTTGTATTTTATCCTAGTATTCCAGAAAAGGCAAGAGCATTTGTTCCTTCAGCATGATTTTTACCCTGGTATCATAAGGTATACACATGCATTAAACCACCTTAAAAATCTCCTGTGCTATCTGCAATGACAAACATGTATATTTAACTCCCAGTCCTTTTTGTCTCAGTTTTACCAAAACTCATCTTGATTACTGTCTTGCTATAAAAACACTTTCAATGAAATCCTAATGATTTGGATCTCAATGGGGAGTTTTAATTAATGCCAAAAGTATTTCATTTTTGTCTTTCTCACAATACTGTCATACAAGCAGCAGATGAAAGGTTTAAATTTTAATGTGTACTCCAGCTTACCCCTTTGATTTGTGTTGTAAATACTATTTGGCAGCCTGCTCTTATTACTGTGTTTTACTTTATTGCTATACATAACTTAAAAAAAAATTACTTTGAAAGTTGATGTAAAGTATGGGTGAGAATAATTTATTTGCTGCGATACATCTTCCATTATTATCTTGTTTCATTCCAACATTTTTGCTCTGTTTTTCAGCAAGTTCGCATTCTATGATACCCAGGTTTTTTGATTGCTTTCTAACTTTGACATCAACTGTAAATTAAAGCCTGCTACTTCTTCCATTGCTCACTCTGTAGATGTTACTACATTAATATTGTAAAACCCTCAGAGCAAGGATCACCTTGTTGTTGGCGCAGTACTGAGCACAGTGACTCCTGACTCATGATCAGTGTTTCTAGACACTCTAGTAGAAGAAAAATTTCATTCTGGATGATTTTAATTTTATTTCCATTTGATCAGGTAAAAAGCAAGCACACTGGACTCTCCCTGCTGTCCTGCATCAACAGGGTAGCTCTGATTCTCTGCACTGCAGTGCAAAGGTGTGATTTCAGAGATCTCATACATCCTGGCTTACTTGGTGGAAGCTGGTTTGTCCTTTACAACTGAATTGTTCAATCCCAAGCTTAATCCAGGAGGATATCTGTTGAAATCCATGTTATCAAAAATGTAGTGGTGTCAGTAGCTGCGCTACCCAGGTATGTCAGCACAGGCTGAGGTCACACATTTGGGTAGCTGTTAAGTTGGTGCTTACGTACATCTCAGCCCATGACTCACTTCCATTGGGAACCTTTTGCTCATCTCATAGTACAGCAGAAGTGGCACAGGGGGAGCCTGATGTTGCATTGACTGTGTCACAGCACTTCCAACAGTCAGATGTGCCTCCTGGATGGGATGGTCTGAGTGCAGACAATACCTTCTGTTGTGGCTGCATCATCTGTTCCCATACTACTGGCAGTGCCTGAGCCAGGAATGACTCAACTTTTGTATAAGATAGTAACACTAGTATTTCAAAGCTGAACTAAACCGACATGTAATGCATGCGACAGACATACATGGCCTGTTTCATGGAGTTACTTTGCAGAAGATTTAAAGCCATGTTTTGTCATTGGTGATGAAAAGGACAGAATGGATTTTGAGAATAGACGGAGGAACAACAGTGCAGTGCCTGGCAGCCTAGGCTTGTCCCACTACCCCAGCCAGGGGGGACTAGGGCAGCCCAGCCTCAGGCATTGGGCACCTCCATGGGGACTGGGACAGGCAGAGGCTGGATTGGGATGTTGACCCACAAGTGGGTGTCAGGATCAGGCACAGTGGGGGGGACTGGGGTCAGAAATGACCCCAGGATGATTGTGAAGAGCCTACCCACACCATTGTGTATGGGCCGCCATGAGCCCATGGACAGCAGAGGGGATGTGGTCTGGGCCCGTAGCAGAAGTGCAGAGATAGCTGAATGCCATGTGGCAATAACATGATGCATAGTGACTAATTTTCTTGCTCCAGTTGTTAATATTCTCCAGAATATAATAGCTTTGCTGCTTATATGGTTTATAATACATTTATAATTTTTTTTTTTATTGGTGGTTCCAGATGGTTTTGATCTTTTGACAAGTTTATAGATTTGGATGCAGTGGTCTACTTGCTTTCTGACAAAATCTGGTTATAACAGAGATCAATTTACTGAGGACCACTGGTGCACAGATGTAGCAGGTTACCTTTTTCTGCTGTGAAACTCTTTAGGATATACAAAATGATACAGGAACATTTTAAGTGTTTCTACTCAAGAGTCATTTCTAGCATTTTTGACTTTTACTTTTCTTTGTGACAGTCTAGCTTTTTAAATTGAGTTGAATATGAAGCATGGTGATTTCATTCTTTGATTTGTCCACATTTCTGTAAATTAATTTCAAACTTAGTCATAGGTTTCTAGATGTTAAGTTGATCAGACTATGCTTTCTGGTAGAAAGATGACACTTTCCACAAAATATCATATCCATACCATTTAGTTCTTTTTCAATTTCAAGTATGAGAAAATTAGCTATGTTAGATGAAATTTTGTGCTAATTAATAACAATGCAAGATATTTTCTAGTTATTGTAATATTTAAGTTCATGAAAATGCAGGTGGGTGATTTGGTAATTTTACTCTTTGACATAAGTGTTCTAGTTTATTAGCCTTGATACTTTGTAGGCACTCTCCAAGGTCAGTGGAGGGAAATAGGTACCTCCCATGACTAATTATCTATGCTAAACTGTTGGTGTGTTTTGAGATGATGCTTTTGACTTCTACTGTTCAAAGGGAGAATAAAAACTGTGCTAAGAAAGTATCCTGATTCCATGTTACTGAGCTCTGTCCGAATATTAAAGTACCTTGTTACTCCTGGATAGTGATCTCTTCTGCAGTGGTTGGGGATGAGGGCAATGTTTGCATCATAGCCATGACTGAGTGTTGAGTAATATGCCAGAAAACTTCTGAGCTTTGTGAGTCACCAAACCTAAGTGGTGTGGAGATCCTCTGGATTGATTTGGAGGGGAGGGCAGGAAGCATTTAAGAATGTTTCTGATCATTCCTATAATCATCTTGAAGTGACCCAGGAGCTTCTTGTAGTCAGGTTTCTACTACATCAAATACATCATAAATGTTGAGAAAAAAATTGTTCTCACTCAGTAACAGAAGCAGGCAACAGTCAGGGGAGTCAGAATCTGTATGCTTTTTGAGGTCAAGTTTTCCAAGAATTTTGATTTGAGAGTAATTCAGAGGGTAGGAAGTTTCTTCTAAAAAGATTTTAAAACAACTTATTTCTGAAGCAAAATACTCCCAGACAGGAAAAGGACATGTATACTACCCTTGTGGAGGTATTTCTGAATTTGAAACTTGATACATACTCAAAAAAAAAAAAAGTACTGTTTGATAGTTCTGCAAACTTTCATGCTGGTAGTATTTAACAGGTTTGTGAAAATGCTCTAGTCAACAATTCTTACAATCAAGTAGTTTTTACAAATGTGAAGCTACAATTTTCTCCCTATTTTCAGCTGCCTTAAGAACATTGACAAACTAGCAGAACACATGAGCGTTTTAAGGAGTTAAGGAAAGTAGTTAAGTCTTGCGTATGTTGAAACAGTGTACAGGTATTAAAAGCCATCAAGGCCATTCTTTGCTGATGGACTTAGGGTAAGGTAGGTACTAGGTAAGGTTAGAGATTATCTAAAGGAAGATTTTTGAGAGGGCTAGTGATACAGAGGCTGAGTTGGATTGCTAACTAAACACGGTTAGGGGCTGTTTGTGGGCTCTGAAATTAAGTGGCATGAGCTGACTGGTATCTGTTCAGCAAAAATCTCCTTCTCACCTCCAAAAAATTCCAGGTGATCATGTCTTAACTAGCTAGCAAGAGTGGTCCCTGGAGCAGCCTGTCCTGTGAAGTGTGCCTCAGAGAGTGCTAATTGGCCATCCCAGGGAGAAGGCTATCAGTTAATTAATGTGGATGATCAGCAGTGTGGTGCCTGGGCTCACTCCCTGGCTCTGTTCCACTGAGCAGTTTAGCCATAAACAGAGGTATCCTTTCCGGAGTGAGCAGCTTTTCTCTGCAGGCTTCAGGCTCACTAGTGGGCATTGCTGATTGATCCAAAGGCAAGTTGTGATTTAGTTTCATTCAGTGGGTTGTTTGTCTGCTTCTCTTGCCTTGCTTTGTAACACAAATTGATGGGAGCCCCTCTGTTGGAGCATTGGCAGAACTTAGTGCCTGAGATGGCACTAAGATATAAGCTGACCAGTTTATATCTCATTCTCTTTCATGCAGTCTTACTGCATTTTTGTTACAAGATAAAGACAACTTCTGAGCAACCTAGCCAAGTAATCTGTTTCTGTATGTGCAGGAAAAAAAATACCCTGGCACATAGTAGCAAGTCCCATTCTAGAGGAAGGAAACAAAAAAATTAAATATTTGAATATATTTACAGCAGCTTATCAAATCTGGATCTCTGATCTTTTTCTCTTGGGTGCAATGGGTGAATTAGATTTGCAGCAGTCTGTATTTGTTTTTATGAGAACTATAATTCTTTCTTTCCTGCTGCACAAAAAGGGCTATTTTCCCAGAAGAGCTTAGAGAAAAACACCAGGAAAATATGAAACTGTAGTCCAGACTTTAGCTTTTGTTCAGAATCTGCCCCAGTTCACTCTCCCGTGCCATAGCTGCAGTTCCAGGATGACATGATTCTTCTTGCATCTGCATGGTTGGCAGCAACAGGTCCTTCCTGGGCCATGATGAGGTAAATGCTTACTTCTTTAGGCTTAATGAATTCACTCTAATTATTTAGCTGGGTTCTGTAACTTGTATTATCAGTATTTGTAGGTGAGATTGTTTCCTTTTGGCCGAAAGACCTATTTACCTGTCAGTAATTACTATATAAGGTGATTTTACTAAAATCTTTGACCGATCAGAAGATGCACTGGCTCTTGTGAGTGTTTCTTAATGATGCAACTTCTCATTTTGATTATTCCAAGCATTCATCAAGTATCATTCAGAAGTTGGTCACAGCAACAAGGAGTGATGGGACTGAAAGTTTGGAAAACAAATGAATCTCTGTGGTAGGGTGATACATCTGCTTCTTCCTAATTGATTTGGAATAGATTGTGAAGTTTTTTGCATTTGCAGAGCCTACCATGTTATTGAACAGCACCAAAGAACAATCTCCTGTATATAATGAGGGGAGGGCAGGTATTGCAGAAAGCGTTCAAAAAGGTGATCAAGAAAAAGAGCACATCTATCTGGAAGAGAAAGCACCTCTCTGGACCTGCAGGAGAGCTTACTGTAAGAAGTGAGAGCTACTGAAAAAAAAAGAAGCCACCAGACAAGGTATTTTGCTTTTTAATGTCACAGCTCTTATTGGCGGGGAGGGGGGAGGTGGTGTGGGGATATATGCCATATTTTACAACTTCAGCAGACAGCATCCAGGACATGATACATGTTTTTTATTAATGTCTCTACCAACCATCCACATAAGTAAATCACAATATATTTTCTAGATAATTTCTTAGTTTTACATTTCACTTCAAGAAGCTGCTGGGTTTTAAATATGCACTTCTAACGTAAGAAGTATGCTGTCCCCCAAAGTGAAAATCCAATCTTTTTTACTGTAAAAGATACATGCCTTGCAGAATGTGAGTATTCCAGAGAAGAATTAGAAAAACATTAAATCCATTTACTAGAGAGTAATTAGACTACTTAGTTATTTGTGGCATTTCTATTATTTACTATTAATGAATTGACCAAGATGTTTAGATGATGGCACTGGAACAGATGCCTATCCCGTTTTCAATCTGTAATTGTTTATTTGGATGCTTCACATTATCAAGAGATTTTCACTGTGCTGGTTTATTAAGCTTGACTTTTGTTTGCTCAATTTACTAATACTGAAAACTAAAGCTTGCAAGGCCAAGAGGTCTTCCACATCTTCAATAACTTATGCCAACCAGTGCAAATAGGACCTTATGGATTAGGATGGAGTGTGCAGGTTTGCAGTCTCTACTGCTGTACTCTGATTTGGTCCTCTAAAAAGGACCATTTCCATAAAGGTGATTTATCAATATTAAGGTTGAGTTCCTCAGAGGATCTGAATTAGTATTGCTGCACTGCCAACTTGTCTTTCACATATTGCGTATCTAAAATGGAGTACACAATATCACTGCTAACCCCCTTATACCTTTCATTTTTTTTCAAGATGTGGCAGTTGAGAGGGAGGAGACATTACATAGAGTCATGCAACAACAGAAAGAGGCCAGAGGAGAGGCTGGCTGCATAGAAACTGAACTTTGGAAGAAGAGAAGACTGAAGGACCATGTCTTCCTCTTTTTATGCAAAGAATCATGAAGATAGCCTGAATTGTGAACGCCCAGGAGAGTTAGGAAGAGAGTAAGCAAGAACAGGATGTGAACCCCCTTGACTTTCCATAGAGATTGTATCATCAGCATATCAAAACAGTACTGAAAAAAAAAAGGGGGATCAATAACAAGAAAAAAAAAACATATTGCAGAAGAAAGTAAATTAGAAAGAGAAAATAATCTCCTAGGATTGGTTTTTTGAAGAATGAGGACACTTAGCAAAATACTTAGCCAAGTTGTCAATTTTCTTGGATTGTCAATGTCCCTGGTCAAGCGTGCTGTATATCAAATCTGAATTAGCTAGGAAGCAGAACATTTCTGTTCCCTGTAAAAGGGGCAGGAAAAAAAAAAAGCAAAGGTCGAAAAATATATTCTTTAAAGCCAAAGTGCCTGTTATGGAACAAAATATGCAAAAAAAACATGGATAACAGTCCTTTCTTCTGCAATGTATGATATTCCATGAGTATCCCAGTTCTGCTTTTTAGACTAAAAAGCTCTGAAAACCTTCTAGAGGAATCTGTACCCTCCAGAAGGCAAAGTCCTCCAAGCTTCTTTAAGATTTAATTATTGGCTTCTCTCATTAGAAAAAAAAATACAAGCAACAAACTTCTTTCTTTCCCGCTTTCATACAAACATCGGTGTCTGTATTGTAAGACAAGCAAGTTGCTGTAATATGGCTTGTTTACCATGTATCCAGCATAATGTCGCTGGCCTTTCTTCAGGGAATAAAAGTAAGTCTTTCAAGAGATCCTGAGCTTTCAGTTCTTGGTAACCTCATTCACCTATGACTCTAGGAAAGGTAAGCCCAGAATCACTCTTTTTGTCTGAATTATGTCAGGATGCTAACAAAAGGTGAAGAAGGAATCACAGTTCTGCTGCTAGTGAGAAAAGACTAGTTTTGCTCTGAAACATTTTTTTATTTTCCATGGACTGCTTGCCCTTCATATTACGTTTCTCTCTTCTCTTGGAAGTAAGGGTGAATGAGGAGAAACAACCCAGTGGCAAATTTTCATGTTATTGTTTATGTCCATCGGTCAGTCATGAGACTGAATTACAGGACAGCTCTGAAGAATCAGTTTTCACATTTTGCAACAATTAACATCCACTTTATTAATCTAGTCCATTAGTAAGTACCATCTTTGCAGTGCATTGCACTGCTCTCTCTGTTTCTCTGTTTCTTTATCTTTTACTCCAAAACAAGTTCCACCTGTATAAGATACCTGATATCACGTCTCCTCTTCTTCCTCCCTTATTGTCTCTCAGGCCATGCTCAGTCATCTACTTGAATTATGAATGAAAATTTTAAAATTGCAAGCACTGAAATAAAGATTGATCAAATAAACTCTTTTTAATGAGTAGTAATCCAGCTGTTCCACCTTGCAGCTGTATGTATTGTGTTTTGTAGACTTGAGGGACAGCGGTCTCCTCAGTTTCTTGGGTAGAGAGAGAAAACATTCAAAAGCCCTACGGTGGGCCATCATCTCCAAAGTTCAAACTGAGGTCCTAGCTCTCAGAACAACCTTCCTTCTTCCTCTGGACCACATCTTAAATAGGTTTCTTTTTCACAGCTCCTTCTCAAAGCACTATCACATTAGCCATTTGTTATGGAATAGGTGTGGAAATATTATCACATCTCCAATTTAAAGGTTACTTTTCTCATTCAAGTTTCTTTCTGTCTCTAGTGACTACTCAGTGACAGGAAACAGTTTTAGTGAGGGTTTAGTGATCCATGCCCAGACCACTTCGGTGATTGTAGGTCTAAAGCCATATTGTTGGGTTGATGGCACTTATCTGCTTGGGCTTAAGTTATGATGTAAGGCTTCATGCTAAATTAACAGTTTTAAAGGCTACAAGTAAATTTTCTGCACACTATCAAATTAAATAAATAAAGTTTTTCTTTTGCTGCTTCATGATCTGTTTACATAGAAGTCAGTGACCCTATTGTTTACCCAAACATATAGTGTTTATTGATTATATGCAAATAATCACTTTCTCTATTAATAACTAGAAATAACTAGAAAGCTAACACAAAAACATTCTTACAGTAAACTCATTGGCACAAAGTTAATTTTCTTCTATTTGTATTGTAAGTCATGCAGCATGCTTCCAGCAGTTGTAACAATGCTGAACTCTTTAAAAAAAAATTTAATAAAAATGGAAGACTGTGTAAAAATGACTGTATTCTGTCATGCCTAAAAATGCATGTAAATAAAATAATCATGAGGAAGGATGTGAACATTGGCTACTATGAATGATACTATTCTTGCTTTAAAGTATTTTTACTCTTGCTTCACAAGCTTGGTATCTCCTATTGGTGATGACTAGAAGTTTGAAATAATTCATGGTGAATAATGGATTTAATTAGTTTTAGCTCTGTTTCTGCATGTGATTGTGTCATGAACATCTTATAATTTTCTCAAATGTATTCATGAGATAATTTCTCTGAGTAAGTTTTAGGGTATATATTGTTCACAATTGCAAATATTTGAAATTCAACATCTAAGATGTTTTAAAGAGGTTTGATTGGATGTATGACTCATATAGTATTTTTCTTTTCCAGGACTGGTTAAAAGAAACTTATAAATTTTTATGACTAGTCACACTGAAAAGTTCAAAATTTGCTATGTTCTTATTATCTAATATTAATTTTTAAAGGTCCTTTTCTGTGAACTATTCTGCTATTTGACTCCTTTGCCTGAATAGGCACACAATTTTATATTCATTTTGAGTCCAAACACAGCCACAGTAGAGTCAGCATTTTTCCAAGAAAATATTTCTGGAAATTCTACTCAAGTAGATGTATCTCTCATCAACTGGCTATCTCAAAAGTGCTTTGACAAAATTTGTTTAAAGTGACTGTATGACTGGAGTATTTATATCCTTAAAAATGGAAGGATAAGTGAGGGTAGAAAAGGTCATTTGCAATTCTTAGGTATTTTGTGCTGTGGTTAAGGAAAAACATTTAGTATTACTTAGTGTCTGAGTTCGTATAATCAACACTAAATACTATCAAAAAATGTCTGGACACAACTATATACTCATTTTTCCATCCTCCGTTCACCTACTCTGATACTGCTAAAGGAACTAGCCCTTGGGTTGAGAGGTATACGTTTCTTTTACTTCAAGTTCTATCACTAAATCAAAAGTGTATTTCTGACATATGAGTAATTATATGTGGTGATTAAAAATGAAAGCTCTGAGCCATCAATACCCCAAGGCAGCTGTTCTGTTTTGCTGATACATCATGCTGAATTAAGCTGGTCACTTTTGGTCTTCTCACCTAATTCACATACTCCCTAATGGAATTAAATACTTTATTGTATTTTGGTTGACCTGCTCTTTACCTCTAATAATTTATGGAAGAGATAGAAACAAACAAAATCTATTGATTACATACTTCACAGTTGTGTGGTGGTTAGTATAATTTTAAAATAAAGTTATGCATGAGAATATATTCATTAGTATAGACTCATGTCCCCGATGTCATTAGGGTCACATCCAGAATGGCATTTAATATCATATACTTTAACCAGAAATAATTAAATTTCTAAAAAAGACCTCAGCAGGACTAATTCAAAATTCAGGATATGCTTAAATTCTTTGTAGACTGGAAATGTATAAGAATTGCAAATACTCTGTGATTTCTACTATGGCTCTTCTTGCTCTGTGGTAACTAAAAACAAGCCTATACTTATCCAAACAGCGGAAATTACAAATATTTTACAGCAAGCTTTAAGTGTTCCATGGAGTTTATCAACCCAATCGAATATTCTGTAAGTTTGCTACATCAGAAACATTTATTCATACATCTTAATTGCCAATGATCTTAAAAGAATCTTTTCAAGTAGCATCTCTTGGGCTACTGTTATCAGTAAGACAATTAGTAAAGTGGTGGCCTAAATAATATCAGTCAGGATTACTGAAGTTGATATATTTTATCCATTTTCACTTTTATAGTCTCAGATAGAAATTAAGACCAGTGTGTTTCCAAAACACTGCTTTCAGTTATATATTCTCATTTCAGAGGAACTATTAACTTTCTGAAGAGTTATTCTAGAACTAGAGAAAGGTAACTGAGGGAAGAGTATGGCTAGAGTTTCCACGAAGTCCTATCCTTCTCTTATCCGTATATCTTAATTGCCTAGGTTTTATTTTGAGTAGTTAGCAGATGCTCCTTCTGGCAACCTTACACAAAACCATGAAGCTGTTCCCAGTAAATAAATTATTGTCTCGAATATCCAGTAGAGCCAATTAAATGCCTGTTATTTTTCCAGAGTTATTCTACTACTTAGTAATGCTCTGAAAACAAACACTATCTTTAGAACAAGATGAACTTTTATATTTTGACCTTTGTAGAGATGTGCTTAAAAAATCAGCAACACTATCTTATAGCAACCCAAAAGAATAATTATAGCTTTCTTCTTCTCTATGTAAATTCATTTAACCAAATAAACACAAGGATATCCCTTATGTTTTATGATGGCTTGTTCTTCTGCCTTTTTTTCACGCAGAGGGACAACCATACCTTACATAGGATACCAGCAGGAAAAACCCTAGAAATTGCTGGAAGCCCTGCCATCTGTTGGAGCATAGCAGAATGGGAACTCTCAGATATATAGGAGGTTTTGATCCATCACCTCTTCTACACTTTCTGTAAAGAACAGAAGATAACACACAGCCCTCCATTTGAATTTTGGGTAAGCCACTTTAACATAATTCTTATACAAGGATGTTGCTGGCTTACCTGAGGCCCTCTGAGATCATCAGTTTGTGATCATCATAATTTTTTTATGTTAAGTAAAAACGAAGTAATGAAGATGTAGCAAAGTAACTGGCACTAAATGAAAGCAGGTTTTGCAAATTTTTTCAGGTACAAGCTTCATATCCTCAGACAGTAGATAAAGATCATTGTTATGTATTGGTATACAAATCTGTAAGCACAAAAGGAATATAAAGGTTATTTCCTCAGTGAATAGCATTGCAGAGATAGTATCCCACTGACAATCCTTTAACGAATAGGGCAGCTTTATCCGATATTCCTGGCCTCCCACAAAAATGCCCTGTGTTGTCTTTCTTTCTCCCCTTTTGAAAATGAAGGTGGAGCAGATAGAAAAGGCAGAATTAAATGACATTAAAGTATTTCCTGTGCAGTCCCTTTCACTGTACTACTTTAAACAGATTATCATAGATATCAAGATCTCTTTCTCAAGAGAGAGATAAGGTATATTTGTTATGAAGGAACATACAGCTTAAAAATAATCTTCTGGCAAACAGCATGGTGAAATAAGAGCAGAAAGGTCACATTAGACAGCATCTGGGTGGATTGTGACAAGGAAGAAATGGAGATGAATGACTAGTCTTAGATTAAAGATTCTCAGAAGTGTCTTACAGTAGAGTAATCATCACTGCAAAGGTGATTAAAATAGCACACTTAGTCATGTGTATCCACTAATCTGGAGATAGAACATTATTAAACAGCCTTATTCACATATGTAGTGCATGAAAGCAGAATTTTAAAATGGTACGTCCCATTCGGCTTGTGAGTCAAGTGAAGATTATGGAACACCCATTTAATTGCCTCTGTTATGCCACAGCTGCAGTATGTGTATTTCTGCATTCAAATACTAGAAGCTACTTTCCTAGCTATTTTAGCTCATTTTACCTTCATTCTCTTCGCTTCCCTGCTAAATCAGCTGCCCAAGGCCTACAATGAAAAATGTCTTTCTGCAGTCTTCCAGAAAGAAGGTGCCTCCTGCACCCAGATGGTCTGCAGTAAATCAGAAACCTCCAACGTTTCTTATTGAAAGGGAAAAAGCTTCCATACTCTGGCTGAAGAAACCATTGCTGACATTCCTAACAGACCAACAGACACCAATCCTCATAAAATCTTCCTAAATTATTTTCATCACATTTTACTTAACAGTTATGCTATCTAATCTATCCAAACATCTCTTATAATTCACGGAACTAATTCCTCTGATTCTTAATCAGATGCATGATCTGAAAATTCCAGCAGCCTGCATATCGGCAACTTTAGATTACTACACTGTTGCATTAGTTGTGGTTTATCTTTTTTTTCACATCAGTTTTAGAAAATGTCTGCGCTCCGACCACGACAGGGTTCTTCATTCATGATAGTTCCTAACCAGAGGGGATTCTAGCCTGCTTTTCTCCTTGTAAAAGCAAAGCGATTCTGAATACCCTGCAGCCTCTGAGAAATCTAAGAAAATAGTTAAGTATTAAAAGAGATCTTGTCCAAATATCTCCAAGGTGAGTAAAGTGCTTCACATGCACCTTTTTTACCCACTGTATGGTCACGTTGTATTGTGCACGTGGAGACTGATTAAGAAAGACAAGATATTCATTTAACTGAAAATACTACCATCATAAGTAACTTATTTAGACTCTGAGGATGAGAATGAAAAACATAGTGAGAATACCTTATCTCTGATACTTTAAATTTGTGAATTGAGAGTAATCTCAAAACTAGGAGAAAATAATTGGCATTATTACTGCAAAAATACCTCTAAAATAGAAGAATTAGAAAAAAATGTGCATTTTCCTAAGTTCAATGCTTCTGTTTCTTGATTAATCAAGGTAATAGTTAAACGTGGAACATAATCTTAGAGGAAGCTGCAGTCCCTGATGTAGATGGCTTTGTGAAGCCCTAACCTCTAGCGTTTGCCGGAGACACTAGCAGCTTACCTAGGAAGAAGCAATACAGCTGCATTTTTGCACTCTGCTTGCTTTAAATAGTTTTGCCAAGAGGTTGTGTGTGTTGGACAAGGCACATCCCCTCTCTGGTGTGACTATGATGCTGCTAGTCACTGATCTACTGTGTGCTGAATTGTGCTGCATAGCCATAACTGAAAAGGTTTCTTCTCAGATAAAAATGTAAAGATAAGCAATTATAAAAGATTTTCTTCTTTCATACATTATTCTGAGTGATATTACATGTTCCATATTCTAGCCTCCTTTTCTCCTCACATTGAGGAAATTCTGGTGTACTGCTTGGGAAAATGATTCATCAGGTGTCATCACTCTCAAATGCCCTGTGATACCCAGAAGATTTTTCAAGATTATCTTGCATAATTTCCCTAATAAGGGACAGCTGCCTGCAGAACACAACTATAAAAATTACTCCTAAGTTTTTATGTATTTTTCATATGTTTCAAGCAGTCTTTTCATTCCTCCAGTTTGGACTATAGATATTGATTAACTACTGTAGTGGGTCTGGCTGAGCTGGTTTTCCACATAGCAGCAGTGTTTTGTGCTGGGAGCTAGAAGGGTACTGATAACATACCTGTGTTGTGACTACTGCTGAGCAAGGATCCCAGCATTCACCCCTCCAGTGGGATGGGGTGGGCAAGATCTTGGGAGGGGACACAACCAGGACAGCTGACCCAAACTGACCAAAGGGATATTCCATACCATATGACGTCAGCTCAGCTATAAAGCTAGGGGAAGGAGGAGGAGGTGGGGGGGCGTACCGTTGTCCTCCAGAGCAACCGCTACGCGTCTTGGAGCCCTGCTTCCCAGGAAGTGGCCAAACATCGCCTGCTGATGGGAAGTAGAGAATAAAACTTTGTTTGCTTTGCTTCCGCGCGCGGATTTGCTTGGCTTTGCTTCTATTATTATTATTAAACTGCTTTTTGTTTTCTCATCTTATATTCCTCCCCTTTCTTTTTGCTCTGCTGAGGAGGGAGCGGGGAAGGAAAGGGGGGGTGATAGAGTGGCTTGGTGGGTACCTGGCGCTCAGCCAAGGTTAACCCACCACAACTACAAATTCAAATAATTTATGGGATAGGCTCAGTCATGTCCTTTCGACCAATAAGATAAAACTATAACTGATATTTGCTAGCCTAGAGATGTCAGCCCACTGTGGCAAGCTACGCCAAACTGCTTTCCTCAGCTGATAACATCCAGGGTAAACAGGCAAGATCTTTTTCTCTCTTCTTCCTCCTCTTCATCTGTGAAATGTATTCTCAAAAAAGAGATTGGCCTCTTCCCAGGGGATCCAGAACTTCATATCCCTAGAAGCTAATATTCTTCTCTGTTCTGCAGCAGTATCATGACTATTATTCAAGACTCAAGATACTGTCTGTTCTGCCAGAGAAAAGAAGGCTTTTGCCAGATCTTAATCATGAACCATATAACCTAATAGTCTATGTTTAGAAGCTTCTCTTCCAGATGGCACACATTTCCTTTCCTCATCTTAGGATTTTTTCTACTCTGTTGGACTGTTTATGTTATTCCTTCCTGTTTTTCCCTCCATTTCTCTTCAAATAAGACTCAGAATTAGTCAATACAGTTACTGTAAAAATTCAAATCGTTCTCAAAGTAAAATCTCTCATTTGCAATAGGTAGTCTGCCTCAGGGTAAAAATTGATATTTTTAGATACCGTAGTGCCATTTTTCCCAGATGATTCCAAAAATATATCTGAAATTATTTTATAAGTACTCTGAATGTTCTCTCATTTCCTTTTATTTGAGGTGGCTGTAATTTTGATGGATTCACATTGCAAGGTTACATTTTAGACTTCCTTGCACTGATAGAAAACAGTAAAGTTTTGAAAATGAGAAGTTTGAAAGGCATTTTTCCTTGCCTGGATTGGCAAGAAAAGAAATCATAAATCACTATTGCATAATCATAGAGGCATACAAGAAAGGAAAAAAAAAATCAGTAAAACTCCAAGCATACTAAAAATGTTCATTAGAAAGGAAGGAGAGCATTTTTAAGTTTGTTTTGATGTGAGAAATCGTGCCATTCTCTTTCTTATAGGGGTGTTGGAGTACTGGGGCCTGAGTTGTGGGCCTCGAGTTGGAGCTGACCTGTGAATGAGTCACAACCTAGCATAATGTTTTGTTTTTTCTATTGGCTTCATGTTCCAGAGGCAGAACCTGGCCCACCTGTGTCTCTGTGGCTCTGCCCTCACCCAGGTGGTTGTGGTTGGGCTGGTGGGTGAGGCCAGGGTTATATTAACCAGGAGCCAATCAGTTGGAGAAGCTTCTTGTTGGATGTGGCTTCTGTTGGAGCTGGTTGCATCTTGCTGAGCTCTCATGGTGGTGTCCTCTCATGTCAAGGGCCACTGAGGGAGCCATCTCTGTCCATTGTGTCCAGCAGGTGATACTAGCACCACAGTGGGCAGCAGAGGAGCTGGGCCCACAGGACCATATGGCAGGGTTGTTTGAAAGAAGACTTCCGAGGGGATGTTGCTGAGTTCAGTGTTGGCCTGTGTGGTCAGGCAACTGATAGCAGCATAAAATGATGATGGCTGAACAAGCACAACAGGTGTAGAATTTCATCAGGAAAAAATAACCAAGATGCATTGAAGTAAGCATAAGTACTGCTAGGTATACAGTGGGGCAGAAGTGTTTTTTCTCTTGGGTTAGATAACCCACCTCAAACTTTTAAAGGTGCACTTGATTGCATAGTAGCAATGCTGTGACACTGATGAGAGGCTTGCTTTATTGCCATCTCCTTGCCAAAGGGAAAGTGCTGTTGTACAGAAGCACAGCTCAAATAGCTTTAGTTTCACTGTCACTATAGAAGCTATAGGAAGAACGATGGTACACTGAACATCTGAGAAATAAGATTGAAAAGTAAAAGCAGACATAAAGATAAGAAGGGAAAGATTTCAAGGGAGAGAGGAGAAGTGGTAGTAGGAATTGGCATGAAGTCCAACAAAACATCCTTAGTAAAACCTCCATCTATTCCATTCCTTAGGCATTGATGCTGCATCTACTTATGAAAGAGTGTTGCTTAGTGTTAGAATGTTATTCCTGTTTCCGTTCCCTTTTTAATGCTTAGGACTTGTAGCAAGATACTCTGATATGCTGTATAATTGTGGAAAATGGCTCACAGATCACAGCACAGTAGATAAGCATTAGTATCTTAGAAGAGCATCATCAGATTAGTAATGAACTATATATCTTAATGCTGTCTGGATAGAGGTGGTAACAAAAATAAATCATGGTAGCCTTAAATTATCACAGTTCTATTCAGTCTTTGGACAGAGAGTCACTAAGGTTTTGAGTGAATAGGTGGGATTTTTTTTCTCTCTCTCTCCTACTGTCTACCCAGTTTGACCTCAATGGAGTGGCATCATGGGGGAACTTCACCATATGGTGAAGGCTGAACTTAGTGATGTTTGTATGTTGTCATATTACTCTCCTCCTTGACTCATTTCCTGGATATGGGCTCCTATCTCTTTGTCACTCACTGTCTTCTGGGGCTTTACAACACCAGCTCACCACTATTATCTGCTTCAGCATTTGTGAGGGAGAGGTAGGAACGCCTACAGGCCATAGGGAACAATATGTTTCAGGCCTTTTACATTCCCTCAGTAGAGTAACTGTGGAGGCAGCATCTCCCCAGCTTTCAGGAAAAATTGTATTAAGAGGTCAAGGGAGCAAAAGCAAATGAACAGCATTGGACCAGGGAGTACTGTACAGAACCAAGAACATGAATCTTGTGGTGACTGTGACACTGCAGTAATATCAATGCCTAATAATTCTGGTACAGTTTAGTATTGCATCCTTTTGAAATCTCAGTGTTGTTAGCTGTATAGTATGGTAATATATGGTGATATTATGTCTACACTGATGAGAATATTGGGGTTTTGAGTAGCATGGAAGAGTGAGCTCCTTTCAGGTCATACATACACATTGACATTTTCTTGCAGCTAGATAAGCTGAGGAATTGGGAGCATCATACAGATCCTGTTTTTTTCTTTTTAGGTCCGAAATCCTTCAAAGCTGACACAAGCCGTTAATACTGAGTTGTTAATACTGCCATTTGATGACTCTGGACTGTGTGAACTGTATTTCATGGCTGCCACTCTAGCTTCTATATTTGTCACAATTGTCAGTGTTGTTGGTTAAAGACTATGTGTACTCAAAGGCAAAATTATTCGTGTGTCTGTGGAGCTGATGCTTCCAAAAATGGTTTCAAGAGTGCTGGCAGGGCTGTGAGGAAGTTTGCGATGGGAACTAACATACTTACCCAGTGGAGGAATGTGAGCTTGAAAGAATGAGTAAACTGACCAAAAAAGGTTTGAAGGAATACATAGGCAGTAGGGAGCAGTTAAAAGAAAAGCTGAGCTAAGTGTGAACACAAAAAAGAAAATGTTATAATAAACTGAATAATAATTACTATAGGGAAAATTAGAAAGAACAATTCACAGGACAATGAATAATGAGTAGGATCAAAAGGGAGAAAATCTCAAAATTACTATATAATTACTTGCTATTTAGAACCCTGAGAAAAGATTCTTTTTAACTCTGTTTTTTCCTCTAAGCTAGTTACTCACAGATGCTGTATACCTAGATAGCTGGATCATCTTTTTTTGCATTTTTATGGTATCTGGCAAAATACATTTCAAGTATATTTTAAGTATTAAAGGTAGTTTTTCCACTCTCCACTTATTATTGACAACCAAAAATGATGTTTAAAAAGTATCTTTTCTGGCCACAAAAGCCTGTTTATATATTTTTTAAGCTATTGATAAGCAATAAATGATAACTGGTGATAAGATCCTAATATGGGACCTTACTTTTTCCATTATTAAAGATGATCAAGTTTCATATTATAAAAAATATTTCCACATGTACATAAACTCACACTTACAATCAGCAATAGTTTATTTAGGGGATATGAAGCAATATTACTTTTTCTATGAACAAATTTTACCAAGTTTTAACTTTTGCAAGCATTTATCCTCCTCTCATGAGAAATTATCATGTTAGGAAGCTGGTATATCTTGAATAGTGCCTTTAAGAACCTTCTGGACAGATATTGACACATTAAGGGATTTTTCCATGGTGAATATTGAGATATCTACTGAATAAAATCCCTGAAATGGCAATCAAACTCCACTGATTCCTTCATTCTTTTCCCCCTAGCTAGCAATATTTTCAAATTATTTCAAAACGGATTTCAAAACTTTATTTCAAAAGTATGTTAAACAGCAGGTGGGAACATTGGTGATTAACAGTGCAATTCATATGAATAGGTTGCTCTAAATAGATTAGCAGTCGTAATGACTGATGACTTTGGAAAGCATGGAAGATCACTAAACCTTCATGCCTCAAGAATAGAATGGAAGTGAGACCAGACATTACTTCTACAGAATTATTTTCTGAAGTGGCTTCAACTAGTGGGATAAGGCTATTTCTTGGCACTTCAGAACACAGGCTGACCACACAACGTAGGCCTGGCAACCTAGATGGAGCTGTAGCTTGAGCTGTAGTAGGAGTGCATTTTGTGTCTTCTTAAGTGTGAAAAGTGTTTAGCCACTGCCACCTGGAAATCTGCTTCTTTTCCAATTGCATCAGCCTATATTCAGACATTTTAATGTTGGTAAGTTAACCACTGAAGGTGTTTTAGTAAGGGCAGGTACTCTGATAGGTCAAAATATGTCTGCACTGGCCATAAAACTTGGAGTAAAAAAGATTAACTACAGTCTTTAGTCCCTAAATTATATAGTCATACATAGCTAATATTTGCCCTTTCCCCACTGGGCAAAAGACACTGCAAGTTCCAGTTGATTAGCTATGATTGATCCATTAACATTAATAAATATGTGAAAAGGTCCATTGTACCATGACATTTTGAAATTTCACCCCGTTCCACACAATGAAAAATGAAACTCTTGCCTGATACAGATGTTAATAGTGCTATAATTCTAGACCTTATTCTAAAAGTTCCGCCTGTTCTTATGCTGCCCTGTTTCCCAAAAATTATTGCTGTTTGTATGCTGAAAGAGGTATCAAAATTACAGAGTGCTACTTATTTCATATGGTAGATGTTTGTAGTGTTTGTACATCAGAAAGATATTTACACACAGGTGAGGGATGGGGACCAGATACAGAGAATGCTCTCCAGAGGCTGCAAAGCTGTTTCTTCAGATGTCCTCTTGGACTTTAGGGTCATGACCAAGTAAACACTATGTTTTATTTGGAAAGCAGATTTTAAATTGTGAATGGTTAACGTTGTGTATTAAAATATTACACACTAAGGTATCGACTTTGATTTTATTAATAAAATATATTATTAAGGAGAGAAGCAACTTCAGAGCATTTTTCAGTTAAATGCAGTTCTAGAGTGAAAAAACTGTAACTTTGACATATAACAACAAAGTAGTCTGGAAAACTAAAGTGACAGAGAAATAGTCGATGTGCATATTTGTGCATCTGTGGACCAAATCAATTTGTAGGGGGAACCGTAGCTGTTCTTGCTGTGATTCTTAACATGGAGTGGTGGTGTCTGTCCATGCAACTAGCAGAAAGAAAAGGCTCTCAGTGGACTGCGTTCTTAGCAGGCTTCAGGACAGGGTTAGACAGGCCAATACACTTAGGCATTGCCAATCACTGTTCCTCAGTGAGCTCACCTCTTCTGCATCATAGCCATTAGCCATTCCTGAATATACCTTTTTCCACCAAACCTTCCTTTTCTTGACTATTTCTGACATTTTTTCTCGTTCTCCCTTGTTCTTCTCTTCTAATACGAGTCTCTTCTGCTATGGTTCAGCTGTTGACTTGGAAGCATAGCTGGGTTTTGTTAAAGCAACACAATTCTCCTCCTTTGTTCCCTTTCTCATCCCTTAGAGATGTAGCAAAGTATTGACTACTGATACCAGTTCTTTCCTGTCACATTGTACTATGATTGGTGCTATAAAAAGGAAACATTTTTTACTTTCTGTAGTGTATTTTCCAGGAAAAAGACTAAGATTTTAAAGTTTGGGTTTGGTTTTTTTTTCCATTGTAGGATGTTTCCCCTACAATACAGTCTAACAATAGCCTTTCAACGGCTACCACGTCTCCCTAAGCAAGGGCAAGGATTTCAAAAGTAAGAGTACTAACTTCATGTTAACCCATCCAAGACAGACTGTCCTTACATTGAAGATACTACCTGCCAGTGTACCTCCAGAATTAAAGTATGCTCTTGATCAAAAAAGTGGAAATTGGAAAGATGCACTGCATTTACACCTTTTCAGTGTCCTCTGCACAATAATGATCATGGGATGCACCATTAGAAAATTACTCTATTAGTTCCTGTGAATCCCTTCCAGCTCTTTAAAGTTCCTCAGTGTCCTGATCTAGCAAGGATTTAGCAAATGGCATAAAATCTGTGAGTGACCAATGAGTGGTCAACAACATTTTCCTGCCTTTTCTAGGCAATGATAATGACATAGAGGATGGAGTCGGCAGGGAACAATTCATATGCATGAATAGGCTGAAAGAGAACTAGTTCAGTGAGATATATTTAACCTCTTCTTCAGCCCAAAATTGCCAAAGAAAGACTGCCATTATCAGATTCTTCTGAACTGGGGGAAAAATACATCACAGTGGAGAAATGCTCTTTCCTTTTAAACAACACATGATTAAGATATAATTTACAGTATAACTAATTGATTCTCTATGAACAAGATAAGAGATACATGAAGTTTCTTAATTTCTCCAGCAGTGTTCTGCCAGCGATACCAGATGCCGTTCTGGACTGGGAAAAAAGATGCAGCAACAGGACAAGAAAATGTATCACCCAGGCTCTCATTATACAGGGGCTAAAGGATTTAAATGGTCCTTGAAAAACCTTTCTCTTTGAGATGTAAAATGATTAATTCCAGGAAGATATCACGGGAGCTAAATGTTTAAACTAGACCCTGACCAGCATCTTGATCTCATATGACTGCTAGTGCAATGCACTTCTGCATATTTACTCTGTTTAAAGGGTCTAGAGAAAATTTATGTCTTCTGACAGAATATCAGGTTGTGTCCTGATTGCACTGAGACAATCATAGTCCTGTCAGGGTCTTCAGGCCATTAGCAGTTTCGAGTCAGCCAGAGCAGCTGAGCCGAGTTGGCTACAGGTATATCCCATCCCATAAACGTCATGCTAATGATAAAGGGGAATGTTTGCTGAGGGTGGTGCTTGGGCTCCTCCTGACTCTGCTCCTCTTCATTCTCCTGAGGACTGCCTTCCTGTTTATTATGATTGCTGAACATTCACTAGGCTGAGGATAACTTCATATAGTTTATATTGCCATTAATATTAATTTTGCTGTTTCATTAACTCTGTTTTCATTTCAATCTGTGGGTCTCCTTTTCTGGATCCCGCTTCTTGGCTAGGGAGAAAGCAACTGCGATAGTTTAGCTCCAGGTAGCCCCCTATGAAGACAATATCACAGAGCAGCTGCAGCACATTAAATCCCTGCAGACAACAAATTTGCTTTTGCACATGATATAGTTTAAAAATGTATGAAAGGTCTTGTTAATTTGTGCTCACCAGTAAAAGATGCAGTTTTGTCATGGGAACTTAATTTGGCAAGGATACAGCCTGGATCCATTTGAAAACATGGTGGTTTATTTTTTATTTCATTTATCTATTTTTCAACAGCTTTTGTAAGACTTACGACATCTGCAAGGTCAGAGGAATTTGCTAGTTATGGTGACAGCTGCACTTTTTCAAAAGTTAACTTCCCCTACAATTCTTTTGATAAGGCAGGCTTTGACTATCATATTAATCTTATCAATTTATATGTGCTTTATCTTTCTAGGACTGCCTGTTCATAAAGGAGACTATAAATACACATTTCTGGCTAATCAACAGTTAATTTACAATATGAATAAGAGACATTTCAAAAACAACCTAGATTTGTATTTCTTATCATTGTTTGATTTCCTATTTTTATGACTGTAGAAAGATATTATTTTTCAGTCCTTATATAGGTGGATTAGTCAGGATATAGAAAAGGGATATGGGGCAGTATCATTTCTTCCTTCTCCAAGAATTTGAATTAAATTGATGATAGCAGCAGTGGACATATAGTTAGCATGTCTCTGACATATGCCTGTTCTTGAAAGCTCTCTATTCGTATTGTACAAAACCATATTAATTAGATCTGGCTTCTAGGTCAGCTGTTTAGTTTGGCAGAACAGTATTTCAATACCTGTTCAACAGTGACTGAAATATACTGTGACTGGCAGTGTATGGAGACGACACCTGAAGAGGGCATGAATGTTTCATATTCATGTATATGCAGGTTTCACTCACCTTATCTGGTTTGGGTGGGAGGGAAAGGGATTCTGGCCAGGATGTTAATAATGTCAAAAGAGATCTGCAAGTTAGAGAAGAAAGAGCTGAGACACTGGGAATAGTGTGGCCTTCATTTGGTGGCCTAGCTTTCAAGGTAGGCATGAATTCAGAAGGGAGGGATAATAGAGGCACAAAAGGCTGTTAAATGGAAGTCTTGCAGTAGGAAACTTTGGCCTCTCTTAACTCTGATTTAACAGTCCAGAAGCACCTCATTTTCTCAAGATGGTGATGAAATAGGGGAAAGACTATCTACACCGCATGCAGACAAACCTCTAGATCTCTTTGCTTGAACTTTTCTTTTATAATGCCAACTCCAAAGCAAAGTGAAGTAGTAATGTCTGTAGCAGTTATTTAATTATCATGATATATATGTCCTGGCACAAATTTAAGTGTTATTTACGAGTGACTGTTTGTTGAAAAAACATCTATAATGCATGTTTTAAAAATATTATATATCATTTACATGATTTTTTTTAAAAGAAAGCTTAAAATAACTTAACCTCAGGTGTGCGGTTTATTTTTATTTTATGTGTAAGGAAATCTTATTATCTCTAAAAGCTCAGGACAGCACCAAATTTGTGACCTTATGTTAATTTTCTACTGGTGCTTGTCTTGGACTTTTTAACTTTTGTTTTAATATATGGCCATGGTAAGTGCAAGGGCATTCATATTTCTTTCTGAATGTGTTACACTGCCAAGTGGAAAAATGAGGATCAGAAGCAGTTATAAGATAGGAAATAGTCAAGCAAGAAGTAGTAAATTTTGATTTACAGATAAGGGATTAAAATATGTAGTGGGGGAGAAAAGTTGCCATTTTTACTGATGTTTTCTTGCTTGAGTAATACTCTGAATGTGCTATAGCATTAGGAAAAAAACTAAAAAGCTGAAGGACTTAAGGGCACTGGAGTCTTGGATATATCTGTCTTCTGTCCTGTTGTTACTTATAAAACATAGAGGTAGCATGGAAGTTTTCAAATCCTATTCAACAAGCACTAATAGGAGACCTAATTATTTTAAAGCACTTTGTACCTACTGGATTAGAGCCTTTCTGCAGTATTGTAACTTGGCTTTGTCATAGGCTATCAGATGTTGGGACTCTCACTGGATAGATAATGGGCTGAAGGCAGTTGAAAGCAGATATTTTTCTTGGCTGGACTCTCTGATTACTTACATGATCTCAGAGAAATGTTTTATCTATTGCAGACCCAAAATATTCGACACACATCATGGTTCTGTAGTGACTACCAGGTAAAAATGTGGTCCACCTTCTCTTGCAGTACATATTAAAATATTCTGGTGCACTAAGAAAGGTTGGGTTTTTTTCTTTGATGTTTGAAACTTTGCCCTGAGCACTATAACAAGGAACTTGCCCTTGGAAGCAGGATTTCTCTGTTTGCTCCAATAGCTGTAATGTGCCAGGGCATACATGAAACAGAGTTAAAGATGTGCCTCTTCTTAAAGGCATGAAACACCAGCATCTTGTGTCATGGCTGTTCAGAAGCACAGGACTTCTGCATGCTGCTGATTCACTGTTGAAGACCTTGTTATGAGCTAGAATTACCAACTGCCAAGTTTTGAGTATATCTACATTTATATAAATGGGCTGGGACACAGGACGGAGGACATGTAGAACAGAAGAGAACACATAGCTTTCTAAGCAGAGCAGATCACATGTGGAGCAATGCAGTTTGTGATATCAGTGGGAAGGACTACTTTAAGAGATAATTGAAATACTTAGAACAACCTAACTCAGGATGAAGGAGACCAATGCAGGACACAATTTTGCATAAGGTGAAAATGATCACTTTGTTTTATGAAATTCTTCAATGTATAGAGAAGACCTATATTTTGATAGAAAACAATCCAGTAAGTCAAAAAGCTTATTTTAACATTTCAGAAAAAAAACTTTTCACCTCTAAGTTTCACATAATCAAATATATACATTTAATTTTTATGCATAATGGAGTTTTGTTTTTTGTTAAAACATCACAGTTCAGTATAATTGTTCAGGACAAACCAGCAAAAGCACTTCCACAACAACTTCAAAGGCCTCTCTTAAATCCAGAGGAACTGGCTATCAAAAAGTGTCAGCCAGAGCACTAACATAATACTGTCAATTGAAATCATGATTCAAATAGAAAATAATGTTTCACTTTAGAACACTTTAAAGTAGTTCCTCCTTCCTCACACTGGCTATACTGATGAGCAGAAAACTGTTAACAGTACAGTTCTTTATTCCAGTAGTTAATCAAATAATACAAAAATTTTCAGCAATAAGTATCACTGTTGTGTTTTGGGTTTTGGTTTTGTCTTTTTTTTAATAATCCAATATGGACATCATCCAAAGCCCATGGCAATAGGAAGGACAAGTAATGATATCTTCCTGAAACCCATCAGCTCATTATGGAATTAGTCTCCCTGGAGATGACACATGAACCTCTTTCTATTGAATTTTCTATTGCAAGCATGAAGTGAGGGTGATAATAAATATAGCTGTTAAAGAACTTGGTCTGCTTTATCATATGCAAGTTTATTTACTTTTAATTAGAAAAGCTTTTCTGAAGAAAAAAGATCTGCTTATTCTTTGTACATCATCCATTTTTTTTGTAAATTAGTCTCTGTTAGCGTGCTCTGTCTAGTTTCTTAACTAACTCTTGTCATGCTGAAATTTCTGCAAGACATGGTAGTATATATTTTATTATGAAAAGCTGCCATGCCTGGACCTTGAGCTAGCAGCTGAAACTATTAAAGTCCTTTCCATTGACATTCTGCCCAGTATGTGCCCTGGAACTCGTTTTGGAATTAGAAAAAGACCCACTGAAATATTTCTGTTACTCTAATAAAAACACAGTTCTTCTTAAAAATCAGTATTAAATAGAAAATAATTTGATTATGAACTGAACTTAAGGTCTTAGAAATCTTCTGCCTCATTTAATAACTTTTCTTTTCTTCTTATTTTTTAGGTTATTGTTTTCCTGCTTCAGGACAGTCCTCCCCTACCCTTAATGTGCCAGAACTTCAGGGCTTAGTCATCTCTTCCCCTTCCTCACCTTCCCCAGTGTCAGAACTTTTCATTTATGCTTTCGTTCTTTGAAAAAACTAAAGCAACGTTTGTGTTCTCCTCATGATTTATCCATAATCCCCTGAAGTTCAAGGGAAACTTGAGCAGAGTATTTTTCAGAATATATGGGTAATAAAATGTGCCTCAGAAGAGCTTCCCAGGTTCCCAATTTAAAATTCTTGCTTTGCTCTTTCTGCTGTGGTGGACAAGACCCTAAATAACATTTTACTGTTGATCACTGACTCCTGATCTAGGAAAACAGGATTCTCTTGTGAACCCATTAACACCAAGTAGTTACCCAGAAGAGTTACTGCTGGGCAATACGGACACCTCCTCACCTGTAGGGAGTAAGCATTTGGTATCTGCAGGCCCATTAATCTTTAAATTAAGAAACCTAGTCATGAGGCTGATGCTAACTCTTCTTCATGACAAGGCAAGGAAAGTAATTGTCAGTGGGCCATGGGAGCAACTGTCAAGTTTTTTTTAATGGCATGTGCATGGTTTCAGGTAAAAGCAAATAGTAGATCGGAGATTTTCATTTGTTAAATATTACCAAACTAAAGCCATTGATCTTATATTTTAGAATATTGCTGCTCAGTTTAAGCTATTTTAGAGGAGGCTTGCTCTTGGGATGTCCCATCCAGGTATAAACAAGTGTTATTAAAAGAAAATGAATTAGAATTCACTGACCATACTTTTTAAAGTAGTAAATGGATTAATCTAAGATGATTAGAAGAATTCAGGGTCCCTGGCTTCTCCATAGATGTTCATGGAGGCGGACTGGACCTTGTGTTCTAGTCTCACAGGAGATCGATCCCTTAGGCATTTAAATCACGTTTTTTCCACAAAATATTGCAGTTTTCCTTTGACAGTTATGTAAGAATAAACATTTTCTGTAGTAAAGAGAGAGAAAGTGGCAGAAATTGAAAATCCAGTTACAATAAACAACAAACGATCAAAACCAGGTTGATTTTGACTAAGTACGCCATGTATTACTGTTGGCAGCGCACATGTGCTCTGTAGGGATGATCTCCTGGACTTCACACTGTCAGAGTGCTTGCCTGGGAACTCTTCAGTGATTTGAGTTCTGCAAAGTGCTAAGCAATTGCCTAAGCACCTGTGGCTGCCACTGGCTTGCTTTGGGTCACCATGTTCGAGGCATAAATCCAGAGAGAGATACTGCACCCCTGCTGAACCTGGGAATATAAAAGACAGATAGTAAGAAAAAGTGACTGCTAAACAGAGCATGGAGAGGAACTGATAATGCTTTCTAGTGTAGCAAATCATCTGTTTTACTTGGTATGTTTTGTATTTAGTACGCATCCTAGTGTTTTGACTGCTTCCCTTTTATGGGATGTATTTGGATTGTAAAGGGCATTGGTTTTGGAATGTTTATGCCAGATGTTTCTGATTATATCTGGGTTATCATTGATTAATGCATTCAGTGAAGGATCAAAGAGTAATGCTTTACACATAGTAGTTTACAAAATAGAATCATCGTGGCATGCTAGTGGATGCATCAGAAAAAACTTTTAGCATCCTTTAAATTAGCATTTCCATAATTTGTTAATTTGTGCCACTGGATGCATTGATTTTTTTTGTTTGTTTTTTTGTTTTTTTCAGCTTGATTTTTAAGGTATTTATGGTTATTAGCTAAATTAGTATTTTTTCAGAACAGCTCTTTTCCAGAACTTGAATTTTATTTCACAAAACCTAAAAGCTGTGTGGAAAATAAATTAAGATATGAAATAGAAGCAAAACAATGAATCAAGTCTACCTATGTTTGCACAGACTACTTTTAAAAAGTTCTTAATTTTAATTACATTGTGAATAGCAGTTTACCTCAGCATTTAATTCCATCAAATGGAGAAAAAGGGAAGTGGAGTACAATCTGAAGGTTACAAATCTTATCCTGAACAGCAGCTCATTGCTGATACAGGTATTTGGACCTAGGAATTACTTCTGCTTTTTACTATCACTCAGAAGGAATGAAGTAGGTCTATACAGGACCTAAGTATGGACCTGAAGGGGTCATCAATGACATAGACAATCATATTGAGTGCATCCTCAGGAATTTTGCAGATGACACCAAGTTAAGTAGTGCAGTTGTCACAACTAAGGGATGGGAAGCTATCCAGAGGAACCTTTCAGTACTATAAGAAAGATGGGGGCTGTATTTTTAGCAAGGCCTCTTGTGGCAGGACAAGGGATGATGGTTTTAAACTAAAAGAGGGTAGATTTAGACTAGATACAAGAAAGAAATTTTTTGGACAGGGCTCTGAGCAGCCTGATCCAGTTAAAGATATCCCAGCTCATTGGAGGGAGGTTAGACTAGATGATCTTTAAAGGTCCCCTTCAACCTGAACCATTTTATGGTAAGTAAAGTCCAGAAAACCAGCTGGGCCTCACTGGGGAAACGGTAAACCACTGTTAATTGGTAGAGGACAGAGAATGCTCATCGTAATTTAAGTAAAAGTGCCTTCTGCTGAAAGTATCATACTACTTTGTTTCACCATAGATAGAGACTGGAAGAGTTAAGGTATTTTCCCCAAATGTCTTCACTGCCATAAAAGTATTTTGAATTGCACACACTCATGGATTGGTGTGGTAAAATTTGGTACAAAAGCCATACATTACTGAAATGAAGAAAAAAAAAGAATGTATTCAGATAGGAGCATTTGGCCTTTAATAATTTACTCTGACATATCCAGGACTTGGCTAAAGGTCAATGGCAAAGGCAAATCCCTTGGATTTGTGGGGTTTCTTGTGCTGAATGCAGGGAGTTTTCATTCTGTAACAGACCTGGACTTGGTCTGTGCATAGATCCAAATACCCCACCTGCCGCTTGGGCATGAGTCCCCAAGGCAAACCTGCCTTAATGCCTCAAGCCAAGTAATATGTTCAGTAGAATTTTCACAAGATAAAGTGTGTTGATTAGAAATGTGCTGTAGCAATTTTCAGAGTGATTTGTAGTGAAAATAACATTTTGAATTAGTTACATTAATTTCTAGGAATTATGCAGTAACAACTCAATATGGCAAATACTGTGCTATTTTAGCTGGGGTAGTTGTTATTGGACATTACAGTTTGCTTGAGATTTTGTACAACTTGTGGATAAGAAAACCTTCATATATCCCTATAGAAATTAAAATAATATAATAAAGATATTGTATAATGCTCACATCTAATTGCAGATGTTACAAGGAACAGCAATTTGAGAATAGTAAGATTGCTCGTTGTCAGTAAGGTTTTTCAATTAAGTTAAGAAGACTACTTTCTTGAACTATATTTTTTTTGTATTTTGAAAAATATTTCAAGGTTACCTTCTGTCTTTCTCGGTTATGGTGAGATGTGTTTCCCTTTAAATGGTAATGTCACTGACATATACAAGTAAGTGTATCAGTGTCTGGCCTCAAATAATTCACTTATTAAAAGACACTATATAAATACTCCAGAATGGATTGGTCTGGTGGCACTCCATGTTTCCTGAACTAATTTATATCCTGCTCAAGCAAGTTCCAGTGTCTGAGGGAGTCAGTGGAAGGGTACCTGGGTTACTGAGGGCAGAACTTGGCTTGTATAAATTCATCATTCAAATAGAGACATTTTTCTAAATGCCAGATGTGAACACTGAATCTAGAGTTTATTATTTAAAGTATAGTTAATACCGAAATATCTGCAGGTCTTATTTGCTTTGACTCCCATGTTACCCTGTCTCTTTCATAGGATCACAAGTAATGTTAGTTGGAAGGGACCTCTGGAAGCAATCTGGATCAAATACTTGCTCAGAGCAGAGACAAGTTAGATCAGCTTGCTCAGGGTTTTGTCCAGTCAAGTGCATATCTTCAAGGGTGGAGGTTCAACAGCTTGTCTGGGTAACAATTCCAGTGTTTCTTTAATCTCATTGTGAACAGGTTTTTTTCTCTGTTATCTAGTATTTCCAGTGTTGTGAGCTGCATCAGTTGGCACCTCATCACTATGCACCTCCAAGAAGAATCAGGTGACATCTGCTCTATACATTCCTATGGGGTTACTAAAGATAGCAACAGCATCTCCACTTACCCTTCTCTTCCCTGGCCTGAGCAAGCACAGTTCCCTCAGCCTGTGCTCATGGGGAGGATTGATGTGCAAACTGCTTGGAGCTTGTGTACAGCTTTACTAACAGCTCATAAGAGTGGACACTGTCCAACTCCCTCCTCAGTTATGTTGGTTGAGAGGCATGAAAAGAAACAGGACCAGAAAAATATGTTTGCAAATACTGAAGTCCTCTAGATAAAACTGCGAATATACATTAGAACCTGGGGTTTTATGTGTCACTGCACCATTTGTATTCAATGGTATATTTCTTTTACTGTAAAACAACCTTCTCACATTAAAAAAGATTACTTGTTTCATACAGAAAGACAAAAAAAACCCTTTTTGATCTGGTGTACCATTTCACAAAGATAGATTTTTTTTTTCTAAGCATTTAAAAAGCATTGCACTACTATGCTATCCAGGCACTAGCATAAAGAGATGTAATCTAATTTAAGACCTTAAGTCACTTAAAAGCTGTGTGCTTGGGTACTGACACTCTGCTCGGCAATAGCTCCTGTAGCTGAGCAGCTCTGCTCTCTGGTTAGAAATTTTCAGGTGTCTGGTGGAGGATATTGTTTCTGCTCAACTTTTCTTCAGTTAGTTTTGGGCTACCATAGAAGTCTGTGGTTTGTGTAGCTGTCTGTCTGACCCCACTACACTGGCAACATATACAGCAGTACAGAAAATGTGGTATTGGAAACAGTTCTGCTCTAAAGACAACTTTTGGGTTTTTTTGCTTCAGTCTTTCCAAAGACTTGAACAAAGGCTCAAGGAAAATGTTGTCCTTGTACTTTTATTTCTCCTACTATCTTAAGTATCTCAAGAAAGGAATTAAGTTTTCAATCAAGATTTGTCCTGCAAAACCCCTGAATACTTTCTCTTACAATTTCCTTACAAGTCTAGGTCATGATTTTTTTGGTAACCACTTCCAGCACTTTGTCCTTCTGTGTCATCTTCAGTTTGTGGAAAATCCCATGCTTTCTTTAATATGACAGGTGAATACCACTCCTTCCCTTCTGTAGCAAGCATAGGGAGTGAAGTGACTTACTGAGATAACGCAGAATATCTGGCAGAAGTATAAAAACCTCTCAGAAATAAGTTACAAGATTTGTCAAAAGTGGCTGCACCATTTGCTGTTGTCAAACACTCCAGGGAGACCTCATTGTGGCCTTCCAGTATATGAAGGGGGCATACAAGAAATCTGGGGAGGTACTTTTTACCAGGACTTGTAGTGATAGTACGAGGGGTAATGGCTTTAAACTGGAGAAGGGGAGATTTAGATTAGATGCAAGGAATAAATTTTTCACTCTGAGTGTGGTGAGTCACCAGAACAGGTTGCCCAGGGAGGTTGTAGATGCCCTAACACTGGATGTGTTCAAGACTAAGTTGGATGCGGCCAGCAACCTGGTCTAGTGGAAGGTGTCCCTGCCCATGGCAAGGGACTTGGCACTGGATAATCTTTAAGGTTCCTTCCAACCCAAACCATTCTATGAAACAGCCTCTGCCACAAGTAGCAGCATGATTCCTCCCTGTTCTGGCAGGAATTAAACAAGGGCTAGTAATGAAGCACTACAAAGTAGCAAATTGCTAGGTCTGCACTTCCTTCCTCATTTGCTTTTCCTCACCTGTCCACTGCATGTCAAAAAAACCTGTCAATTTTGGACCAGTCTATTAAACTTCATTATTATTAACATCTGAGCTAGCCAATTTGTGCCAATTCTCTTCCTGGCCTGCTTTTTCAGAACACTAAAGACACCCCACTGCACAATGACGTACACTTTCTTCTTTGCCCTTTGTGCAGCCAGAGTTTACCCTGTGCAAAGAGAGTCTCTGTTTGCTCACAAGCAGAATATTTGTGGGAAAGGAGAAGGAAAACAGGGAAGAGGAAATGGGAATAAGACAGGGAAGGAGATAGATAAATGTATATGGGATTTTAAGAACAGCCATGACAGGGTTCAGCCTTCTGTGTTCTGGAAACCCTCAACAAATAGTCAGTGTGCAATGTGATTTTATTTAAATGTCTGCTTTTCCTACCAGAGAGATAAATATCAGGAAATGATATGATCCTAGTGTGTATAGCATACTTATTAGGGATTGCTGTATACTTCTTTCTTTCTTCCTGCTCCAGATCTAACATACCTATTAGCATTGGAAATATCTGGTTATCTTCACTTTGAATCTATCTTCTGTGATACTTCTTTTCTCATTTCTTCAGTGGTAATTCTCAGTGGCTCTAGTGGTTGGCTAGGTGTTAGGTTTTGTCTTTTATTCCTTATGTTGTTGCATTTATTGGTCAATCTGATAAAACAGTGGTTTCATTCAGCTTTATAAATGCTTTATTTAAACCAAATTGAAAATTTTATTAGATATTAGGATGGTTGCTGTCGTACTTTGAACCGTCTTTGTAGAAATGGAATGCAAAAATAATATCAAGCTTTATTTTGAGAACAACATTGTCAAGGAAATAACAAAAACTACAGTGAAATAAATAAACCATGGGCTTGAGAGACTAAATACAAAAAATCATAAAGCATTAAATAGATCTAGTTTGACTAAGGCCATAGATTTCAGGAATATTTGTATAACTTTTCATACATGAGCAGTAACATAGTCTGCAAATGATTGAAATACCAAAGAAAGAGAGTGATTTTATTCACAAAATAATAAATGGCAGCAAAGGCATAAGATTAGTAAAAGAAAAAAAAAAACCTGAGAGCTCAGTATCAATGAGGTAAAGTAGCATTGAGATACAGTGTATAAGACTGTCGCAGAAGTAGCCAAAACTTCCTCACTTGGGACATTTTAATCTAGACTGGACAATAACTAGAAAATATGTGTAATACCCTTGTATTTGCAGAGAGTTGAGACATTAGTAATGATTTTTTGCCAGCTCTAACTTGTATGAATCACTTTAATGCAGGAAATTCCAAAATGTTTATGTCAAAGACAGAAAATAACAAAAGAGATTATGCTTCCAATGGTCATGGAAATGGACACTGATCATAAAAATAATAATAATTAAAAAGTTGATGTTACATAGAAACTCACAGCCATTGATGCAGTATCCCATAGTGGTTAGGAAAGTAAACAAATTACAGGGTTGTGTCAGCAGAGCACAAGAGCAATAACCAGAAGAAACTACTACACAGAGATCCAATAAGACAACACTAAGTACTTTGCTTGGCCAGTAGCACTATACTATAGACGGAAATTGGTCTTGAAAAGGTGAGCACCTATGAGGACATATTGTTGTGCTGATGTTCCTTAGCAAAAATTGAAGGCTCCCTGTTTTAAGATTTTAGAATAAAAGTGTAAGCATGTTCAACTCCAGCTTGCAAGATTTGTCTCTTAAATATCTTAATTTGAAAGTCTAGTCTCCATTTGAGACACTCATTTATGGACATCAAATGTCTGATGTTTGGGCTTCCATGACCATCACCTTTTTAGGGTTTCTACCATCAAATTTAGGACAGGAAATGACTGTATCTTGGATGCAGAAGCATCTTGGATGCCAGACTTCCTCACTGTTAACAAACTCCTTTTCACATTCCCCTTTATACCAAATCTTGAGATACTGTTCCAAAAGCAGTGCTGCTGGAACTCCTGTGATATTTACCATGATTACATTTTTGTCCCAGACCCCCTTTTCAAGCCTTTGTTTTGTAATACAATTTGTCTTGCTTATTTCAGACATTAAAAGGTTGTATTTTATTGTAATTTCTACTGTATTCTATCATGTTTTTAATAACATCCAGAAACTCTACATTTATCAGGGGAGTTCTCATTTGGCAGTTAAATTATTTTTATCATAAAGTGGATATTATCAGACTCTTTGAGAGGAAGCACGAGACTGAAATAATGGGACAAAGATCAAAGCCAGCAGCTACACAGTTTCCTGAGAGGAATCTCTGACTGGAAAAGAGAAGCTGGCTGATGGCATTTTTTTTGTACAACTAATGAAAATTTCTCAAGAGGTTAAACCTTCTAATAGTTTGGAAGATGTAATAAAAACTCATTTCAGAGTAATACAGAGCTCTCAGCAATATTTCATATGTGTTCAGTTTGCCCTTTACTGCTAGTACTTTTTCACCACCTTAAACTTCTGTCCTGCAACCACATATGGGATCAGTCGTGTTTATTTCAGTGTTTATTCCCAGGAAAACTGTAAAATAGGATCTCATTGCTGCTGATTTTTCTCTGGTATTTTTATTTAGATGTTATGGCCTTTTTAGCACGTATTTTATCAGTACTGAAACTGAATCTCAAACTGAATCTAGAAGCATTTTGGTAATTAAAATTCTAGTAAATTAGTAGAACCAGTAAGATATTAATACGTTTTCACCAAACTCCATGATATCCCATTAGGAACTTAGATAAATTCTGAGTTGTAATTAAGATCAAGCATTTCATTCAATTATCTGGAATATACTCACTTCATCTGTATTTTTAAATCACTGTAAAATATATTTTTTTTTAAATTAAATGCCTTTTTTAAAAAAGGTTTTAGGTGCAGATTGGAAAATACACGGTGCAGAAAATAAATGTGGAGAATAGG
>VZZY01020447.1:204481-340965 GCA_013400335.1 Eurystomus gularis | reverse complement strand
TGGGGAGAAAGCGGGGATCCACGGCGGGTGCCGCGCCGGCAGAGCGGCAGCACGGCGCCCGGAGCTGCGGCTGCTGCTTTCGGCGGGAGCGGGGGGGGCTGTGTCAGTATTGGCACGGCAGAACCTCTGCTTCCTTCTGTCGTGTAACTTGGCCGTGGTGTGCCCTGCTCTAAAACTTGTCGAGCGAGGTCTCGGCTTCAGGGCATCGCCGTTTGTCCTTTCGGTTGTTTAGGGAACGGGAGTTGAGTCAAGTGCTACGGTTGTATTAAAAAAGAAGGGGGGGGGGATGAGAAGCAGAAGTGTGTAGAGATTAGAATGATGGTTTATGCTTCGGCATCTCAAGAAAAGGCTTATGTGTGAAAAATACATCTTGACGATCCGTTATTTTACCTTATGGCAAGAAGGCAGTGTTGATACTGGGAGAGAAAAAACTGATACCTCAGAATTTCGTTTGGAGCTCAGTTTGCTGCACACGTGCTGCAGCGGTTTTCCAGAGGATTTTTAGCATGTGGACTGATGCATGTTGCCATGTGCCTTGCAAAATTTTCTCTGCTCTGTGAGCAGCAACGTGTGCCCACATGCACGAAATCAAGGTGTGCTCCGTACCGTTCTTGACAGCAACGGCATTAGTGAGGAGAACTACAGTGTCCATCTGTGGCAGGATTACTGACATAACGTATTGTAGTGGTTCCTTAAAGAACGTTTTGACCTACTCCGTCCCAAACTTGTGTTAAAGTCGGCCCTGGCATGATCTGTAGTAGCTTCTCATTTGGATGCGCATTAAGAAACAATTTGTGTCATCTTCTGTGTAGACCAAAATATAATAATGTGCTAAAAAAAACCCTCAATGAGAGGTTGTCGCATGATAACGGGGGCTTTTTTTCCTGAATAAATATGAATACAAATTGTAAGCGTTCATGTAAAGGTGATACTTGTTTACTGCAAGTACAAAAACTTGATCCTATGGTGTATCATTAACATAATGAGTTAAAACCCCATTCTGATGGCGTCCTAAAAATTTCTGTGATACTCTGAGAGTAAGTGATATTAGCTAATGAATTTTGGTCTGGCGACACTTATTCACTAAGAGATTGGTTCTTTTTGATATGTGCATGTAACTCATACAGGCTGTGGTTGTGTGGTCGCTCGCAGACCCTCTTAACTTTACACACCTGAGAAGTTCCATTTCAAGAATTTGTGCAAATGATTGGCAAATGAGAATTGGAAGAACTTGTTGATGTATTCAAAGTAAGGTCTGCGAGTTCTATAATATTGATGAGCTCCGTGATTTTTTTAAATTTTTTTTTTCCCAGAGGAAGGAGATGTGATCGTCAGGAAGAGATGATAAATTTATCCAGTAAGAAGGCAAATGAAAATATGCTATACATATTCATTCTACTTTGAAGACATTTAAATGCGGCACCCCAAAATTAATTCAGAAAGCTGAGGGCCTGATGCTTTTTCTCTTAGCGTTTTTCCTTTGGGGGTGGGGAGGGAATGACACCTCTAACTGGAAGTGGGCACATGGAGTTAAAAAGGGAGGGTAGAGCACGTGAAAATTGGGAACAGAGCTGTCAATGAAGCTGCCATCAAAGAAGGCTGCACTGAACTAAGAAACTAAAGCAGATCGGCTCTAGGTAAGAGTTGTGCTACCGAGTAACTTGAGGGAGGAGCTGTGACCCAGGTCAGTTGTGATTTGACTTACATTCCAAAAGCAAGACATTTTAATGTTGGAGGTATCAGAATTCCATGTTGGAAATGCTCAATGTATTCCCATAAATTGGGAGGATGCAGATTTTGCTTTCTTTTAGCATTGAACAATTAGCATTCTGGTAAGGATCTTTGTATTTATTTGTTAAATGTTAGTGATAAGCATAATGAATAATATTCTTCACAGATAGTAAACTTCCACCTTGCTTTGAGCAGACTGAGAAACTGGCAAGCCTTGGACTTAAGCTGTCTTGGCTCTTGGTCCTGAGAGACCTGCTCTGCATGCAGACTGGAAGTTAAAGCAGAGATGAGAGTGAATGGTATCGTTCTGGGTCCAGTCTTAGTCATTTGCCGAATACCAAGCATGACTGTGGTACATTTCTAAGACTGGACTTTTTTTCTTATGATATTACTGTCGTAATGCTTTGCTTACTAAATGTTGAAAATTGACATTAGTCTTCCAAATCAGCAACTGTTTTTATGGACTGGCCAGGTTTTACTCTGAGAGATATGACTTGGGATTGTTTTCACATTTGAGAACATGTTGGTTTATACTAGTTCACATTTTCAATGTTGTCTTCACAGTTATATGAGCTACAAGCTTATTTTTAAGAAATCACAGTCAAATTCTGGAGAATAACACCTTCGGAAAATTGTACCAGCCTGGCACTCTTCACAATCCAATGTAATTTTTCTCTTTGTGTAGGCAAAAACAGAGGGTTGCTTGTACTTGATCTTTCAGTCTATGTGCCAACTATGCCAGCTTGTCTACAAGACAGTAGTCTTGGTTCCAAGTATCAAAGGGTTATGCTTTAGATAAACCTGCATTTGACAAGGTAATCAAGCTAGGGAAAGCAGTTCATTGTCATAGTTTGATTGCTGCCTCTGTCCATAGTCTTTCTGTATTTTCTGCCTTTGAGGACAAAAGCTTCAAAATGTGATAATTTCAGTAGAGTGAGTGTGTTCAATTGAGCTTTATGAGCACTGAGATTCAAAGATGCAGGTCTTTGCATATCTTATTCTCAACACTTTTGCTCTGTCTGTATAGGTTATCAGCCTGCTCCCGTGTTTGAGTTTCTCTTAAGAGATTGTCTTGGTTTATGGATTACTTGTAAAGGCAGTGGGGCATTTTGGGGAGAGTTTCAGTGGTCATGTTACTTTTGACATGGAGATATATACTGCTCAGTAGTCTGGGAGAAGAAGAGGAGATACCTGATGTTGTTTGTTTTGTTTTGTTTCGTTTTGTTTTCCTGCCTTTCTGTTTAGGTACTCTGGAGCAATAGAATTTTGGTAAAGGTTCTTCAGTCAACTAGAAAACATTTCTTCCTCTCTCCAAAGATTCTTCATTTAAAAAAAAAACCTCAGATTTAGACTGGATTCACTGTCACAAGCTTAAGCATAGTGTTAAAGAAAGGAAAGGATCTTGTCGACATTGTCATCCCCCCAGTGAATTTCTCTGAAGTATCTTGCAACATTGCGAATGGCATTTGTGCTAGACTTCATGTTAGCTGAAGATAGCGATCATTATGTCTAGTGTAAGGGAGTGATGATACTAATGTTGAACAAACCTTAACCAAAGGAAAGTCATCAGGGAGATAGCCTTCCTTCCTTGGTAGAACAATAATGATTCTGGGTTGAGAAATGCTGGCAGGTCTCCCCAAGGTCTGTCTGTCCTTGGATCACAGAGTGGAACAGGTTCTTATGGTCATGGAAATGTTCAAGCACAAACGAGAAAATCCAGGACCATCTCTGATCTTCTAGTATTCTCTAGGAATACAAGAAGTATTCTTACTAGTGGAATACTTCTAACTCAGCTGACTGAGGAACATCATGGAGAGTTTTGCAATGCCTTTGGAGTTTGCTCTTTCTAGAAACAGGAAACTGGGACATGTTAAAGAAAGTCTTTGCTTATTTTTTTCCAGCTTTTTGATGCAGGAAACCCAAGGTGATTTTTATGAGGTTTGTTCCATGTAACTGGTTTGTTGTTCTTCATTCTGTTCCTGGTTCATGCAATCAGCTAACATCCAAAAAGGTTTTTCTCTTGTTCAGAATATTTTAAAAGGGTAAATGTAATAGTAGCTGCAGTAATAGCAGATGAAGTCAGCAGGGAGTTTTGCCTATTTGACAGCAGATTTTAGCCCATTGTTTAATTTCTGAAGTACTTTTTTTTTCCAGAAATTGCACCTCTACCATGGAGAATAAACACTCAGTTTTTCAGTACCTTTAAACATGGTGAAACATGAAGGTGATAAACACTTGTTTTGCCTGTCTGACTGTGTATGATCATCTAAACTCTTCATTTAGTTGACTGGTCCTCCAGACTGCAAAGTGGAGTATGTCTTCAACGCTTCTGGGTATTTGCACGAATGCTGCCTTGGCTGGTTCTGTATACTTTGAAGTAAAGCTTTTGCAGAGATGTCGATGAGAATATGCATCTCTTTTACCAGGGATATACTGAAGATAGTTTCTTTCTTCTTTGTGTATCTGTTCAGTGAAAAACACTATTATGCATAATCTCCTTTTATTTCTAAGTATTGTAAGTGACGATAAAAGCCACTGGTAAATTGGTAAGCCACAAAAAATGGTTGAATGTAATTATTCCTAATATAGGAAAATGCAAAGCCAGTTTCAGTGTTCATCAAGATTTATTATATAATACTAAGATGTGTGTGTATATGTATTTGTGTACATGTATAATAGGAATAACTTTGATAATAAAAGTTTTACTGCTGTAACACATGATCATCTGTCTTAGGCTTCATCTTACTCCATTAAAATTGATATTAGGGCTTTCATAATTTTAAATAAATTCATTAAAAGTGCTTGTAAAAATAATCTAGCCATTTCTTACTGTTTTATAAATTCTTAGATAATGTCACTTATTACATAAATATACTGGGTAAATGTGAGTTTGCAAATAGTTAAAACACTTAATATTTAATATAACTGGAAACTCTCTAATTATCTTCTTCAGGATCCCATAATCAAAGAGCTGTTATGTCATTGTCATGCTTTGTTAATGCTTTTATTTTCCAGATGTTTTCAGAGGTAATTCTAAATTCTAGGAAAAGTGTTACTTAGTTAATAGTGCAGTCACCTGGAAAGCTCATAATTAATGAGTACCCAGTTGGTCTGTGAAACACCTGTGTTATTATTATATGATAAAAATACATAGAACTCCAACATTCTGTACTAATATTTATAAGCCACCACAGAGGTAAGTGGATATTGGAGTGAATTGTCACACAGAAAAATACTTTAGCAAACCTAAGGGAAGTATTGTATGACTCATTTGTATTTTTACTGAAGCCATTACAAAACTGAATGCAGGTTATTATTTTTCTTTAAAATCTGAATGTAGTGGTGTTCCTGTTCTTAGCACTAGCAAGAAACCAGAATTCAGGGATTTTCATAGACATTTGTGAGTATTTCTCAGTTCTAACCCATGTTATGCCCAGGTCAGGTATCTTGGAAGCAAAGGCTGGCTCTGCAGGAGGCACATTGTAAGAAGTCTACCAAACCATCTTAATGCTTTAACTGTGAGGTTTTAGATGAAGTTTAACAGGGGCTCACAGGTTTAGAAGTCTGTTGCACTAACATTTTCCTAGGGCTTTTGCAGGTGCTTATTAAATTAATTGACCGTCCATGGGATTTTTACATACTTGTGTGAAATGGAAAGAAATCTTTAATATTGTCTGCATACTGAAAAGTTGCATTTCTTTAAGCATGGGAGTATGGCAATAGCGCTAAATATTGTTACTGTCATTTTCTGCTTGGATTCTATTGAATCTACTTTTTGTTTGAGTATCTTTATGGCCTGTGTGAGAGAGTAACAGTCCTTTTGCCTTAGCGCAGAATACTGATTTGGGGGTCATCATGTGGTGCTGTGGTTTGAGCGCTTCCAAACTGCTGTCTGCACCCAACCATCTCAGCACACCACCAAACCATTCCATACGAGTCCTTTAAATACTTTATGTATGTATTAGTCACGATCACAGCACAGTAATAACAAGTATTTATTTAGTGCTGTCCATCATGTTCATTTCATAAGCATCCACCAGCCAGTGCAGAATACTCTTTGGGGTTGACCTGGGTGAAATATGCCCTTTCCACCACTAGCACTTGTCTGTGCCCATTCCTGCTCACTCTCGAAGGCTTGCTGTCACCATTCTTGTTCTTTACAGAGCTGTCTGGGACTAAGCGGTAGTTCTGCAGCGATGATACATACGCACAAGGAAGCATAGGGCAGGAGAAGAAAGCATCTCATACCCTGAGGGGTTGCACTCAGAGATTTTGAACAAGGTTCTCAGCCGGTGTAAATTGTCATAACACCATTGATTTCATTGACTGCACAGACAGAAGATCATGTCTCACGTACTTTGTCAGGAGTAATCTTCCTGGGTACTAGGAAGAAGGACAAGCAGTAGAATATATTCAGTTACAACTGCAGTGAAGCCGTATTTGGGCAGCTCCTGACTTACCTTTCTGAAGGTAATAAGCACCCCTCTATTGCTGGCACTGTCATGAGAGCCCCAGTACTGAAAGAAGCCCCATGGACTCTTGGTAAAGATGCTGTCTTCTAATGCAATTTTACTTATTGATTCATTTGTACTGACCAATTACTTGGCTAAAACTTTAGAGAAAATGAAATGTTGAAGAGGAAAGCTTGAGACCAGTACTTTCCGTCTTTGTGGCCTAAAAATTAGACACTAAAATTTATAATTCAGTATGTAGTTTTTGAAGGGAAAGGTGCATTTGGAGGAAGCATTAGTACAGTTGATAATTCTCTGTAAATGCCCAGTTGTGGAAATAGGAAGCTAACGTTAGGCAGTCCTAATCGGGAAAGCTTGTCTGTAGAGTGTTAAGTTTCGCTTTGAACTATGTTTCTTTAAATGTGCCATATATACAAGTAAGTGACCTTCCTAGGTCGAAAATTTTATTAAAATCCTTTAGTCTTGATATTTAAGAATAGTACTGCAGGACTATAATTCTGTAATAAGAATATTGGTCACGTTCATTAAAAAAACAAACAAATGCAATTTAAAATATAAACTAAAGAGCAAGTCACATCCCCCAGTTTTCCTGTTTAAATAGTTAACTGCATTGAGATTATATTTTCTTTGTTATTATGTATACCAAAGACCACTCCGGTCAACAGAAAGTCAGGAAGCTTCTTTCTTTTTCAACAAATAGTTCCCTAATTATTTTCACAAGTAAAGAAGAGTTACCACTTAGTTCTGCTGACTCTTGGTGTGGTACAACATTGTACATGTGTGGTACCTGAGGACTCCATAATGCCCTACAGCGGTCATACCACACCAGCTGAGGACAGCGGCTTGGTCAGACTGGGAAGTGATTCCCCAGCTTGCTGCTTTTTGGTGTCTGAGGTTGGTAATCTATGCTGGGACCTTTGCAAGAAAATACTACCTTCTTATCTGCAGAGCATAGCGTAGCATTTGTTTTTAAAAACTGCTTTGTTGCCTTATGGTATAAGAGCTTGGACTTTGGGTAAGAAAATTTTTTGCAAAAGCAGTTTAGAACAGAAGTACTCTACAAGAAACAATGTGAACTAGAAGCAGTGAATACAAAACAGCAGTCATCTTTCCATGTTGTTCTTACATTGACATGCACCCTATTTTGAGTTATGTAACTTAAGTAATAGGATTGTTATTTGACCTTCATAATCTCATTATATCGCTGGAGGTACAAATACTCACGTAAAATAAAATTTCTTCTTTTCTCACCAATTTTCCCTTTTAGTTATCTGTGTATGGTGATGATTTTATACTTTAATGCAAAACTGTTGATTCATGGAAGTAATCCTGTGTTCATGCATTATACAGAAGCTATATCTGGTATTGCTGCTATTGCTAGAGGCTGATGTGTCACATTTTTATAAATCTTATTTTTAGAATATCTTATTTCAGCCACCACAACCTGTTCTGCTTAAAGCCCTGTTATGTTGATCCTAATGCAGTGATGACATAACTAAGAGGGTGAGGGGGCTTAGTTAAAAACTAGTAACATCCCTGAAGTATGACTTTAATTTATTAGGAATGTAGGAAATCCTCACAAGTCAGGTGCTCCTAAAGGAGTGGTAATAGCAAGAAAACAGTCAATTCAAACATGTAAATTAAGTGGAGTTTAGCACTTTTAGTTTATCTTACATTTTTCTGCCATTCACTTCTCCCTTGGTTCTTTAGCCTGAAATATATACTTTTATATTATGCATCTCATACTTCATTATTCACATCTACCATTTCCAAAAACCAAATCGTAATCTTTTGCCCTCATGCTTTTGTGCTTCTTCATGGACAAAGGAGAGGTGGAGCTGCCCTGCTGGAGTACGTGTGGAGAATCCCCTTGGCTGATGGTCTCCAAGGTGGATCTCACCATCCAGCTTCCCATTCTTCTGCTTTCTCACTTCAGCATAGGGCCCTGCTGACAAGAGTGAGATGATGGTTTGCATCTCCCTGCCAGTGGGAGGGAGAGGGTGGTTGAAGCTTAGCTCAGCCTTGAGGCATCCTCAAGTCCTACAGATTCAAACCGAGGATTAGGGCATCATAGTATAACTGCAAGTCACTCTGTCACACGTTACTGCAGTGAGCAGAGGGTCTAGTCCAGCAGTAGGAAAATGACATAGCTGCGTTCAGTTTTCATGTTGCTTTGTTCACATGTAAAGCAGCCTGAGTTTGGCGCAAACTTTTAATGGTGTGTGTGTGAGTCTGTGTAATGAAATTAGAAGGTATTTACATAATTACTGAATTATCAGAGGTATTAAGAGAGCTGTCATGCATTATTAGGCTATAAAACTTGATAGCTTTTGTAGACTGTGACACATGGAGTGTTTTTGTTTATGCTTTTGACATATTACAAAAGGTTGTATGATGCATTCAGGAATTACATTGACACTACAGCAGTCTCTGTCTCCCTTTTCTACACGGCTGTTCCTCAAAAAGAAGAATGTCAGTCATGGTTTTCTATAATCTGAAAAGAGATAAAAGTTGAGGTAATTCATCATAAATAAATTTTCATACATTTTTTTCTATTTCTTGAAGCTCTGATGTAGTGGACTCTCTCCTAACTCTACCCTACGTTTTCAGGCTGTGAAACATGGAAGTTAGGGACAGCAAACTTGTTAAATTGTGGACAGAAGTAGTTGAAAATGGGTCATTTTGATGTTGTCTGTTTGTATTCTGCAAAAGATAGTGATGGCAGAAGGGAATAGAAACTTCAAGTCTGCAGGAGAGAGTCTAGATACCGTAGTAATTAGACTGTAATCAAGGTTTAAATGATTATGGTTGTTACTTGTATGCTGGTATCTTCTTCCACAGACAAGAATCCAGGAGGCATATTCTAATGTAGGTTTTTGGTAGGGCTGCTTTGAAATATTGTATTGTCTGTTAATGGTGGGATGGAGTTGTTTCACTTTTTGGGACACAGGACTTACTGAGCTGTATTTGTGAAGATTCTGAAAAGATACTACTTTCTATTATACTACGTGTGTGGACTGGGGAACTTGTCATGTAATCCAAGGATTCTGAATAAAGCTTTAGTCTGTCCTCCCTAAGGTATCTCGGAGGTATTTTTATACCTGTGAATGTTTATCTTGGGTATGTAGGATACTTCTACATAACAAGTATACATATTAGAGCAAAGGGCATGTTAGTTTTTGCAGAGTGCATCCCTTTTGTGTCCTGACATCAACCTGAAAATGCAGCGTTTCTGTTATTTAGCTGAATGTCCACAGATTTCTGGAACTTGAGTATTTTGTATGGTGTACATGCCCATAGCATTACAGTGTTTGGTCAATGAGAACATTCTGGTAGATGCCACTTGGCAGAAAACTCTTGCCCGAATGGCACAAAGTGTGAGTGACTGAAGCCAATTAATAAACACGGCCCATCGCTAGCCCCATGTTGCCACAAAAGACGTTGCAAAGTCATCTCTTTTTTTCAGCTGTAGGGAGAGAGCAGGGTCTCTAAGATGTGTGCTCAACTAAAGTGAATGCTCCTTTATGAAATCACTCCAGTTGCTCTTATTCTCAGCTTTCTATAGAAAATTAGAAAATATTATGCTAGTCTGCTACAAATAGCCCCAGTATTGGTCCATGAGTTTTGGTTTTCTTAGAGCAGTGATTCAGGTACTTCTGCTTACTGTAGTGAATCCTTCCTCTGAGGGAAGGGTGTTTTCTACCAACCAAACCAAGGCTCTGTCAGTGATAGGGCTGATTACTCCTCCAAAGAATAACAAATCCCGCTGGAAAGCAAGAACACTTTCACCAGGAGCACTTGGTCCACGATGAAAGTGGAAATGGTTTTCTGGATGAAGTAGATAAGAAATTGAGTGATGCTCATTTCAAATACTTTTATCCTAAACTACTGACCTCCTCTTAAGTAGTCCTGAATTTCTGTCAGCTCAGTAAGAGCCCAAGACTTTCATCTGTCTGTTTAGGATAATACTATGTGTGTGATTATTCTACAGCTAAGAAGTTTTTGAGGGATTTATTCGCTGTTTGCTCTGCTGCATGAACCGTACCTATCCTAGGAGTTGATTGCAGTATTTATCAAAGCTGTGGAGCCTCCATTTGAGCCATCTGTAGGTAGTGGTTGTGCCATCTGTCACTAAAGACTGCGTTCCAGAGAGAGAGACAATATGCACAGACTTCGTCATGCAAAGCCTGTAGGGTATGGTCTCTGATGGTTGCTTTATCCTTGTGAGACATGTAAGTTGTAGTGTTTCACTGACTTCTAAAATCTTTATTGCAAGAGGTTTCTGAATGCCACAGTTAGCCAATACTTCATCCTCACCCATCTGTATGCATTATGCGTTTTACTGAACTCTACATGTTCCTCTGGGACATGAACTATGGTACCTAGTTGCTAAAGGCTGCAAGCATGTTAAAAAATGGGCAAAACCAAGCTGCAAAAGATTTCAAACTAGTATATAGCACTTAGAGATAATGGTAAGAGCCCCACAAAATGAGGTGCCTTTGGGTGCAAGCATATCATTTTCAGAATATTTTTGCTATGAATTATCAAGGATTACAGCAGCAGCAGATGTTCGAGGCAGCATGATATAGATTGTGTATACCTTTGTGTTATGATTAACTGAGCCAATATCCTTGAATACTGAGAGATAGGTGACTTCAAAAAGTTTTAAGAGAATGTTAACAGCATGTTTCAGGAATACTTTCACTACAGATGTTGCTACTAGGAGAAGCATTGAATATTTTTTGCGTGGTGTTTAGTGATAATCTAATTTGTGATTAGCAGTAGTGATTTGTAATTAGCCACTAAATTTGAAGTGAAATTTGCATTGTCTTCATCTGTATTGCACGTTGGATCTGGGAGCAGTGTGATGACCTAGACAATATTGAACGTGAGAACAGTTACCTACTAATGAAACTCTGGGCCTTCAGGACAGCAATTTTCATTACTTCATATTCTCTCTATTGCACAAGCTTATTGGCAGTCCTTGTCGCAGTGAAGGGTATGTCTTCATACTGTGTGGTCATGGGGCCATGAATCCTTCTGCTGCCTTTTTCAACTCGGAATAAAGCATGGACCAGACACAGGCTGGTAACCAGTAGGTTCAGAGGCTGCTGCCGAATTTGTGTGTTGCCTGGGACAGTAGCTCATCCATGCAAGTAGGACTCCTGTGCTACCCTTGTTCATTTGTGACTCGCACAGTGTTAGCAATCTGTCAGAAACATGAAACATAAAGCAGTGAAGTGGTGGGTTTCGTAGTACATATGGGTTATTTTAATGCAACACAAGGAATAATTTTACAAATGACAGAACCCTGAAAAGAAACACTGCCATCAGTAAGAGGTGATACTCTGCATTGCTATGTTAAACGGGAAAGGAACTGATTTAGCATAAGCAAACAGACTTTAAAAAAGCCCTGTGGTAACTATTCCTATTCTAATACAGATCAGATATAGCATTAAGGGCCTGTCATGACTTATGTGTGTAATGTCTGTGTACTTATATATGCGTTAAAAAAATATTCCAAGAAATGCATAGCAGGAACATAATATTGTCAGTAAGAGGTAATGCATATTTAATCTAGACCTACCTTCTGAAGATACTCATGAAACGTGGAGGATCAAACATTTTATTTAAATATTGAATTTCAGGGCATTTGAGTGGATTATTCTTTGTTCTTTTCCTTATGGATGTTCTCTCAACGTGAAACCAAAGGGATATATAAATATATATATTTCCTTTTTTTCCCTTTTTTTTTTTTCTTGCAGTGTAGCAGGGACTTGCTCAGTTGCTAGGTAACAAGGTATTGCTTTATTTGCAGGAGCAGTAGCTGAGTTGATAGTGGAGGCAATGATTTATCTGAAATGTATTAATATATACTGTAGCAGTAATAATGATTATTGAAATTGCTTATTTTTGTTCTCCATGCCATGGAAAAAAATATAATCAGTTCATTAGAGAATTTTCCTTCTACCGCATGTAGAAAAACTGCTTCATTACTCAGAATGTCCAGTTTGTTAATGAGGCAGCAGAATCTATAATTTTTTTAGTGTCTTAGAATCAGTTATTTCAAAAACAAAACAAGGAGTAAAGTGTTAACAAAAAAAGGGGATTTATAAAGAGTAGTTATTTCCCTGAATTGTCCATTCATACCTTTTTTGGCCTTTCGCAGACGGGCTTCCTTTTCCAAAAGCAATACGTTTTCCTCTAGGGATCAAGACCAAACCTGTCAGTCTCCAGGGCAGAAGTTGGCTCCTTCCCAGTGGCAGGTTGCCATCTCGGCTCTGCCTCCAAGAAGACCAGCAGGTGGTCTGCAGGCCACTCCACCGCCTCCTTTCTCACACAAGTCTGGAAATTAAGAATGGTCAGAGTTGCCTTCAGGGCAAATGCTTGTGCCTCCTGCTTCCACTGCTGGCACCGTGGCTGGCTAGGTAGTGCTGGATGCTGTATCCACGACAAAAAATATTGCTGCTCTTCGTGTTCTTAACCATTGTTATTTGGGAGAGGGTAGCATATACAGTCCTCGTGGATTCCCCATCATCTTGATGCTCATCTTAGGTCAGGCTACTCTTAGTCAGGTAACACCTTCACTCCTGTGTGTTAATGTGAGATGTGTTAACCACATCTTATTGCTGTTCATAGATCCAAGAAGGCTATGTTTGAGTGCATGGAGTAAGATTTCTGTGGTTACATTCAAGAAGACAGTTGTCCTTTCAGGATGATGGAAGCCATATTGACTTAGAAGAAAGTTGTCTTTGGCACTAGCCAAATTAGTGAATGTAATATGGCTGAGCATTTTTTCAGTATGATTCAAGTCACCCTTGTCTATATTTTTGACACCTTTTCTCTTTGCAAGGACTGAAGTTTAATAATACTTAACATGTATAATTCTGCTATTTTTAGAGCATTGACTTTTTCCCCACTTCAATCAATTTCTAGTAGTTGCAAATCTTTTTAACCCAAAAGCTCACCTGTTGGACTCCAAACTTGTTTCTCAGGCATTCACACATTGCTCCAGAAAGCCACAGTTCACCTCCACTCAGGAGTTATTCCTCATACTGATTTTCTCATCCTGGTGGATTTACCTTTCAAAAGGCTATTATCTATAGTCCTGACCATGCAGTTTCTGTTTTTTTACAAAGCAAGATCTTACTTTATTTAAGCAGAATTAAAGTGGTGTTTACCAGTCTGTGATAGAGAACAAGATTAGTCTACAAGTGACAAGCTGATGGGCAGGCAAAATGGGGATAGTATAGATGGCAAAATTGATCTCAGTGTGCCTCACTTGTGCTAATAAGCATTTGCAGCTGTGGGTAACATGTTGCTGCTTGAACACCTATTTGTAGCTTTTATATTCTATCGCACATGACATAATCCCTTAGACCTCTAATGACTTTAACATAGTTATTCACATAATCAGTTCATAAGTAAATAGCTGCAGGCTTGCACAGTCCTTAAGAACTAAAATATTCCTGATCCTTTGGCTTTCATTTCAGGAAAAGAAATGAGTAAATTAAATAAAAAGAGGCAAAATGGCACTCTCACAGTATCTGGCTTCCCAAAAAGCTGCAGAAAAGAATGAGGGGCTAGAGCACAAGAGAGTTAAAAAGAATAAAACTTAGAAAGCTATCTCTATATCTATAAATTCAGAAGATTAAAAGAAATAAAAGGAAAACAGAAGGGACAGATGAGAGAAAATGGGTGCAGCAATAAAAAAAGAGCAGCAGTTATGCTTCAGCATGAGTCAAGAGGACACATGAGGATGGTACTTTTCTGTGAATCATCAAAAGGAAGGTATCTGCAGCCATTGCAGGATAAGGCCTTCAGAATATGTAATTCTGTTTTCTTAAAGTTAGAGGAAATAATTTTTTTTACATTTTCATGTACTATCAAGTGAAAGCTGTGCATTAAGGAAGCTTATGCATCCAGGGTCTGTCTGCTCATCCTCGCCTTCACTTTCAGAAGTTTCACCTCTGATGACGGTGCCTAGCTGCAGCTCACTGATGCTCTGTGTGCAGCTGCCATGGGTGCTTTATCTTGGCAGTGAGAGCATCTAGAGAGTCCTTGGATCGTTATCACCACACAGAGGCATACTAACATGGACTGTAGGATTCCCTTAACTCCCCAGATTTAGTGAGCTTTTTGTAATTTATTTCACTGCTGTTTAAAATTTCCCAGTCGTAATAATCAAATTTTGACAGATAACATTTGCCTGCTTGATGTTTTCGTTATTTGAACAGTCAGGTTCACGACTTGGTTCTTCACTGAACAGAAGATTATCTGTATGGCTATTTTGATAAGAATGCTTTCCTTAGTGGATAAATCATCAAAGAACTGGATTGTTTCTAATTTCAAAATGCTTTAATATGATTATATGAGTGTGTTATAAGCTTAGAAATCAATCTGATACTTGCTTGTCCTAAGCAGCAGACCTCTCTTTCCAGTCTCAATCGAAAGAATCTGTGTAGAAATTCTGGATGTGCATGCTCAGGTGAGAGAAATCACTGAAGACAGTTGCTTAATTAATCACTGTTCTGACATGAGTGTGGAATGACATTCACTTTACATACGCATCATGTCATTTATGTAGACACGAATGCATAGCCTAGGTTTGTTTTGCCAAGTTGTATGTATCACTGCTGAAGGACAGAATTGAGTCTAAATTTGGGATGCTTTAACTTTTCTGTTTGTAGCAAAAGAGTATTAAGAGTATCACGCTCCTCTTGTTTTGTGAGGTGAACGATGATTAAGTAACTGCAGTTTTGCTAAAGTTACATAAGAAACAAGATTTGAGGTTCTTGCTCTGAGCTATTATTATTATTAAAAGACCTGTATATTAGAATTTTTGGTCACTGATTTAATCCATTAAAGTTTCCTTTTGGGGAATACTGTTTAACCTAAAGTATGTTTTTGCAACTATGCTGTCAGTCTTTTGAACTTTCAAACTGATTGGACATTTGAGCTAGAAGAATGATTTATTTCAGAAGTATTAAGTTCCTGTAACCTTCATGAAAGTGAGTAGAAAGTAGACCCTTTTCAGATCCTCATTGTGGCAGGGATATTGTGGCCTGCAGTGCTGGCGGTGGGAAAATCTGCAGCTGAGGAGTAGAAGAGCCACAGTGGGAAGCTGAAATTACTACGAGGACCGGGGAAGCTGGAAATAAAATGGAGGAGAAAGCGGTACAGAGAAAGGATGAGTTCTGGTCTGGATCAAGGGAAGAATTTTGGAGACATAAATGAAAATCCATAGGAAAATGTACTGTTACATACACTCCTGGTGGAACGTCAGTCACCAGATGCCTCTTTAAAATAAGTCACTGTGTGATGAGTGCTTCTACTGAAGCCAATATGCCACTCGCTTGGTTGTGAGAAGCTCCTCATACCGCTCTTAGCACTTAGTGCTAAGTGCCCTCTGGTAGTGCGACATGACTGATAAGGGCCAGGAGCACCACTCACTTTCATCTTCTGCCCAGGGGAAAAGCATATGCCACAGGGTAGTTGAATTTAGCAGAATGTTACCATTTGTGCGAAAGGCTTCCTCAGTGTTACGTGTTGCTATGTAGTGGGTCGGGAATGCAATGGAGAATAAATATGCCTTCCACCCAGAATGGAAAGTGGTGGAGTAGCGTGATAGATGGCTACATTAAAAATTCACATTTGCTTTCTCATCTCCTTTTAATCAGCTATTTTACTGTTTTACAGAGATTAATGTTTGCTAATCCTTGATTGGGCAAAGTACATATTTTTATAACATTTTTTTCCTTTCTATTTGTGATCAGTAAATGCAATGTCACTTACATAAGCATAATCATTTTTCACTTAAACTAGCAGTCTGTGTGATTTTCATAAATGTCATCATTAGTGGATGAGAACAAAGAGCAGTATAAGAAAACAGTTTGGAGCATCTGATTTTAGGTGTGCAGAGAGTGAAGACTGAACCACTTCTTAGAGTGCCTGACTAGACCGCACAGAGGGTAGATGTTTTTTATGGCTCTTATTTCACCCATTCTGATTGTATGGATACAGCAAGTAAGGCCAGGATGATTTTGTGAATAAAGCATGGCATTAGGATTTAAGAGATGTGATTTGCATTGCTATTAGTATGCCAAGTTTTATCTGCAGCATTAAGTTTATCAGCTAATCCACATGTGCTTCAGGTTTTCATTTGTTAGAAATTAGGAGGGTTTTTGGTTTTCTCCTTTGCACTGATAGAAGCATGCACTTATATTGTTCAGTCACTCAAGAGCCACGCTCTTATCAGCAGTACAGAATGAAGTGACCATGTTGCAACAGGGAAAGTTGACTCTATATGAAATTAAAGCCAGTGCATTAAACGGTAGGTTTCTAATCTGATGTTTATACTATGGTAAGACTCACTAGAGTACAATAAAGTTTGATCATATGCAATGTAGTACAGCGGATTAAATTTCATAATTGCTAATAATAAGTAATCCTTCTGTCTCCCGGGTATATAGAATGTTGAAAGGCAGCCAAACCACTGCATTTTCATTGTGTCAGTCTCCTTGGCAGTTCTCTGTGGAAGCATGCTGATGGGCGGGAGGGAGGTTAGGAAGAGCCTGTGGGTACATATGGCATTGCTGTCAGGTTTATAAATTACACAGGTCCACTGAAAAGTGGGTGCACAGTAGCATGTATTGTATATCCTCCTGTGACACTCCAGCATGGCATTCTTCTGGCTCAGGGGATCCAGTTATTCACTGTTCTCTCCCTCTCTTAAATTTCATTTGTTAGCTCGTTTCACAGGAGGCTATTCTACTCTTAATGCTTGTACATAATTTTCCTGAATACTGGAAGTATATGAAAGCAATGAGAAGAGAATAGACCCCTGAGCTTGGACTGTGTTTTCACTACACTAAATTCCTGTTGTACCATTCACAAGCTCTCACACTACAAAACCTGTGCTGCTGCTCTAAGATAAAATATATAGGTTTGGATTTCACTTTTGTAAGGAGCTGGATAATAGGCATAGAAGCAATGCATACAGCAGCGTATCAGAATGGGTCTGTGTTATATTAATGTATTTGAAAGTAAAGCGAAAAGAGAAGTCTTTTTCTCTTTTTCACGTTTCTTTAATCATTTTTTAGCATGCTGTGAAATATAACATAGTGTGTCATGTAATTTTCTTCTTAAATCACGTTGCTCAACCCTATTCTTATTTATCTAGTGAAGCAGGAGGTCATGTCTGAGCACATGTACTTTGCTCCCTGCTCCCCTTAGTTCCAAACTCATTTGATGTTCAGTTTACAGCCCTTTTTCCATTTTATTTTTCTGGGCTGTGTCTTCTCTCGTACTTTGCCATAGAGTGATAGAAGTCCTGGATGCCTGAGATGCAAGGGCAAATATTACCAAGTGGGATGCATCCAGTTCCCTTCATTCCACCACAGGTACTGTTTTTGTCAAGACCTGGGCTCCTTGTGGGCTTCTGCTGTAGTAAAACTTAGGTGTTAACAAAGCAGGCTGGAAAGGTTGAGAGTTGACAATATAATACTAGCTATTAGTAAAAGCTGCTATCATCTGCAGCTCATACTAGTAGTATATCACTAACATTTTGACTGAGGTGAGCTGATCTGTGGCTCTTGCTTACCACTGACACCAACAGCTTGGGAGAGGTTCCTGTAGGGTCAAGAGGAAGGAGAGATGTCAAAACTGTAGGTTGTCCCCAGCTTGTCTCACATCTGCCTCAGTTTTACATGCTTATCAGTGGGTTGGGAGGAGAGGATTAGCACTAACGACAGTGTCCTTTACACCTGAGTCTCAACAGAGTCCTTTATAGAGCACAGCCAGGGAGAAATCTCTCATTTGTCTTTGTTTTTAGTTTTAGTAGTTTGATTACAATTTGGTTATATCTAAGCTTTTCTTTGCATCCCTGAGAGATTATAAATTCCTTTTACCTAAGTGAAAGTACCTTACCCAGCACTGTGAAAATCTGAAGATTTATTGAAGGGTAACAAAGTGCTGTGTTCATTTTGTCTTCGGGACAAGGTAAAAATTATAAAATTTGCCAATAGAAGGTTTCTCCCAACCACAGGATGCATGTTGCCTGCAAGTCTAATTTGGTGTCTGAAAGGCTGTCTTTCTTGCTTTTACATGATAATAAGGATTCTGCAGGCAGTATTTACTGTAGGGCTGTAAATACCTCCCCTTCCACCATATCTTTATTCAGAACTTTTTATGCAGTCATGGGTCTTGTGTTTTTGTCTTCCTAACAAAAGCTGAGATTCAAGAGTTTGTGGTTTTGGGAAGAAGATAGACTTTGGTGAGGCTCATGATGAAATCACAAGAATGAGAGACAATATAAACAGGATCTGCTTACTCTCACCATAAACGTGCCATCTCTGAAACAGAAATAAAAAGTAATCCTGGGGGTTTGTTTCTAGCTGTGAGTATAAGCGTCTATGAGATTGACTGCATTCATAGGGTAGGTCTGCTGAAGAAGAAAATACTATTTTTACGCAGTCAGCTTTCATTCTAGCATTTCGTTTTTAACTGTAGCCATCCTTTTCAGTTCTGCAATGCAGTGTAATCCCTATTTTATTGGAATACAGCATGTCCAAGTGAGACACTGGCTTCATTGCAGTCAGTGGTATTTTGCCATTGGTATCAAGAAAAACAGGTTCTCATCCATGTTACCAATAAGTGGTGTTTGAGAGAGACTTTCACTGGCGTTAGATCATTGCAGGAAGGTAATTCAAAAACTTGTGGGAAATATTTTAGATGCTACTGAAGTCCTAATGTATGTATGCTTGATTAAGTTGTTAAACAGTGTTAAGCTGATACTTAGTGTACATTCAGAAATTACAGCAAAGCAAAAGTTCCTTCGGGAACAAGGCACCTTGGACCAAGAGCATAAAAATCTGACGTTAGCTGGAAACTAAACATGAGCAGTTTCAACCGGGAATGTAGGTTGTCCAGCTGTCAAGCACCCTAGTACTTCTGGCAAGATGAGAAGCATTCTGTGGGTTTTGCTGCCCTGGACAAGTAGATAGGTCCACAGGCAAGGGAGGAGAAAAAAAAAAAAAAGCATTTTTATTCTGCTTGGAGGATTTTGTTGTTAATATTTAAGTTAATGAGATGTCTGACCTATTGAATTATTTTCCTAACCATTTATCCAACTTTAAAATGCATGAAAAATTCTTTACCACTAACATGGCAAAAATAATTTAAATGTTGTGTGTTCACTGAGTGCATAATAAACTGCACTGTACAGATAACTTTTCAGTTTGCTGCACAGAGGTTTAACTGTGCAACTTTGAGCTAAGTTAAAATAATGATGCACATATTCCCATTTAATTTTAGATCCTATTTTTCAGTATATGGGTCAGCTCCTTAACTCAGTCCTGCATTAGTCTTGTTGCACAAAGCAGGTTTAGAATTATGATCAGATCTTCCATGTTTTTGTTCTTTAAAATGCTGAACTGTAAATGAGACATTTATATCTAGAAATACAGATGTGTCTAATGACATTTACTGTCTTCTTGTAATCTGCACAATAGAAGTTATGTTTACCCTCTGAAACAAATTATTTTCATTAGTGACTATTCTACTGATAAATCTCTGCAGTTTTTTAACCTTTCAAGAATTAGATAGTTTAAAGAGAAAATCTGCTTGCTTTCTTCTCATCTTAATCTCAGTTTTAAAGTTTAACAGGTTTTGCTGTCTCATTTGCCCATGTACCTTCTCTGCTGTTGTCAGGAACATTTTACCACAATAGCTTCTGTCTGCGTTTTCACTTTGGGAGCAGGGAAGCTAAACTGCCTTGATTTGGATCTTGAAATAGACTGTGTGAGCCTCTGTGAGCACATCTGAATGAGTAATTTTTCAGTTGCACACCCCAGAAATACAAAGCTTAGCTCCCACTTTGCTCTGACATGGTGCAGTTTGGTGCTAATCAAATCAGGCCTTGGTGGTCACGGTTTCTTGGGCGTGTTGTGGCTAGCTCTTCTGCAGTGGTATGAGGGCTCCCTTGCACGTTTTTCTTTCCTGCTTTCTATCACAATACACATTGTGCATTTTTACAGATTTTTTTATACTCACCATTTTATGCCGTAAAACTACATGTTTATGAGGAGGGTAGTCTGGGAGATTTGTTAACATGGGTCACTGGAAGGTACTGCTGAGGGATACCAGCCCAGATCTTGTCTGTAGAGTGCTCTATATTTAGGGATTTTTTTATATTCATATATAGAAATTCCTCTTGCCCTCAGTTTGATGCAGGCTGTGTTAATGCACATTTTCTTATTGCACACACAGGGTAAAAATGTGGCTGAAGTTACAAGAATGAGTGACAGCACTTGAACAAATAGAAGCCTATATATATATATATATTCTGGGTATGCATCGCCTGGCCTTTAATCTTAACAGGTAGTATGAAGTGGTGAGCTGCTAGGTAAATATTACCCTTTTCCCTTCCCTGATTTTAAGAGATACGTGTGAAAAAAAAAAAAAAGGCTAGTGTAGGCTTTTGGCTTTTTAGGGTCTATTGAAAAATAATTCCATGCAGATCTTACGGTAGACACTCTTCATTGTACTTGTCAATTGTTTCACAGCTTTACACGTATTTTAAATGAGATAGCTGGACTAAGCTACTTTAGCATTTAAATGAAGCCAAATTAGTATTCTGTCAGCAAGCAGAAGGGGTTTTTATACTAGAAAGGTGTAGGAGGGAGATGGATAATGACAGATGAAACTTGCTGATACAAACACATGCCATGTTTTCTTAAAAATATGAAATTCTGAACCACTGAAGCTTGTAAATTGCTAAAGCTGACCCTAGATGATTTTAACATATATGCTAGTTCCTGGGGGTTTGCAGAATAATACAATGGTAACATACAGAAGTTTTCATATTTCATATTTTTTTAGTATTTCTTGCATCATGACACTGTAATAATTTTCTCTTTAGATGGTGAGAAACTGTATCCTAGTGAAGAAATTTCAGAAGATTTTAAATAGCTAAAAATTAGACGCACCATTAAAAAAAAAATCCATAGCAGTAGCCCTTGTTCACAAAATCACTTATTTCTTCAAAACATTATTAAATAGCCATTCTGCAAAATGCTTTCCACTCATAAAAAATTGTTTTCTCTATATGTTTTATCTTAATAAAGAATTAAACAATCATACTATGCTTAGTAGTAGGCTAAGTTGTCCTAGGTCACAGCTGATGAGGGGAGCTGGTTGCAGTGCTCCTAGCAGCACCACTTGTACAGAAAGCTCACTGTACAGACTACGAAAGAATAGAAATGTATGTGGGTGTTTGTTCTCTTCCTTTCAGCGGTATCCTAGAGGTGCAAAATAAGGACAGAGATTGCTGAAGAATGCGGCAGTCTCTTTTTGCAAGCTTGGATTGTTATCCCGTAGATGGCATATATGATAGACATTAAACATACATTTAAAATGTTTATTACATGGTTATTTCACTGCTCATGGAGGAGAGCAGATGCTGTTAAATAAAATCTGATTTTATTATCAGTCCAACAACTTCCTTTCCATTTTTCCACTGGCCTTTTACCTCACTCGTTGGTCAGCAAGTTTTGCTCATCCTTTTGTCATTGTTTCTCCCTGTCACCTCTGTAGCAGCAGTCAGCTGGATGAGGTGGGAATATGATTGCAAATGCAGATTAAATTGCTGAGCTGGGTGGGAAGTGGTAAAGGAGACCGAGAGTAAAGCTGCAAGGGGAAAAGGAATTTGAAGTCTGTTGAGATTAAAATAAGCTGTGAAGAGAGAAAGGGAGAAGGCTGCTAGATCAGAGAGAAGGAAGTTGAGTTTGCAAAGGAGAAAATAGGAAAGTTATCCCAATGGCTAGAACAGACAAATAAAATAACGTGCTCTAGTTTATCAAAAATGCCTTGTGGATGTCACCTGCTGGTATCCTTCAAATAGCTACCTTTTAATTTTATTGTAAAATGTAAATCCTTCCATTAGCTATTTCTCATCTGATTACTATAATGACCCATTTTTTGGTCTTCCTATTCTTCTCCTGTGTTATCCTCTTAAAATTTCTGGCACTCATTTTTATCTCTCGTAGTTTCCAAATTCCCATTTTATCTTGTTATTTCAGGAGCTTGCGTTGCTTGTATCTACATTTAAGAAGTGGATTAATAAAACTTAACATTTGCATTTTAAGTTCTCAACAGATACAATTCCTTGAACACTTAGGACTTAGTTATAGCTCATGGTGTCTCTTGCCATCTTTTGTGTTATGATTTGCACATGTTGTTCTGTCATTTATTTGCTTTCCCCTTTGCTCCCTGACCACAGATGTGGAGGAATCCGCAGCCTAAGCGAGGTCTTAGTTCATGTTCATATGTAGATGGTGATATCGTATAGTTGTAGCTCTCTCTGAAGGTGTTTGTTGCTGCCTGTGTGTCCTGGTGATGAAGCAGGCAGTGACGCATTCAGCGTGACCCCAAGCAGCACTGGTTTGCAGCAGTCGGGCTGCGGGACGGCTGCGAAACAGCTCCAAGCAGGAAGGGCGCGCCGGGGCGGTGGCAGGGAAATGTGCGCATTAAAGCATCCCGCTGTGCTTCAAACTGCTCCATCCCACAGCCGCTCAGTGTACCAGTTTTGAACTGGTGCTTCTGTGTCAATCCCCAGAGGGCTCTGCCAACAGAGAGCTGTTCTCTGGGAATACATTCTGAAATTTCAGGGTGCTAGTGGGCTCACCATGCTCTGCTCCCTCTGTTTTCCAAATTGAAATAAGGATTTTTAACTCCTGGGTAGCTCTGAAGTCCCAGTACATTTAGTGTTTTCTTTTAAAGTGTTTCGTTGGCTTGTATCATTCTAAATCTTCATGTCTGAAGTATCTGAAGAAGTTTTCCCAGTCCATCAATGTTGCACTTCCATGAGAAAACCTGGCTGCATTGTTCTTTTACTGGCTCTGTCGCCTGGGCTCACAAATAGAGGGGCCACTCAAGTTCTGTGCACTTGGTAGGAACATCAGCACTTGGTAGATTCATTGTGATGGGTATTAATTCAGAAAAGATCAGCTGTACCTATCTTGGACCAAATTAGGGTGAAACACAGAATGAGTCCCTGAAAGTTAAGAAATTGCCCACAGCTGAGTAAGCCCATTGTATGTGATACAGAAACATAACATTGCAAAAGCATATTTTAACCTTTTCCTCAAGTATTTTTCATTCCTACCACCAAAGTAACACAGTCACTTACTTTGGATTCTGTGCAGAAATTTGGATTGCTTATGCTGTTGAGTATCTGTGAAAGATCTGTTTGATTAAAAAAATACAAACACAAATCATGAATGGAAAATATTTTATGATTCAAAGGTTCATATTACAACAGAAGCAAGTAAGTCTAAATGTTAGGGTTCTTAAAATGAGAAAAGCTTTACACTTTTCTGGATCCAAATCTGGATCACAAATACAACAAGAGTTTAAAAACCCCACATAGACAAGGTGTGTACTTGCACAGTAAAGTTTTAACAGTGACTAAATTTAAGCTTCATTTGAAAAACCCCAAATGTTAGTTAATCCTTTAGCACAACTCAGAAATACATTTTAAGCCTTAGTCAGTCATGTGAAGATACCCCAAGTGGCTACATATTAGGACATAACAAATATGTAATTCGTCATGTAATTGTCCATAATAAGAGGTTTTTTACTCTGGTTGTTATTCATATAAATCTACTCTTCTGATTCATTATTAATCATAGTTCATGTGGTGATTTGGTATACTATGTTTATGACAAGATTTCTTATGTTATAGTGAGTTAATGGGATCTGTACTATAGTGCACATTTGTGACAAAATGATGTAGAAGCTTATTTGGCTGCACAATAATACCACTGGCTATTTTACCTAATACTATAAATTAGTAGAAAGAAATATACATATAAACTAATCTCTTTTCTGCTTTAACGTTTCAATCTTTAGCAAAATTAAAGCAAACTTGTCTTCCCAAACAAATGTGGATTTTCATGGTGTCATTTCTGATCTGAAGGGTGATTATTTAATGTAGTAACATTTGTAAAACAGGATTAAAATAACACATAAATGGACTGAGTTATATAAGATTTAATTGAAGAAATGTAGAAGTGATTTATTTGGGAAGTACAGGTCACATGAGAGAATATAACAAGCTCTGAGTATATTACTGAACAGCAGTACTGGGGGAATAATCTGGGCAGGAAGAGTAGAGCTACTGGATATTTGACTGAACATCAGTCAACAGCATAGCACAAAAAAAGGACACTGATACATGAATGTTGTGCATATTAACAAGGGGAGTGTGTATAAAAACTTGTAGATTTCTGTCCTCCTGTGTGGTTCCCTTTATGTTTCAGCCAGGATAATGTGCTTACACATTGGATTTTTTACGTCCAGTTTAAACAAATGTAAGAGCAAGAGTTATTCTTGGTAGAAGAGTTTTGCAAAATTGCATATATAATATGAGAAATTACTTGCAAAAGAAAGGAAAACCATTCTTTTTTCTTTTGATATTACTTATTTTTATGTGTTTATATTGCTTATTATATGAGGAGAAGGGGGATTTTTTGCTTTTTTTTCTGCTTATGTTGTACGTTAGAAATCATGGCTGTGTCTCAACTTCTAACTAGCTACCTAAGTGTAATGAGCATGTTCCTATAGGGGGAACAAGATCGAGGGCAAATGTAACTTTCTGCCAACATGTAAGTGGATATTATAAAGGAGAAAATGATAAATTATTTTCATAAATCAGTAAGGACAGAACAAGAGCTAGAGAAGAGACAATTTAGGTTAAATATTAATGAAAACATAATTCAAGAAGCAGGCTTGTTAATCATTGGGTTAAGGATATTTGCTAAATTACAATATTTAGAATTACAAAAAGTCATGACTAGACATTGAGGAGACTCTTAACAACTATTAACAACGTTAAGAGTGGTTTGAGAATCATCAGTGTGATTGAGGGCCTCTGACTTCCTGCAATGTGGGGTCTCTGTCCTGCAGTTAGCTGGATCCATGGGTTTACTAAGTCATTTTGGTTTCATGCAGGTCCAAAAATCCCTTTGTGTAACACTCTCTGCAAAATAAAGGCTGCCAATGTCACTACTACTGATGGGAAAAGGGGGAATTAACTCCTTGGCACTGTCTTTCCTTCTTTCAACTTTATTGTATGGGTTGGATGGGTCCAAGGTAAATAAAGCAAAGCCCAAACCATGGTTTATCCTCTTTTTTGACTCTCCCTTTGGAGAGAACTTTCCTTTTTCAGGAACTTTTGATAAGGATGATGAAAAAAGAGAGAAAGAGCAGAGGTGAAGAAAACATGCTGCACTACCCTGTCCTGGGAGTCCTGTGCAGCACTTCTCACTGAGAAAATTCAAATAGAATTTATAGCAAGAAAGCCTTTCCCATCATAACACATTCACTGGTGGATTCTGCCAGAATACTTAATAATATATCTGCCCTAACTGTGGAGTTGAAAAAGATAGATACATCTATATTCTTTGTAATTTATAAAATAACTTTACGGACAACAAGTTTGAGGTGACCAAAGCTTTGCCAGTTTTCACTCTAATATGAATTTCAGTTTATCTTTTCTTTAACTGTAGTACAAAATCAGCCTCATGTTTGGAGAGCTCTTCAGTACATTGCTTTGTTCTAATTTGGTTATGTACAAAAATGTTTCTTCCTTAAGCCAGACTAATGTTGAATGTTTAATGAAGGAATCTGCATAAGATGTGTATGATCTGAATGGCCTTGTGGTTTCAATGTATGTCAAATCATGCAGACAATAATCTTTTATGTTGGAATCTCTCGTCTTGCTCGGAGCCACCAGGGAAGAACTTACTTGAGTTATTGACGGATGAATATTTTTGCCACTTTATTTGTATCCTTTTGTAACCCCACTTTTTGATGGTGTTCCTTCCTGCTCTTACCTCAAGGCATGAAAGAAAAAGATATTTTGAGAAATGCTTTTGCTGTCCCCTTGCTGCCCCTAGCAGCGTTAATCCAGCCATCCTGCTGTGCTCATAGAGCCTGTTCTCTCCCACCCACAGTGCTTCCTCCTCACAGATTAAGAGTCAAAGTACAGCATGATGCCGACTCTGCCTATGATGTATAGTTCTGCTCTGCCATGGTGGCCATTGCCTATTTTTAAGATAGTAGTAGCATTGCTAGAGATGTGATAGGGTAAAGGATATAAATGAATTAAGGATATAAGGGAGAACTAATAGATTCTTTTTTAAAAGCCATACCATGTAGTTAGTTGGAAAACAGACAAGATCTGGGGTTCAGAATCTGACAAGCAACATCACAGTCCAAACTGAATGTAGATTACACAAAATTGCTCTTGGTTAATTTTAATTATGCTAATCTAGTAGACTACCTGAAAATAGATTACTATAGCTGCAATTGAGATTAATTGGTAGGTTTCACATACATAGTAGTTTCTTCCATGTGGTGTTAAAGGATGAGATTGATGGAGATGGAATGGGGTATGAAGAGACCCCCTTCATGAGGGTATGGACAGAGGGGCTGGTACAGTGTATATCAAGCCATAATTTTCTTCCTGAACCTGTAATAATTGTTTTAGTGAGTTTAAATAATTGTTTAATGAACCAGAATTACAAACCAGGATAGTATAAAACAATGGGGAAAATAACTTGATTGAGAATATTTTATTTATTATTTTTATGCTAAGGTTGTATGTAATGCCATAACCTATACTGAGGTTATCAGTCATTCAAAGTTTATTCTTTTGGGGAGTGTCCTTGCAGAAAAGTGATGAAACTGGTCAGCTAACTGTTGTTGCAGAGCAGGTAGAGTGATTACATCACGTAGGATATGTAGGTACATATTTCCTGTAGAGTAATGAAATTAAGATATTGATAGAGGTGACATCCCTTGGACAGCATAACACATGGTACCCAAAATAGAGTCAACAGCACCTATACTAGCACATCACGAAATGTGTGTTACTTCATCCAGTGTGCCAAATGCTGTCAAAGAAAGCTATATAGCCAAGGCTAAGCAGCCACTCTGCGGTAAGGCAGATCCACGCTGATTACTGATAAAACAAAAACAGTTATGACAAGAAAAACATTTTTCATGAAATGGCTACCCTGTCTCTGACAGGTTTGTTCCAGTCCTCAAGGGGAAAATGGCAGACACCTGACAGACACACTATAAAACTAAATTTAGTAACTGCTGAATACTAAAATGCATAGGTTCATAGACAATGGTTTCTGTTAATACTTTGGGTTTAGGGTTCTTTACACTTTTTTTATTTTTTTTTTTAATGCTAGCTGTCCTCTTCTTTCGGATGGTCCAGCTTGAGAAAAGCTAAGATTTCACTGTGATGGATGCATCTCATGTTTGGCTTGTGCCTCTGAAAGCACAAGCAGCTGCTGAAGAGATTTCCACCCCTTCCTCCTTCCCCCATTGTTGGTCATACTTTCCTGCCCACTTTCTTGTGCCAATGTGAGCTTTTCTGTGATCAAATAAGGAAGCAGATAAGAAGCTGGCCATACAGAGGACTGCTTGCTGCCCCCTCCCGGGTCCATTTTTAAGGAAGATGGGATCCCAGGAGGGTGATCCCTGGGAGGTTACTCTTCCAGAGGTGCTCCTGCTCTGCAGCCCAGCACCTCTGCTGTTGGACCAAATGCTGGTATTTTCTTCTGCAGATCTTCTTTCTTCTAGGGAAGCGTTTCTTTGCAGCTTTCACAAGACAATTGACCTTTACAGTGTATTGGGGTGGGTTATGTCCTTAGCATCACTCCGTCAGTTCATACTAGTAGAGCATTGACATTGCCAGTGAAGGCTTTTGTACCAAAGGCTACAAACACTTTTCACATTTTTATCTTTATGATACCTTTACAGCTCTTCCGTTAAAAAAGTGGATAAATATTAATGCTACCAGTAGGACAATAATACACGGTCAAGTTTGTAATTCTGGGACATTTAATACTTTAGGCGATAAGTGCATTCTGGATTGCTGTGTGTGGTGTTCTGTGCAAACCGCTCCATAACACAGCCCGAACGCAAGCCATAGGTAGCCTCTGTGCATTGGTTTGACTTGAACTAGATAATCAAGAGTGCAGCCCATCCTTTTAATGTGAATGCTTTACAGTACAGAAAAAGAATTTTGCTAAACTGAAAATGCTTTAATGCGATAATAATTAGGTCTTTGTGCATACAGCTGGTAACTTGCAAATATACCGGGAAACTGCATGTGTTCTGAATAGTGTCTCGTAACAACATTTGTTCTGATCCTTGGTCCAGGTTCTCCTGTCCAGTATTTGGCTTTTCTTTCTGTATATTGATGACATTCTTTCTGCAGTCATTGTATCTCTAAAAGTTGTTGATGATTTAAAAATAAAATGCATAGAAGAAATTCCATTAAATTCTAGTATTAGGAGGTGCTTAACACCATCTTAGGTTTCCCATTATTTTTATTGCCATTTTTAGAAGACTATGTAATTGCATGATTCCTTTTGCTTGGAATTAAGTCTGTGGTGAGATCGAATCGAGATCAGAAAAAGGATCAGTTTCAGACCTGTTAAAATTTTCTATGGAGATTTGTATTTTATCTGCTGTTTCTAGTTGCACTAGCTATATTTCACGCTTGTTTACAGTTTAATGTGCTTTGCTGATAATTGCATATTAAAAATAGATAAATAAATTATTAGCTCATTATGAAATGTGTTGTAGTACCAGTAACTTTAATTATAATTTATCTGCTATGCAAGTAATCCTGCAAAATATTGTGGGATAACATATTGGTATTGCAATTGCTTGCTCGTAGAGCTATAGGATTAACATGGAAGACCTCAAGGAGGTTGGCTGGGAATAATACTTCCAGTCTCTGTGACCACACATTTTCCACATCTGATCTGAAGCAGTGACTGGACTTGTCATTAACTCAAGACACAGGTGTAAATGCAAATCACCAGTGAAGGGAACGTTCTAAGAAGTCTATCCTTGAGGACTCAGTTTTAGAGTGTATTCCACCCTTCAAACTCCAATATTTTTTCCACTTGCTGCCTGTGAAAAAAGAAGGAATGTTTTCACTTCATGTGCAAACCTGTTTAGTGCTTGCTCACTTTTTCCCACAAATAGTATTTTCAGCATTGTCTCTTAGAATAGATAATGATTATTGTAATAATTTTTGTATTTGTATGTATAATAGACTTTCTGATAGAATTTCTGATTTATAGGGTTTTGAGCCTCATGCAATAACAAAGATTACATATGTGCATTTTTATTAGACCTGAGGCTTGAAAAGCCATTAAACTGTGATTTTTATTTTTTTTAAGGGCATGGATTTAACTTCTTTTTTATCAAAAAATTGTTTTTAAAAAGCAGTTCAGCACGTACCCTGAAACACATCCTCAGGAGGTAAAGTAACCAGGTCTCAACATTGACCACGTATCAACATTGTATTTCAACATTGTATTTCCCTGACTTTTATTAATGAAAAATTAATATTTTTCTACTGAGATATTAAGGGTTATCAATTACAAGCACAAAATTGCGATTGCTTTTTTTTTATCTTCAGTGAAGTCAAAAGTACTAGCACCTGGTACTTTCAGTCAGCATATTCTTAAAGTAATGTGAATTGGGAAAACAGTTTAATGACAAAAATGGTTTCTCTGATGAAATTGCAACAAAACTTCTAGATGCCTCAGAGGTAGCAAAGGCTGTCCCAAGAACTTCTGCAAAAAGTAATAAATCCTCAACCGCCTGAATCTGACCTGGGGTAGCAACAGCTGAACAGCGTTGTTACACCACTGCTCTTGGCAGCAAGGAATGTGCAGCACAGCAGATCAGAGGAGTGTAACAACCTGAGATGCAAAATTTCCTTTACTTGGAGAAGACTCTTTGCCTTTGCCTCCTCAGTACTGTTGAACTGGAGATCTGCAACTAAATTATATATTTGAGGGGGTGGTGGTGGGGGACCAAGCAAACATCAGTTCCTCATGATAATGTATAGAAACAGGACTTAAAAGGCAGCCATCTGTCTTTCTGAAATGCTGTCACCAAGACAACTGACATCTGTTTCCAGTTGGGTAATTAATTCAGGGGGATAATGGCACATATTTCATATCACTGTGAAATCACAAGTCTCTTACAAGCCTCTTCATAAGCATAATAAACAATTGCTTCCACTGCAGTTGTGGAAACCAGAGAATTCTTGCATCTAGCAGAGTTGCAGCAAGTCCCTGATCTGCAGGGTGCTTTGAAGCCCATGTGCCTGTGCTTTGCAGGGCAGTCAGGGCTTTACAGGAAAATCCCTGCACTGTTAAAAATGGCAAGGGTTTGTAATAGTTTAGGCATGGAAGGAATCAGCAGGATGAGAAAGAGAATAAAGTACCCCTATGTGAAAAATGCAAGAGAAGTTTAATATAGTTTGGACTGGATTTGGCTGTGTTGGGTATTGGTAAGCCACCAGGCATTCAATATCACAGCTGACTCAGGCATATTTATCTCTCAAAATATGCCAGTTACTACACCATGTAATCTTGGTTAGCATGTGGTGTATGGGGGTTTTTTTTGCATTTTTTCATTTGGTTGGTTAGTTTTGGTTTTGGGGGTTTTTTTTGCTTTAACGGTTAATCACTGACAGCAGTTCTATGGATAGGATTTGTAAAATTTTGAACAGTTGTCCATGCTGGAAATATTTCTATATCAAGTGTATTTAATCCTTTTTCAAATTTTCAGTTAAAGCAGTCATGATGATGAGGTGAGCTGTACTGGTTCGGCTGGGCTCGCTTCCTGGATATTCTGGGCGCTACCATGTGTTGGGTTTAGCCCTGTGGGGCAGCGTTGTGGAAGTGGTAATAATCAGTGTAGCCTTCACCTGCAATTCCAGATAGCCTGGAGTTTATTCCAGCATGACTAGCAGTCAAATGGTTAATAAAAATGGAATTTAGCTAGCATTTTAGGCTTCCTACTTGCAGAAATAGGAAGATCACACGTTGTTGTCTTGTATTTACTATTTTTTCTGCTTAAATTCTGAAGTGTCTGGTGCTGCTACCAGAGATTCTCCAGTACTATTCTGATTGCTCTCTAGTTTTCCACTTCCTAGCAAGTTCCTAGCGTCTGATAGCTGCTACATGTTTAGTCCAGACCACTTGTGCTATTATGGTTCTAATTTTAGTCCATACAGTAACTTTTAAGATGATTCCAAAAGAGAGGGAATCGATGTCTTGAATTTCAGTAGTCTTTATAATACTTTTTTTTAAAGAATAATAATTACAGAAATACAGTATTAGATCATGTTATTCAATCAGAAGAATGTCACAGAAATAATGCTCAGTTTTAGGTGGAATAACTTGTTACTTCCAGCATCTGCACATATACAGTCATAAGGGAGTTATTTGGCTACATGTGTTTGTTTTTTAAAACATCTGTCAACTAAGTCAGAAATCTAAATGCAAAGTGTTACATTTGTGGATTTCTTACATTTCCTATTGGAATTTCATTTTGTATGCTAATCATTGGAGAATATGGAGGTAAAAACAGGATTAAATTTGTGTGCATATATCATTCCTTTGGACAAAAGTCTTGCCCCATTCTCCTTTAGTTTTATTTCAGCATCAAATATAAGCAAATACACAAGGTATGGTTGTATTAATGTTGTCTCAGGTATCTTACTGTCGATGTGGAAAGAGGCATGTCATGGACATGCTTTTTTCTGTCCCAGTAACAAAATAACAGGTTGTGGAGGGCCTTAAGCTACACTGAACAGTTTCATGACATGCTGTAGCTGATTCCTGCAGCCACGTTGCAAAGCTCATTTCATTATTGTGTATTAAGTAGGCTACAATCCATTTGACAAAATGCTTCACTGTATAGCACTTCGGTGCGTTGTATTGACTGTCCCTATAGTTCAGTATTACTGTGTTACCTAGTATATAGAAAATATTAATGGAGAACTAGCTTGTGGGCTAAATAAGTGCAAGAATGTTAATGGTTTTCTGATACGCAACATTAAGATGTTTCTAATATACTGCTTTAGGCAACTTTACCACTGCACACTGTTGACCTATATTTGTGATATTTGACATTTTTTATAAATACTCTCAAGGATAATCCATCACAGAAGAAGTTTTTAGAGTTTCAGGATGTTTGTTAAACTCTCATAACTCAAATATAGAAGTGTTTCTGAACTGTGTATTTATATTATACTTTATAAGTTTAATAATAGGTTTTTCAAGTAAGAAAATTACTAAGGAGTCCAGTTCCGGAAGAACACAGCCATCTTCAGTTAACAGAGTCTGCAGTGCAGATGAGACCGGGCTACAGATGCCTATTGGCGGAGGGCCCTATGTTTCTATAGGCTGCATCTTTAAATCCATACCACTTCAGAGTTGGGGTGACCACCATTTTAATGGAAAAACAAAATATAGAATAAGCTTAGCTGCATTTACGGTGTTTAAAGAGCTGTACTGCTTTCAAATTGAGCAGTTTCTGAAATAGTGTAACCATTTAGACCCATCTACTGATCTCTTACATACAAAGTCCCTGAAGAATTGTCCCCTTTTCTCTCCTGTTGTTCAACAGCTCTGTAAAGTCAAAGAGAATTGCTTTGTGTGGTTTGATGCAACTAATAAGGCAGTCAGAGCGCTAAGGACCTTGAAACAACCCAAGAACCATAGCTTGACTTAAAAATCTCTAGGTAAATGCTCTTGGTGATGGGGAAGCATTATGAAAGAAGCAAGTTCACTGAGGTGCATTACCTGAGTAATGCTTAAAGCAGCTGTAGTTCATTCACGTGTTTCTTATAGTTAAATATGGAGATAAACTGTGCACCCTTCTGTTTAACATTCAATGTAAACTGAATACATAACTAAGTCTTCTGCATGCCTCTGGCATTTTTGTGTGTACTGTACTGTCTCAGCTTCACTCGTGCTTCTCCAGATTTAGAATAATAGGAGAGCATATAGCAGGCTTATGGGACTCTGCAGCCTGGGCCTGCTGTGGAGCTGCAGGGTCTGCAACAGCCCTGTAAGTTGCCTCTCAGAGGAAAGCCTTGATCTGTTTCATGTCATAGCCCATGGCTTTGTAGATGCAGGCAAGCAAGATACTCTTCATGTTCAACAGTAGCAGATAGGATGAGACATCCAACAGAGGAAGTGTGGATGAATTCACGTGCCCATGGATAGGCAGGAGTTCACCCACCAGAATAATGACGGCATGTTGCTGTACCATATCCTGAGACACTGGATCTAAGAGATGTTGTAGGGAAGTTGCTGAGGTTTGGGTTTTGTTTGTTTGTTATCATGATATATAGCTCTTAGTGGTACTGCTTAAACAGAGGTAGCTGTTCCCTTCAGAGGTAGCATTTTCAGGGTTTTGGGGGGAATATTACTTTTTCTAGGTTGAGTGAGAAATTCCTCTCAACTGAAGGGTGTTGACACACGGTGGTCCTAAATATAGTTAGAAGTACTGTCTTCTGAGAGAGAATGGAAGCAGCTCTGGTGTATGAAACCGTACATACAGTCTGGAAGAGTTATGTGAGGACACTGCTGTCTGCAGAGCAGAGGCTTGCTTCTACAATTAGAGGTGCTTTTACACTTTGAAGCCATTGTAGCCATTAAAAAATAGCGTCAAAATAAGATGATTTTTTTTTTTTCCACTAATGCTCAAGTTTCCAACTTGCTGCTTCTGGCCTCTCTGTTTTCCTGAGAGCAGTGGTGGTTTTGTATGTGGCAGGAACACAGGTAAAAGTGGGGAGTAGTTGCAGTACATTTGGAACACCTTTTTGGCAGTGCTCTTGTGAGTTTGGTTAAGCACAAGGTATTTGAACCTAGCCATAAATGGTCATGTTTGTGTGCAAAAGAGATTTGTTTTTCATTGCATCTGGTAAGAGTAATAGACCTCCAGGACAAAGCGTGTCTCTCTTGTATTTCTTATGCAAGGATGATTCTACACAATAATGCAAACTGTACGTGTCATTTGGAGATTACCCATGAAAGGCATGATGAATAGGTTTAAAAGTGACAACTTCTATTCATTGTGCAGTTCCTTTTCTCCATTCTTGCCCACTCTAAGCATTTGTTAGCTGTTCCTCACTCTCTTCTTCATCCATCCTGTGAATCCCTTTAATCCTCATTGCTCACCATTTGCCTGCACCTCTACGTTTCCTTCTCCAGTCCTTTCTCCTAGTCTCTTGTTTTTTCTCCCACTCTGTAGCCTTCTCTTCCTGTTTAATTTTCCTTTCCTCCTTACTCATTTTTGAGCCACCTTTTTTTTTTTCTTTTCAGTTTTCCACATCTATACCTTTCTTTCTTCATTTTGCAGGATTTTTCCTCTGTTTCATCTTGCCTCTCATTATCTAGGCCGATTGTTTGCCTTGCACTGCTCTCTGCTTCTTAGACTGTGTCATGGACTAACTTGTTAAAAGGTGTAAAGAGAAAATGGCTTCACTCTAATCTTCATTTAATGATTGCATTGAGTTCTTTTTAATGAGGTATTTTTGTTATTATTTCAGGTCTTAAAAATTAGCTTGATTGGCCACCGGAAGCGTGTTCTGGCATCTTTGGGAGACAGGCTTCACGAAGATCCTCCTCAGAAACCACCTCGGTCAATAACCCTCAGGGTGAGTCCCCATGAAAATTTGCATTTCTCAAGAAGTCAGCAGGCATTTCATAACATTCACATGAAAACAACGGCTGCTCTGAGTAGCGTTCAAGTCACCTCACTTCAGAAGTTTACAGTGTAGACATCTTAGGCTGACCTGCTCAGTTGCACCTCCCCGAATAGCCAGTGGAGATAAATTGACGTTTTTACAGGCTAATTCATTTGACCTGCTTCAGATGTCTACCTTAGGATGAGGTAAGTAGTATCTTAGAAGTACCATCTTATCTACTTAACTCAAGAAACTATCATCTCAGGACCAGGTGTGTACAAGCTGCGTGTCTATATTTGCTCACAGGAGTCCTAGCCCAGCCAGTCAATATTGCGGAAGGACAATTACTGTTTTCCTTTCACATTTTCAAATGCATACCCTTACTTTTCAGACATATGCTTTATGTTTTCTTTAAAGAAAACAAACAAAGAGAAATTGAAAAAGAAAAATTTTAAAGGAACAACAATTTTTAAAAAATTGTAAAGACACATTAAGGTATTTAAATTTTCATTTGTATTCCCTCCTTCAGAAACTGTTGCAATGTCCCTGGGGTTTTTCCACACTTGACCAGATTTAGTCTCCTCTCATTACACCACCTTCACTTGTTTTCTCCAATCCAGTGACTTTGCTTCCTTGCTGCCTGTTACTCTTACCAAGTTGTGGTCTGATGACCCATTCCTACTGTGTTCTCTCCAAGGGAGTTCATATCAACACTTTTTATTTTGATATTTTAGGTCACACCTTTTGCATTTGATTGGATCTGGTTATTTTCATGGGGCTGCATTTCTGACTGGAATCTCATTTGGGACTAAATTTCCAAATGTCAGAGAGTATCTGTGCTCCCAAATTAAATTTCCTGGTGTAAAGAGAAATAGAGAAAGACGGAATGAGGGCTTATTTTTACATACAATTACAATTTCTGTGACCAGCCTATTTTCACCCTGCTTATTCTCAGATGCCACATACAGACATTCCAGATCCCCCCCTAAATTCAGCCTGTTCCTAGTGCCCAGTTGAAAAATGTCTCACGAGTCTATAACATTCTGCTCTAAGGCACATTGCACAAATGTGTGTATGTTTTTGTTGTATTTTATTTTTTATATATTACATGAAAGATTCCTGATGCATGGCAGGTCTTAAAACACTGCCAGGAAAGAAGGAATAATTTGAAAGTCTCATATTTTTTGCTTAGTACTTTCACTGCTCTGGACTGGGGAATTAGTTCCTCTTCAGCAGGTGGGAAAGTTTCCACAACCCATTGGTTGGTTAGGACTGTATATTTTCAGTTAATAGTGAAGAGAAAACTGGATGTCCTCCATCTGTAGTCAAAATGATAAAAAGTAGTCTGCTGCTTCAGAACTAGAGCTACTGATGCAGGCAAGCACTAAATGTCATTCATCACCTGGTGATACTGGATTCTTCGCAGAGAGTTCTAAAGAGGAGGACATGAATTTAGATTAAGGTTTTCTTTCCCATCAACTGCTACTATGCCATTTCACACAAAACAAGAACATAGTATTTAGTTGGTAGTTTGTAATAATTTTTAGCTTTAAAATTTGTTTCAATAAACTGTGTACTGCTACTAGAAGAAGATCAATTTATGTAGTATCAGAGAATGGTTTGTGTTGGAACAGACCTTAAAGATCATCCAACCCAAACCATTCAATGATTCTATGGTTCTGTGATGCTATGATTCTATGGTTCTGTTATCTAGTTCCCACCCCCCTGCCATGGGCAGGGACACCTTCCACTAGATCAAATTGCTCTAAATCAGTAGAAAAATTAGTTTGTTGTTTAAAGAGTCTATTCTTAAGGTCTCAAGGTCAACTTGAAGTATGGCTAAGACTTCGTCTTTTTCAACTCTTTCTATATTAGTTTTTAAAATATTTGAAAGGAAAAAAATTGTTAAATACTGAGGAAAAGCAACAAACATTAAAAACGTTTGTTAAAAATAAGAATATATTATTCCCACAGTAACTATGTACTAAGGAAAAGTTATTATGATTTCAAAGTCATATACTTGAAAGTTAGAGAACGCTGTATTTCAGGTTACCTATGCAATCTTGCTTTCCTTCCTTGAGTGCATTATAATCTTTAATTACAGGGACAGTTTCCATGGTATTCATGGAACCTCATACACCCTGAGTTGGCACTGGAGTTCCTTCAGTCTAAACTGAAGGAACAACAGTTTAGACTGAAATTTTGGAGAAGTGTTTACAATAGTAATGATAGTTTAACACAAGAACTAATTCAATGGGTAGAATTGCTGGTTTTAGAAACTGAGTGGACAAACATCTGTCGGGCATGAGATGCACCTAAGTAGCCTGCGGAAGGATCTCTTAAGCTCTGTTTCAGCCCTGACCTGTGTGGTTCCAGCTTTATGTGACCAGCAGGATTGAGAAGTGAGGGTGAAGCAGATTTCAATAGTGAGCTATAGGATCACGCATCTCTGCAGGCCATGTATCCATGCATTCACAACAGGATGGAAACATGATAGGAATACCTGGTGACGAACCGTAGCATAGCGCTGAGGACATTGCACTTCAGTGCATCATAGCACATGATAGGACCTGCTCAGGCACCCATGCCTGGTCTGCAGATCCATTAAGTCGATGAGATTGTGGGTATGGAGTGAGAAACAGGAACGAAGGAGGAATGGGAGAGAGACTGATGGCTAAAGGAATAGCTGTAGCTATGAAAATACAAATTTACACCTGCTTTTGCCACAAAGCCCTTGGATAACACTTGGTAAGTTATTTAGGTAATTGCCTCGTAAACAGTCACTAATTGTATGTTACTGAGATTCTGTGTATTTGACTGGAGTCTAGAGTCTGATTTATACAAGTGGTGAGCACACAGTGCTGCAAATTAGATCAATAGCAGTGGGGTTTTGAATACAAACACTTGGAAAATTGGCCAATAAATATTGTAATTTGGCATCCAGAGTGACTGATATTTTTTTAACCTCTGTCTGTGTGTCTTGGGTCCCCCACACTAAAGTGGTGATTATAAAATACCAGAAGTCACAGGATGTGGTGAAAATAAATAGATTGATATTTGTCAAGTGCTTATGAGCATCATGAAGATGACGCTATTCATCCCTCCTATCATCAGAGCAGGTTTTGAATAGAGTTTAGAGAAGGGGTTTGAGGCCACAAAAGGTGAGAATAAAATACTGACTACACGATAACTAATGATAACAGTGCTGAATATATGACAATATGCTGCACAGTTGAGGATCCATCTGTGCTGTGAAGGACAACTTTGAGAAAATAGCATAAAATCATAGAATGACATACTGTTCCATAATGCAGCAGCACCGTAGTTCTTTTATTTCTTGACTTTGTAATTCTTGCCTGTATTGCCTTGCCAGAAATCTTCTGATATAGATCTCTGAGTGAATTTCCTCTTTATATGCAGTTTGATAAACTATGAAAAGCTCAATGAGAGCTGCAATCTGTATGTCCATTGCATGGTCATGTGTTACTTTGATGCGCTGATGGCCCTATCAGTCTCCTAAAAGTGGCTGAATCATGATTCAAAGGAGAGAGAGATTACCTGTATGGCTGGAGCAGCAGGTAGCAGTCATTGGAAAGGATCTCATTTGGTGCCCCTGTACTCAGGTTATTTTCAGGGCAGAGGCATGTGCACCATCTAGTTGGAGTTGAGCCTGTGGTGGGTAGGTTTCAAGGATTATGCCTCACCAAACCTTCAGAGTTTGTACGGGCTACAGCTTTTCAGAAGCTTTTAACTGGGCCAAATGTAGGTGGATTTTTGTGAAGGAGGGAAAAAGACTATTCCTAAGAGGAAAACACTCCTTTCATTGCCCTAGGAAATGTCAAGTTCTTGTCTCGGATCGTAGGAAAGGTAGAGAATTAAAAAAAAAAAACCAACCAAAAATCCCAGTTATTTCAAAGTTGCTAAACATTCATACATCCATCATTTTAATCAACGAACATGGAAAATACTAATCCATTATTGTGATTGCAAGGAATAATGTCACATAGACTCCTACATTTAAAATATTAACATCAACCGTTACTATTGCTTGAAGACATAAAGAGAATTGCAACTTTCCTTCCCATTTGAAAGAGATTACATCTCTCTGATTTCTTACACCAGATCTTGTTTCTTACCAACAAGGTGTCAAGTACCTTGATGTCTTTCAGATTTAGGTTTACTTCAATGTAATTATGCCTGAAATATCCACTTTAATTATTTCTTTAAATAAAAAAGCAGGGTTTTTACCCTCCATGCATACTGGAGCAGGTCTTTGCTTCCTCTAATATCTTCAGGTTCCTTCTTGTTGTTCAGTATTGAAATATATTATTTAGCAATAGGTAATTTAGGCAAGGTCTGCACAGTGCAAACACACTCCTGGTTACGTTCTGCCTCCAGAGAACTTACTATCAGAGAGATCTCTCGTGTCAGAGAAACTGAACCCAGTAATGTACGTCATGAGAGAGGAACATGTTTCCCCATCTAGTTGCTATGACAGTGTTTTACAGTCCACACTAGAGTGGTATCTGTGCAGACTGGCTGGCCAGTACACTGTAGCTCTGCTCCTGCTGGCTGCAATCTCCAGGACAGGGCTGAACGACAGAGCTGGGCACCAATGTTTGTAGTTGGTCTTCGAACAAGTGATGTGATGTGCATGAGAATAGGGGTCTCCAAACATACATATGGTCCTGTCTGTGAGTGGCCTGGTGGCAGATCCTGGTAAAATGTATTGTCAGCAGGATGTGCTTAGCTGTTTATTAGGTAGAGTTCATGTGTGAATTTGCTGTGGTATTAGCACACGGACTGATACTACACCACAGTTCAGTACAGATGGCAAGAAAAGCCTTGTAAAGTATTTGTATTCTTGATGCTTTCATGCATTCTAGGAATTGTTAGTTAGCTTGTTTCTGATATCCAGTACTTTAAGTTAAACCAGTATTCTGCCAGACCTAGAAAATTGCAAACAAAGTGTCTATATTTTGTAAATGTTTGTGAACTGCTTTTTTTCCAGCAGGAGATGTTGCTAGAGCTCAGATCACTTTCAAATCACTTTCACTGCTCAGAGTGGCTGCTCAGAAGTGGTGAAAATGTATTTCATCTGACAAATAGCTAGTCCTAAATCATGACTTTATTTGGGCCTTGACAAGAAGTAACTCACTGTTTTATCTCTCTAGCAGTCCTAGAAGGGAGTATATATTACACAAAGAGGTTTGGAGAGGGGAATTTGCCACTAGTGCGGGTAAATATTGAATTATTTTGCCTTCCACATGGGCCGTACACCTTAAGTAGCAAATCTCAAAAGTAACCTCTAATTCAGGAATTGTTCCTTAATTTTTTTAGTATGAATAATTCAAATACACTTTAAAAAGTGTGGTTTAAAGTCAGCAATATGCTGTTCTTCTTATGTTGAATTTTTCTCCTTTCTGTCCAGGAACCCAGCGGTAACCACACTCCTCCTCAGTTGTCTCCATCACTTAGCCAAAGCACTTTCACTACTGGTGGCTCCCTGGACGTTCCCCACATTATCATGCAGGGCGATGCAAGGAGAAGAAGAAATGAAAACTATTTTGATGATATTCCCCGGTCAAAGCTGGAGAGGCAGATGGCACAGGTAGGGTTAAAACGATGTCATTGAAAGGCTGTGCCTTGCTGCAATTCATTACAATTCATTTGATAGGAGAAGGTTGGACTTGATGACCCTGGAGGTCCTTTCCAACCATAACGATTCTGTGATTCTGTGATTCTGATTACAGAACTAATCCTAACCATAGCTATGGGTCATATGTGAAGGCTGAGCTCTAAACTACAAAGGCTAACAATTTTTTCCAGGCTGTCTGTTCTACCTCTCTATATTTCAAATAGTGTAAATTGGTCTGCAGTTTCTCCTGAGAGGTAGAGTTTTGGGGGTGTTTAGGTGCCTGGAGGCTGAGATGAAGGTGCCTCCTGCACACCAGAACATGCAGGCTCCCACTGGCACTGACTCGATCTCTCATTTCTGTAAGAAGGTGCAGATTCCTTAATTTCTGAGAAATCAGGATAAAAATAAGCTGACATCAGTTCACTGCCAGAAACTCAGAGGACTTGGGAAGTAGTGATTGCTGCATTTATTAATGGAGAGTGTCAGCATTCTACCAGACTTTGTGATCTGGGAATATATCTTGAGTGTTTCAAAAAAGATTTAACTGTGCAACAACTCGTTTGAGCACCACAACAGCGCTAGACTGAACTGGATGTTAAATCACACTCTTCATGAAAGAAAGCCTAAAGTAGCCTCCATCTCTAAATTTTTTTCACCCAACCACAGCAAGAGTACTGATAATTTTATGTTGCGTACATTGACCAGAGTGATGTCTTATACCATTCTAAAGGGCAGTAAAGTTAAGCTTGGACAGCCTGTTGGCAAAAATGCTTTAGGATGAACTCAGCTGGTTTTTGGTGGTATGTGTGATGAAAGACAGCCAGGTCTTAAGCCATGTGGTGCTTTGCAGTGCATGTTGGAAATAGGGCTTTGATTTGCTGTCAGAAGCAGATGGGAAGCTGGTGCAGTTCCTGGAGTGACTCACTCCGTGACGTAGCAGGTTGCTGCATGCTGCCCTGCATGAGGCTGCCCAGTGGTTCTCTGCCTGCCACAGCCCCAAATAGAGCCTCTGTCCAAAATTCAGCGTCAACATGGAAACAGCTATGCAAATGAGCGTGTTATGGTTAACATAATGAACAAAAGGCAGCAGTCTCTCAGCTAATTTCATGAACAAGAAGAAGTAATTAAATAAACAAGCAAAGCAAGGTGCTGCCATTACCTGGGAACACAGAAACAAATTGAATTCCATTTGTTCAGAGGACATTTCTAGGGAAGTGAAATTGCATTTAGTTGGGTGGGGCTGTTTCCTTGCCTTTTTTTAGGCGAGGAAATTTGTCTCCTAATTTTCTGCTATATAATCTTATTGTAGAGAATTAAGGGGAAAGTTGCTTAGTGAATGAGCTTGTTTTCAAATGAGTCTGCTGGGCTTTTTGTGCCAAGAACACAATTGAGCTGAAGTCCAGCAAGGAAAAGCCCAGTTCTTAACATCAAAATATTTTTCTGAGGGTCATGAAATGTAGGTGTTTGACCATTTTCTCATGGCTGAGTAGACTGGTTAATCTACTTAGTTCATTTTATCACTTGGTTCACAAATCCCTATTCTCACTTCCTCTTTTAGTCACTAATACTGAAGAAAAAAAAAAAACCCAAACAACCCAGGAAGCCATACTAGCAATTCTTCCTGTCTCCTTTTCAGTCTTTTTATGTTTGAAGTCCTGATATTCCCAAGAGGTGTGACACACTGTCATATACGGCACCTGGAGATTTTCTTCGGGCTGTTAAAAATTGCTTTTCCAGAAGGACTGCGATATGTTGCATATCCAAAGACAAAACTGAGCAGTTAGTGCTGACACCACTCCAACCCACTTTAAAACCAATTAAGTGCTCAGATTTTTTTTATTTTTTTTTTTTGTGGGAGTGTGTACCCACTGAATGGATAATTCTCTGTCTTTCACCATGGAAAATAGCAGTCATCCTTTGGGACTCCAAAGGGGAAAATGGATTCAGATGAAATCTGTAAAACGGGTTTTTGTGTTAGTCCCTGTACTCCAGTCTGTTTGGAGTCTTTCTCAGCTCTGCCCCCAAATTCTGCACTCTTGGTATATGTAAAATTCCTTTTGACTTTAATGGGAAAGTCAATGACTCCCTCTGGTGATCATTCTCACTAAATTGGACTCACCCCATTAAGAGCCTAATCAGGGATTTCTTCAACCATTCTAACCCAAAAATAGATTTTAAATTTTTTTTTTGCAATATGTGCTTTGATAAAATGAACGATATTTCTCTCAATCATTTCCCCCAAAGCCCCTTTAAAATTGAAGGTAAAACAATTGTTTCTGGAAAATAAAGGAAAGCCAACTGATTCTTAACATAAGCATTCTGCCCCTTTTATTTTTTTTTTAATCTAGCAACTTCCTTCTTGCAGTTTGGAGGTTCTTTTGGCTTATGTCAGATCAACAACTTCTGGGCTGATACCAGTCTAGCTTTCCAGCTAGAATACTTCTCACAAACAGAATTTTCTAGAGGGATTATTAGAACTGCTTTGAGGATGTTCTTTGTCTTAACCCTTTATTTGCTAGGCTGTTTGCATGCTGCTGTATGAATCTGCACGTTTACTGGATGCTATAGTAGATAGATGCATATAAAGACGTCTTTGATGCTGTGATTTTTTGAAAAGGTGTGTTCTTAACAATGAGATTAATGGTTACTTTTATGGCCTTGAAGAGGGAAGCAGACATAGTATTGAGAGCTTATTCATGGTATTGCTTTCATGAACTTAATTTCAGAAGTGTTAGGATAAGACTATTTTTAGCCTCAATTGAAAATCTGAAGATATTTTGAGGAAATGATGAGATCTGACTTTTCCGTCTTTACTATGGCCCGTGTTTTCACCAAACTTCTACATGACACTCATCAAGCATGTTGATCTTTGTATCAGATATCAACCAGTGTGTCTTAAAACAATGAGCACATCAGTTTAAATCTGTTTTCCTTAGATCTGCTAAATGGGTTTAAACAATTCTCTGAACCATAATCAAATCTGCTCATAAGTAAACAACACTTTGTTTCCTCAAGGAAGTACTGATTTAAGTTTACTAAATGTAGGTGGTTTTGTCTCAAGGCCAGCATGTATCTTCACTCAGTTCCCTAGCAGACTGTTTGCGACCTAAGAGAGGAAAATCCTAATATAAAACAATGAGTAACCAGTTGAGATTTCCCACTGGAAAAGGTTTGGTCTTCCAACTCTCCAGCTGGTCGTCCAACTTTGAAAGTCTTTGACGTCTTTTTAGATAAATCACAACTGCCGAAAAGGTAACACAGAGGTTGTGAGATGGTTTGTTTTCCCCAAAAAAGGAAGGAAAAAATCCAGAAAGGACTGTGTAGTCTGAGTCATCTTTGACTGTGGATGTTAAATTCTGAACCTGCAAACTGTAGATTAATACGAACAAATTAATGTACTTTAAAATAGCTGAGATTGTTCTTAAGACTGCCTAAACCTTTAAAATAGAACTGAAATCATACAGACAAAGCCTACAGACTTTGGAGCCAGAAGCAATAGGAGGAGTCCCATTTAAGGGACTGGGCTCTTTATTTACCCCCGAAGTCATGGTGGGGGAGAAATATATACTTGTGGAGAAGAGCTCTGGAGGTTAAAAGGAAGCATAGCTAAGTTCATTTAAAACACACCAATTAAAATGCCAAGTCTTTAGAATTTGTAATTCTCCAGGCAGCATAGAAGCTTTAGGTACTAGCTGCAAGCATATCCCAGACTGCCAGCCCTGAGGCTGTTGCTATTTATTGCTCCAGCCTGTGACATATGGTACTTTTAGCCACTGTGGTCCATAAGACCTCTCGCCGTGGTGTTCAGAGCACTGCACCCTGCCCCAAGCCGGGAGCGAGGGCTAAAACATCCTCCTTGCAGCAGGCAGATGGGGAGCACCTCTGCCCACGCAGCTCCTTGCAGAAGCAGAGCTGGGTCAGGCATCACCCCAATGCTGACGCACACTCTCCCCACAGGGCTGGACCCGCTGTGCACCCCGAGATGGGAGAGGTCTGTCGTTTCAGGAGGCAGTGGGTGGGTGCCTCTTTAGGGCTCTGGGGAATGCTCCAGGCTGTGTCTGCCTCTAGGACAAAAAAATGGTAATGAGTCAGAGTAAGCTTTCTGGTAGGATAAACCTAGTCATGGCCCATATGGGGGGCACCCCAGTGGGCTGTGATGGAAGGAAGAGAATCCTTTGAGAACTCAGTTGGAAAAATTATTCACAAAGGTTGGCAGGAGAAGTTGCTTCCCAGAGATGCTGAACCCAAACTTAATTTTGAAAGCCTTTCTGGGTCCTTTGGTCCCATGATCTGAGGGATCTTACTATTTTTTTAGTATGGTTTTTTTTCTAAAACACAAAATAATTTAAATGCAAGGTCATTGTAATGTGTGGGTAGTAAGTCTGAAGTAAAGCAACTTTGATTGCTGGGATTCTGCCTTGTAACATTACTTTGTGAGATACAATAGCTCACTGCAGAATAAGGATTGATATGCAGGAGACAGACATTTAAATGGAGTTAGTACCAAAGATCCTGTATCTACAACACAGGAAAAGTGTAATAAAAACAAGAGACAGAATTTGCAAAGGCAAATTGCTGCTTTCTGAAATAATACCTGCAATTCACTAATATCTTCCAAATACTTCACAGATACTAATGCATTCGTATTTCCAGTGCACTGTGGGACTATGTAATTTAAAGTCATGTTTCCCATTTTACAGCTAAGAAAATGGAGGTGCAGGGATGTTGCAGGATGGCTAAGATGACACAGAAAGTTTGAAAGAGCCAAAAATACAACTTTTGTCTCCTGAGGCCCACCTTCAGTTTTTTTAACTTCTAACCACAGAAAAATGCAAAATATGCCCAAGAGAATATTGGTGAATAGGCTGAGACAATCTAAGATGCAATGAAGAATGGATTTTATCAATTGTTGAAATTACTAGTGAAATAGCAGCATTCTTTACTAGTAGATTTAAGAAGTAATAAGTACAAATATATATTTCAATAGATTCTTTCATTCTGTTATTTCTAAGGTTTTTTCAATTTTTTATAAGCATAAAATAGTGTATGTTGTGAGATTGAACTTTTTAAAGACAAGTATGTAAAATCCCAACAAAATGCACTAAGGTTCATATTTTTAGGTGCATTTTATTTTTAATATGGAAAGATGACTGAACTCTGAAGACTTTCAGTCTAACATCAAAAGAAAAATACTTAACTGAATCTATTTTTGTTGCATAGTATAGAAGTTACTGACAGTTCTCTTTTTAATTCAGATAGATATTGATGCCATAGAGGGCTCTATCTTGAACTGTAAATTTCAGCAAACGTTCAACTGTAAATCCCTTGAGTATTCTGTATTTAATGGATAAGTAAACTGATAAAGACATTATGAAAAATCCAAGTAATTTCTGCCTGAATAGAAAGATACAATTTTTTAAAGAATGTTACAGAAGCTAGCATTTCAGAAATAAATTCGTGGGATGTGGATCATACCTACATGCTGCTGCAGCATATGGAATTAAGGAAAGCGATTCTATGTTTGGTATTAATGATCCAAACTAAAGCCATAAATACTACACCAAGAAGGGGACAGATGTTCTTTCAAGATGGGGACAGATGTTCTTTATTAATTTACTGTTTTTCACACTTAGTCTTGTGAGCTAGAAGCTCTACATTGGAAAGTTTGTACGAAAAATTGAGAAGATGAGGTAGTTTCTACTGTCAAATAAACTATTCTTATTGAAAATCTGAATATTTCAGAGAAAGTTCCATTTTAATATCTAACATTTACATTTTTGAGCTCCTGGAAAAAAGTTGTACTTACAGTTTAGGGTGCTTTTCTGAAAGAACTCACTTTTGGTTGTTGGGTTGGCTGTTGGGGGTTTTATTTTGCTAAAATGTAGATACCTATCCCTAATGTTCAGGGACTAAAGTCTCATAATCTTTATTTGTGGTATTTATCCAGAAGTTTGTATCCTCTATGCAAGGCTAAAAGATTGGGAAGCACTTGTAGCTGGCAGCACCAGCAGAAGGGGAGTCATCAATTGGAAGAGACTTGGCTGCTCATCCTGGGTTGTGGGGCCAGAGCTATGGCTGTGAAGCTTTACCTCCAGGAGCTGGGCAGGGCAGCCATAGCCTTAGCAAACTGCTGGGAAGACCCTCAGTTGGTCCTCCCCACCAGGAGCCCAGCTCCTGAGTTGCTGGATAGAAATCAAATGGAAACTGACTGCCTGTCAAAGAAGATCACCACTGCATGAAAGAGGGTGTCAGCTGGTTGAGAGAGGAGCACAGCTGTGTTATTAGTCTTTTCCCATTAGAGAAAAAAGTACAAAGTATGGTCCTGCATGGAGCAGGAGGTGAAGATGTGTGAGACCTAGAGCACCAGCCCTGACATGGGAGGAGGCTTTGCTTATAGCCCTGCCACGGGCTGGAGGGAACAGTCTTTGCTAGCTCACTGTGGTCCCAGGCCAGCCATCTCTTCCTGGGGTGTGCTGGCCACAGCACACACCTTCTTGTGAAACCTCACGGGGTGCACTGATCTGCAGTATGGTGTTGCTGTTCACACCTGTCACCCACTGTCAGCCTGCAAGAAAGCCGTTCCAAGGTGGCTGGTGATTTTTCTGGAAAGCTTCATGTAAAGTATTTTCAGGAGAAGCAAAAGAAATATACTGATGCAAAACACATATACTTATTCCAATAAGAACCTTCTGCTTCTCTAAAAGAAATATTGATTTCAAATTTCACTTTCCATCTCTGAAGATGTTGTTTGCGAAGGAGGATCTGCAATTATTCCTGTTGGTAAGACAGGCGCTCCCCAGAGCCCTGGGAACATTCAGGGAAGCCACACCTATGGAGATGGCACGACTGCTCTCCCACACTCCTGAAACATTTGGAGTGACAATTACAAAAGGGGCCAGACAGCCCCATTCATCTGATTTTCATTTGTTTCTTTCAGCTGTTGCACCTTTAAAAATTGTTTGCTATGCCAACAGTGGTTTTTCTGGGATTTGCTCCAAAATTCTCTTCATTTCTGGAGCTAGACTGAATTGTAGTTAGGAAGTTACTGCTAGATAATGTGCATCAGCAGGAGCAGGGTTTGCTGCTCTTCTCTTCTTCCCTCTGTGCCTCGCTGGAGCTGCAGCACCAGGAGATGGGAGTGATTTCCTGGGGCTCAGCCCTGCCGTGAGACACAGAGGGAGAGGCAGCAGGGGAATAAGCCCAGAGGTTATGTTTGGCAGCTCCTCTTCTCCCCATGCACAAGCTCAGTGATGTGGAAGTGTGAGAGAGGGCAGGTCTCGCCAGGGAAAGGTGGAGAAGGCAGCAGAAGATCAGGAGTCACCAATAAACTTCTCAGACCAGCTCAGGCATGAACAAACCATTGGGGGTCCACGTTTACCTAACTAGGGGCATGCCCTGGTGTTCTCTAGACTTCTGTTTGTTTTTGTTACTCTGTCCTGCATTCCCTCATTGTGCCTCCATCCTCCTTGAAGTATGGTGGCTAAAACTGGATGCTAGCCCATATGAACCTCACTGATGGCTAAACCATATGGCACCAAAGTTCCTTCCTATGTGTTACAATATGCTACTTTTATTAAATGCATCATTTTTTATTTAGGAGAGGGAAATTCAGCGAAGGGCCACCAGGATGGTCAAGGGCTGGAGCACTTGCACTCTGAGGAGAGGCTGGAGATGAGGCAGCTTTGGGTACAAAATCTGAGAGGAGAGGCATTGACTGAATGGCAAGAAAAACTTCCTCTCCAGCAGGACAGGCAAGTCAGGGGACAGGTTGCTTACAGAGGCTGTTCAGTCTCTGTCCTTGGGGGTTTTCAAGACCTGACTGGATGAAGCCCTGAGCAACCTGTTTTCATCTCACAGCTGATCCTGCTTTGAGATGGAGTTGGAATGGAAACTTCTTGAGTTCCTTTCCAACTTGTATTTTCCTGTGATTTATTTGCTTATTCTTTTGCAAGACCACTGTATTTAATTTGAAATATACTAAAACTTCCAAATCTTTGTGTCCTCTCCTCACTGCCCTGTTAAATCACTCTCCTAGTTATATTTGCTATTTATGTATTTAATCTTACTTTCCCAAGGAATACTCTTGTCTTATTGAATTCCATCTGACTGACCTCTGTAGTTTATCAAATAGGTTTTCAGCTCTTACCCTGTTCTGGGAATTCCCTCACTTCTGGATCCTCCCCAAAGAGCCTGAGCTCTCCTCCTAGCCACGGCATGGAGCAGGTCATTGCAGATTGCCTTGGCGCGTTCCAGTCCACTTGTGCTTCAGTACCCATAGTTATTCTCTAAACATGCATTTCAAGTTCTTGTGCAACCACTGCAGTTTGACTGAAGCTAGTTTGTGTGTCAGGCGTGTCACATGGCACGACATCAGGAGTCGCACCATTGATGTCCACATTCTGCTGGGATTCTCCTTGCTGCTGCTGATTTAGTCAGCCAGTTTTCCAACAAAAGGAGTAAATTAGATCTGAGATTATTCATACTGAGGAACTTAATTATAAACATCTTAAATTTTTCATGGCCTATACAAGCTCTGTCAGGTAACACATGGCAGGCAATATTATGCCTGTTCTTTGTTATCCTCGGTAGTATATATATAGATATAGATACACACATATACATGCACATATTCATAAGTGTTTATTTAAGGTATTTTGATATTTTCAGTATCCAAAGGTCTCATAGGCCATCAAAAATCTCATAGACAACTTTTCTAGTAACTTGCTGGTCCCTGCCACTAGGCTGGCTATAACTTTCCAAATCTCCCTTTTCTCCCATCTTAAATATTCTTCTAGCCTTTCTTTGGTCCATTCATTATTTTCAATGACTTTCTTAGGATAATTCCTCCTAGTTTAGGTAAGTTTGTGACATCTCCTAAAGTGCCATCAAATGAAGTTTATTAAGCTGTGCTGAATACATCAGGACTGTCTTTCACCCAGCTCCTGTTCCTTCTGCAAATACTGTCTAGGTATTCTTTGCTGTGGCTTTCCTCCTTTCTTCTGCTTAAGAAAGTATATAATTTCCATGTTCAATCTTACTAGTTTATGATCACTTTCAGTACAGTTACTTTCCATGTCTTCCATGTCTATAGAGAGAAAACGTAAACCAAGTTTAGGTACTTCCTTTCACCCTTTAAAACACTTGAGTTGTCTCCAACATAACCCTCAACATTGAAGACCTGTGTATGTCCTGTCCTACAGTTTTTTCCAGTAAATATGTAAGTAGATAGAAAGACTTGAAGCGGTTGGCAATGTGCAAACGTTTTGTAGCCTGATTGGCTACTGACTTTGCCACAGGTGTACTTATGCTCTATTGTCTTCTATCATGGAAGAAGTAAGCAAGAACAATAAGAAATATTATTTCTTATGAGAGTGTGTTTTTTTTAAATCAAGCAGGTAGAGTTAAATAAACAGGAGAAGTGAAAACATCCGTAAACAATTCTTTCAAAAGACAGTCATAAAGTTATTAGCAGACCACATCAGAACTGAAGTCGCTGGGAAGGGAAGGGAGATGGATGAGTGGAGAGTAGGTAATGAGAAGCCTCACCATTGGCCAGCCACCTGTATCATAAGTAGCAGATGGCAGGAGCTGTGCAGAGCAGGCCGTTGCCTTTCCCCCTTTCTTTGCCCACTCTGCCCATCAGTGTTGTGTCCTGCAGTGACTAGACAGGGAAATCTTTTATGCATGGGACATCTATAGCTATCACAGAAATTATGTCATGATAGCAGAGTCTTGTTGTGATGTTACTTGTATGCATTTATTTTTTAGGCAGGATAAGATACGTGTGTGTTTGATACAACAGCAATGGCTAATGCTATCTTTTTTTCTCCTTTACCATATTACTTAGGAAAATGTTCCTTTCTAAACTCTCTTTTTCACAGAAGCCCTATGTCAGTGATAATTAAATAACCAAGTGTATTTGTGTTTATTATGGTGGAAGTGCAGACACAGATTCAGTTCTTTTCCTTCCTTATGAGGGCATATGTTTTGGGAGCTGAAAATTACGAGTGTTAGAAGTCTAATCCCAATTCTCCCTCCTACTGGCTACTTTCTGGCCTCAGATATCACTTAACCTTTTTCCTTTCCTTGGTTCCTTCCTCTTCAGCACAGGACTATGCAACTTTAAGTACTTCTACTGGGGATTTCATGACTCATTAAAAAGTTTCAGCACTTTGAAGACGTAAAATGTGTATATAGTAAATGCTAAATATTTTTACAGTGGTGCAAGGTAAAGGTTGGTTTCTGAATTTTAATTCATTACCTTCCATTTTATTAATGTTACTTCTGTACTGCATTTCAGTACCTTAGTCATTCAAACATTAATGAGTACACAACTGAGTAGTGAGTTTTGCACTGCTGCCCTTCTGACTGGGCATTCATACAGTCACGGGAAATTCTCAGTCTCTGGTGGCCCGCTTGATTTATTATTGATGTAATAAATCAAGTTACCTGTGTTTAAAGATTATTTAGCTGAAGCCTAGATCCTCCAAACTTGAAAGTAGGTCTTTGTGTGAAGGTAGGTCTGTGTGAAGGTAGGTCTGTGTGATGGGGTGGTTCGCTTGAACAGTTCTTGGAGCTGAGACCTGGACCCAAGACTTGTCTCTCACAGGTGAGTGCTCCAAACATCTGCTTCTATGCACTCTTCTTTCTTCAGAGAATTAAAAATAATAAGAAGGGCTTCCCTTCATTTATAAAAGGCATTGAAGACAGCCTATCTTCTGCTACTTTAATCTGTGAAAGAGGAAGGTGAAATACATAGATGTGAATTCTCTCAGTCAGTGAAGGGCATCAAATTGAGAGCTCCTAACTTTTGGGGGGAGGGTGCTAACCCCTGAATTTATGTTTGGGAGAAGATGATGTGGGGAGGGAGGGTCAGAGCAGGTACCATCAGCATGTATAAGAAAGGACTGATTCCCTGCCCTTTTTTTTAAAATGGAGCAACTTAAAGCTTGCATACACACTTACTGCAGTGTTGTGATACCTGTTCCTGAGTTAGCACCAAAGCAGCTGATAGATGTATTGGGTGTATTTATGCATTTCCATGCTGTAGCACAGCAGGGCCACTATTGCAGCATCGGTGTTTCAGCACAGAGAGCCCCATGCACCTCTGCTGCCCAGGGAGAGGCACCTGCTCCCAGCTGATCCAGCCAAGATGTCACACCACTCCTTAAAGGCAAGTCCTCAGGAGGGGCAGGATTTAAGGGCATAGCTTTGTCTCCAGAATAGCAAGATGGTGAGAACCAGCTGTACAATATGACAGCATCATGCCAACCCCATGGTAGTGCTGGGGAGAGATAAAATGTCTGCTAGCATATGGTACCATGCTGCCTTACCTTACTCCTTTCAGGACCTCAGCAAGTGTGTCCAAATAGCGCTGCAGTATGTTTTCTTGATTACCAGATGCTTGGGGATGCTGCACCTGGCATGGAATTGCTTTCTCTTTTACTATTTTCTTGGAAAGCGGAGGCACAACCTGCTGTGGATTCCCACTCAGGAATTGCTCAGGCAAACAAATGTAGGCATCACAGTGATGGTCATGACCGAAGCATCCAGAAGTCAGTTTGCTTGACATACAGGTCATTAGTGCCAGCTACTGCAATGTCCTAATAATGGCACAGAAGAAGTAGCTGGGACAGTATTTGCTACTGGCCTTGCACTGAGTACGTGTCTGTCACAAGGAGGAGGACTCTTTAGTAGCAAGTTGCAGAGGACGAGGTAGGAGACTGTGAACCATAGTCAAAGATTTTATTAGCTAATGTTATCAAAATGTAGAGCCCTGCACACCATGAAGGAAACGCAAATAATTTTGAAAACAAGATGAGGGAGAAGAAATTAACCAGATACGGGAAAGTTTAAAAATTGCTGAAGCATTACTGAATTACTGAAGCTGTTGAAATGGATGTGCGTGCATGCATTTCAGATCATGAAGGAAGTAAGGGACAATTAACAACATTAGGCAGCCACCAGCCTGTCTGGCAGCCCTCGGTAGTCAGTCCAGAGGACGCCAGCCTGCCCTGACAGTAATGAGAAGTGATAACCTAGTCTGTCACCAGCCAGGCAGCCAGGTTTCAGACTGCAAAAGGTAAGAGCAAGAGCCATATTTCTAAGAAGAGTTGCACTTCTTTGGGTTGTTTCAGGCATCGGTGCTAAATTCCTGCTGTTGACAAGAACCAGCAATGCACATTCTTGTTGTTGTTAAATTACTTATATATTAATTGCTATCTATTCTGGATGCTGCAGTTGCATTTTTCATGCGTGTTTATTGCCTTTTGTTGCTGCCTGCTGAAGGTACTGTGGGCAGATCCTACATCTGATGCTTTGTTTTAGTTGCCTGGCTACTGTGAAATGTTATCTTAGCTTTTGCTGAGGTGTCACAGATGCTTTCTTGATGAGTGCCCAAACAAGGAAATATATAAAAGATGCTGGCAAATGCTGTGCTTGCCTAGTTTTGTTGCTTTTGCTAGAGATGCTACAGTATGTTTACTTTGCTACTGTGAACGTACAATGAGGTAGAAGGTAGATTGAAACCTTTTTTTTACCAGTGGGGTCATGGTCAATACCAAAGGTAATATTATCTGTTTCTTTATATGCAAAGGACCTGTTGTTGGAAGGAGATGGTGGGAAACTGCTTCACTTAATTGGAATGCATTCTTTTCTGGGAACTGTTACAAAGAAAATGTATTTTTCCCTGTTGACTGTATTGCTACATTTTTCTCTTCCTCTCTCCCTGTGATCATCTCCCACAGAGAGAGATTCAAATCTCAAAACTTAATTGGGATGTTGACTTCAAACTTCTTCCCTGCCAAAAACTGAAAGTAACCAATATTTCTTCTGCTCTCTGTATTTTCTGTTTATGCCTACATAACTTTGTCTCTTTACATCACCAGCACTTCTGACTAAATTGTTTTCTTGTACTCACAGTTTGAAACCTCTTCTAAAGTCTCTGAATAAGCTATGTTTCCTTCCAATCAGTCCACAAATATTTTGTCAGCAAATAAATAAAAGAATACTTATAACAGCTGTTTTACTTCCTTATTTAATGTTATTGCAAGCCTTTTCTTAATTATTCTCGCCTTTTGGCAGTTGCGGTGCATTAATATTTACAAGATGAGATGTAGTTTTCTGTTTATATTAGCAGTCCTCTGTCTGTGAGATCTGGACCAACCAGAATGCAGGATATCCTTTCTCATCGATTCATCAGGTTCATAATGTAAGATACAGTGATAAATGGTTATGTTGTCACTCTATGGATGTACAGTCTGTTGCCGTGGTGTTATCTACGGGTGTCATGTCGCTGAAATGACGAAAAAAACTTTGTAACTTGTCCACCCTCTTTTGGGATTATATGTGCGCGCCATTCATGTATCGTGCCATGTGGTTAGCATATGTTGGCTGTATGGTGTACATACAGGACACGGGGGGATTGCCAACAGCAGTCTTGCTCGGGGGGGAGCTTTGACTTCTGTTCCTGATGTTTTTGTTCGCTCACTTTTCCAAAGCAAGAAACCGTGTAAACAGCTCGATTTGCACAGTTTCACCCCCACAATGTGTTGTGCTGCTCTTTCTGTGTTAATCTATAGGTTTTGCCTTGCTGACAAGCACGCTGCGTTTGCAGAGGCACTTTTGGGGAATTAGTGGTAATGCTGATGGTGCTCTGAATTTTCATCACTTCTGTGACAGAGGCACATCTGCTGTACATGTGAGAGCAAACCTGGGGACCTGTATTGCAGCGTGGTAAGGACGACAGCCAGTCGTTCAGATTACACTAAGCATAGTATTTCAGAGGAGCTGTAGATTTCTCCTAATTTCTGTCATATAATTGCCTCCTTGGTGCATTTCTGCTAGAGAGGGGCCAATTTGGCTACCAAGCTTTAGATGCTTTTAAAATGTAAGTAAGTACGCCATGAGCCTGTTTCCATTGTTTCAAAAGCTAAAGATACAAGGAGCTAAAAAAATTTCTCTTGCTTTAGGAATTAAACCATAAGCAAAGAATGAGGATTTGGCTGGTCCACAGAACATTTACAATTCTTACGGGAAGAAAATCAGTAATTTTTCAGCCAGAAGCATTGTATCTGTGTGCTCCAATTTATTGTTGTCATGGTGACTAACACATGTTACCATAACTAGGCATGAAGCTTTAACAGGTGAAAAGTTATAAGATGGGGTCCTTGTTAAAAATGACTACATTCAAGCCACTCAAAACCAAGATGCTTTTTTTTTTTTTTTTCTGTAACATGGAGAGCTTTTATCTTGTCATTGTCATAAGAAGTTCAGGCAGGTGTTAGATTTTATAGAAATTTTATTGAGATTACTTCTTACCTCTCCATTCAGGTGCCTTTAACATGAGTCAAATACGGTTCTCAGAGAATGGGATGAGATAGAAAAATGTGCAACAACTGTAAAAACTTACCTAATATCAGTAATCTGCTTCTTTAGCTCGTTTGGCATCAAGCTTCTGCCTCTAGAGCACTCAGAAATGCACATCTGCCCATTTTCAGGGTTATGAAGCACGGCAAGAGCATGAGATATTGGTCTTTAAGGCTATGACCTTTATGGGTAAAAGTCACTGAAAGGACGGATTCTTTACCACTCTGGTACCTGACTTGACACCATTTTGTGATTGTAAATTCTTTACCTGCAAATTGTGGATAAAAAAGTCTTCTTTCTCAAGGTGACTGAGGCCACAGAGAGGAAAAGCACTGGTTAAAGGTGTGAGGAGGTTAGAATACTAAAACACGGGCAGTACAGCAAAACCCACGTGATAAATTGCACAGCTGTCTGATGAGCTGTAAAGTTAGATGAGGAATAAATTATCTCTTGCCTTTCTACTTCATCAGAGAGATAAAAATCTCCATACATATATTGTGTCATAAAAAATACATAAGCTTAAATGTTTGATTATTTCTTATAATTGCAAATTAAATATTCAAACCAGAAAATCCTTATCCTATCATCTCTATTTTTAAAAATGGAATCAAACATCATCGTTTCTCCTGCACAGCAATTTATGAACATTTCTATACTGGTTGGAAGGATTTTAGGTGCTTATGAAGGTCCTGAATCTCAATACATCACCCATGAGTTGTTCCACACCAATTCCTCAGATACAGAACTACTAGTAATTCATCTTTTTCTACCCCAGACTTGAGACTTGTCATTTCAAGTCTATAGGTCAAAGACATTCCTACTTTGTATTTTAGCTGAAGTTAATTGCCACCATCACATCCTAAATCTCAGAATTTCAGTACCTGACTAGAGATAGACAGCTGAGGAGTTCCTTTTCTTCTTGTAGAGGATTTTAGGCCCAGATTTTTAAAAATATTTAGCTGTCTAAATCTTATTTAAAAGGCTTTCTTCCCCCCCTTTTTTTTTAACAAAAAAAAAGTAAAGGAAGTTGCATGAGGAATATGTAATAGGAATTAACATTTCTAAGCAAGGATCTGGGCTTTGGAGATTACCCTGTTATAACTCAGTCTAAATATGCAATGAATACTAGCAATAATATGGTTTAAAAATCTGAGGAGTTTGTAAGAAACGAAAGGAGACCAGAAGCCATTTCTGCTGAATATTAAAAAACACTTATGATACAGTTACAAAGGAAGATTTTATGACTAATATAACATGTCTACTTCATCCATTGTAATAATCTATACCTATAATGTTTAGTTTTATGCAGCTTTTCTTAGTAGCTGCTTCCTCTGCAAGACTCACTGAAATACATAAAAGTCTTCAGATGCAGTGATCTGTCAAGAGCAGCAGAAATCCCGTGTCTCTGCATTCCTTAACCTTAGCTGTATTGTGTGTTTAGATCATCCTAAAGACATGTACGGCAATCTTATAAATTCTGTTTTTTCTAGTGTAAAAGGAGTAGGTACTAGGATGATTGTATGTATTTATAGAGCAATTAATGTATACAAACAAATAGTGCCTCTCTAAGTGTCTCATGTACTAGTTTTATTAGCCTGTTTGAAGATTATTTCCCATTTCCTCGTGATTATTACGTCCTAGCTCCTTTATAAAATTTATCCAATATGAGAGTTAATCACTGTTCCTTTTGTTACTGCCCTTCATTTACAGGCAAACGATGTGATTCTCCATGCTTTTAATATCTTTCATGTAAAAGGGAGTCAAATTGTAAAATGAGGTACTCATTTCACTCTTTATGTACCCTGCTTAATGTGTCGGTACTGTCCATTTTCTTCATGTGAGGAAAGTCACCTGCAGACCAGCACAACAAAAGGGTTTGGAGCACTGCCCAAGGTCACTTATTCTGTAATAATTCTGGTCCTACCTCACAGCCATCCCCCATTCCTCCGTGGAAAGACCGGTGGTCAAAAGACATAGCTTCTCTGTCCTGGATTTACTTCTGTTCCATTGTAGTAACCTTTTGCTAAATGGATAGAATGTACCTCCTGAGATCTGATTCCTTACACAGAGCATGCAGGAGCGTATCTTTATTAGGAAAAAAAAAGGACTATTTCAAGTGCTCTGTTAGCTATGACTTTGAACAGTTCATAAGAGACAGCTGAGCACACGGTGAGAATTTGTAATGGGTGCAATCCATCTTCTCTTGTAGTCAGATATAAACTCCACTAATAAAGATGCAGATCCTTACCCCTTGTAATACGATTGAAACCATGTTTTATAAGGAGAAGTGCTTCTTAAAGAAATCAAATTCTGACTTCAAATTAAATACAATAGAAGGTTTTTACACATTAGTGGTCAGAAGGGTACAGAATGCCAAAAATTGAAGCAGTTGCTCCTGCTGCTTTCTTATCAAAATTTGATGTTGAAGTTGTATCCATAGCATCTAGGCAACTTAACTAGACAAAACAGAAATTACAATACTGTATAGTTTGTAGATGTGCTAATAGTGCCAAGATTAACTAGCTTCGACTTGCTTTATGATGTTCACTTGCTTGAAGTTACCATATCAGCAGGGTAATGTTGATGTTTCCAGATTTATCTCTTGCTTTTCATTGCAGAGTTGTGCAAATGTGTGTCATTTCATTATTTTGTGACACATGAAAATGATGTACTTGTTTTGTTTACTCTGTCCTGATTTAATTAGAAGGGCATGATAGTTTGCCAGACTTGAATGTCTTCAATAAGAATTTTTTCATGTGTGTTTGATGCTTAACTTCTTTTTGATTTAAAAGTCTTAACTTCTAGCCACATTCTGGGTTCAGTGCTGATGACGATTCCTTGCCTGCTCACACATGTTTTAACAATATGACATGCATTGAAAATATACAGAGATAAGTGCAGGTAAAGAAAGAAGTCACATAATCTAAATTATAATAATCACATAGGAGAGGGTAAAATAGTTGGAGAGAGAACAGGCAGGGGAGGAAGGAGGATGAGGAGGGGGAAGTCTGATCCCCAGAAGGCAGTGTGGACAGGAGAGGGGATTTCAGAGACAGACCAGACAGGGCAGGGGAGAAGTGGGGCTCGTGACAGAAGGAAGAGAGGAAGGACTCTGTCCATGGGTCATTTTCAGTTAAAGCGAGCTGATGCTGGTTTGGCAGCATCCCTGGTGTTGAGGACATGGCAGTTTGGGCACACATGAACCAAAAGTAGGATCACAGTTTAAAAATAAATAATCTCAATATATTTTTTTTTTGCATGGACCTGCAAGTTGGAGGGAGCCCTTAAGGGCCAGGTCCAATAAAACCATGTCCGAAACTGCCCAACGGCAGTTGAGACCCAGACTGTCACTGCCATGCTGGGGACATTCCTGTATCAATGCCTGCATTGGCCTTTTTTGAAGGGAGAAGAGTGTTCTGAAAAGGAGCTTGGGAGCAAACTGCCATCTTCTGAGGGCTTTGAGGAAAGAGGGGAGATGACAGCTCAGGAAAGCAATCACCTATATCAATGAGAATGATGAATGTGGAAGGGCAATATTAGTAACTCTACAATGAGACATCAAGAGAAGGTGATCAAAGTAAATATTCGGAAAGAGATTAAAGAATGCCTTGTATGTTTGAAGAATATATAATAAGTCTTCAGATCAAAGCAGTGTCTCAGTTATTTAGCCATTTAGGAAAGTTAGTTATTGGTTATATGTGCGGGATAACATAAGACTTATTAACTCTGTAGAAAAGCTTGTAAAACACCTAGAGGAATTTGTGAATGGCATTTTTGTGCATCTCATGATTTTTTCTCAAGTGTTCTCATCCTCATACATGTATTGTAAACAGTTATTTTAAAGGAACTTTTCCAGTGCCTAATGGTTTTATTCTCAAAGCAAATAGATTTAATTAAAGCCTCATTAAACACTACAGTAGATGACTTCGGATTATACATTAAATAATGAAAGATATTGTAGGAGCTGTATTCCCTCATTTCAGTAACATGGCTCTATGAATAGAAAATAAATTCTTCTTAATTGAGCACAACAGTGAAGGGCTATTTTATAGTTAATTTCCCTGCAACTTCTCTTATGTCTCAAACAACTGTGATTTTCAGACAGGAGACTGGGGAGAACCTTCAATTACCTTGCGACCTCCAAATGAAGCCACAGCATCAACGCCTGTACAATATTGGCAACATCATCCAGAGAAACTCATCTTCCAGTCATGTGATTATAAAGCGTTTGTAAGTGTTGATAAATTCAGTGGTTTGATATGGGATGGATATATTAATCTTAGATTTTGATAGACTGTTGGGTTTTTTTCATTTATAGTATCTTTTCGCTCACTTTTAATGAGACAGGCCACTTGTAAAATACTGTAATTATAATAAATGAGAAACGAGGATGCACAGTACTTTTTGCTATGAATTTTGTGATACATGGCAGTCCATGTAGCAATCGTGTTAGAGAAATGACACTCTGAATAAGAGATTAAGTGTTGTAGAAGTGGCAGTGGGAAAAAATCCCCCTACTTCTCAGCTGTCACTAATGTCTGTCTAGTAATTATGGAAAAGTAATAAAACATAATATGGGATCCTTATGCCTATGTTAATGCTGTATGCACAGTAGATAAAGCAAGTATTGCCTTGCCTGAGTTTTATACAGCTGTTTTTGGAGAAGGGAGCTAGGGGAAGATGGAGATCAAGGTCTTGAAGCAGTTTTCCATCCATAGGACAAGGGCACATTCAAACCTCTCCCAAACTGATGACTATTTGAAGTACCAGTAGCAGTCAGTACAGGGCAGAGTGTTTTTATTTTTACCTCCTGATAGCTGTAGCTGATTCCCACTTCCCATCCCTGGAGAAACAGAGCTTCCCTCTCTACAACTAAAAACAATTTATGTTCTCTGGCTGTTATAACTGCTTATGAAGGAGAGGAATGTGTCCTGAAATACAGAAAGTAATATTGGAAGACTTTGTTTTTTAAATGAAAAACACTTCTCTGAAGCCCTGAGTTCCCTGTCAACAGGGCAGGGGGGCTGGCGCTTCTGGGGAGCTGGAGAGGTGCCTCAGCCCACCTAATTAAACTCTTACGTTTCCCCTTCAGACTTTGCTGGAAAGAACTGAAGGTGCTTCCCAGACCACAGTGTCCTCTTCGTATGTGGCCACCTAATGAACAAGGCTGACTTACTTTACAAAGGAAAGGGGCTCAATAGTTTTAGTCCCTTCAGCATAACAACTGGGGGTTAACCAGCTGTTCAGTATGTGGGTTTTAGATCCTTTTCACCTGCAAGAGCTTGAATCTTCAGTGCTTTATAGCATAATGCTGTTTTCACCAAACACTGGAGCATTTGGGGGGAGAGTTGGGGGCTGCTGGACATGATTTAAAGCATATCCGGAAAGGTAGGAATTTGAGACTTAAGTGTAGGTGAGACAGAGCCTGAGGAGGGGCAGAAGGAGTGTTATAGGGCTGTCTTGCTGGAGCATGTCTATATCTTCCATCAGACCTTCATGGGGTAAAAATTGCCATGAATGCAGTGATTGTCCCTGGACAGTAACTAGACCTTGTTCCTTTCTCAGTCAAGGTCCACTTCACCTGCTCTCAGTCTTGCTCTCCTCCTATACAGCACCTCAAACTGAAACAGAAGCTTAGTGACTTCTAGTTGCTTAAATGCTTTTCACAGTTTTCAGTAAAGCGAACAGGTTTATCTCAAGAGTGCCTCTTATCTCATTACTTGATCCAGCAGCAAAGTCATAATCAGATGTAACCTCTGTAGTAGATTGGAAGATGTCTGGATCATTAAAGAAATAATGTTAGGATGACCAGGAATATCCAACCTACTGGTGATTAAGGAATCACCAAATCTTTGGTTTTGTATCCATTTTATATCCATGTTGAGGAAACATCTTCCTTTCCGGCACTGTCTCAGCTATCTGAGCTGTAATGACTTCAGCCTTATGGAGTAAAACCCTGGCTTGAAAGTTATAATGGGGGCAGCTTTCATTGAATGCCACATCACTCGATTGAACTGTTGGATGTCCTCTGTGTTGCCCCCCCCATGATCTGGGTGTTTGAGAAGGAACATTTCCGAAAGCACAGCAAGTCAAAGGAAACTAAAATTCCCTCCCAGAATTTCAGATTTTTCTGACAACTAAATTAGACAGTACCTCTGTGATTTGTCTATTCCACAGTCCACCCTGGGAAGCATTTCTGAATGCCTGCAGCTGAGGCTTCTTGCTGCTGTGCAGATGGGACAGGAGCTGCCTGTCTCTTCTCTTTCTTCCTCTTGTTCTGCCACGAGCTCAAAAGCACTGCCTATTTCCCCTGATGTCTGACCAACTGGTAGCTTTCAGGGAAATAACAATTTGTTGTGCTGTAGTCTATAAGAAAAAAATAAAATAAAACAATTGAAGAAATTAATTGCATCCTTCCCAGAGAAGGCTAAGGATGCCAAAGGTGTCAGAAAGCCGGATCCAGAAAAAGATACAGTTCAACTCAATACACTTTTGTTTAATTTTCTAATTTTGGGGCTTGCTTTAAATTCGTTGTTCTTTCTGCAAGGACGATACCAAGCCATCCCATCAAATTAATGCCCAAAGCCCTATTCTTGTCACCATCGAGCCCCCAGCTGGACTCACAGCTGCTTGGTTTATGAATCTTTCACATCTGCAGTCCTCCAGGAATGCCCTTCATTTGTTCCTTTCTGCTTGTGCTTATCTGGTAGCGTTGGTGTTGCTCACCCTTCCATTTATAATGCCCTATAAAGTGTTTCTCACTAATTACCATGTTGGCTACTGTCTACACTGAAATATTTATGCATTTTCTTGCAGGTCAGAGACTCCTGCAGTACACAGTGTGAAATGAAGGCTTTACAAAAAATATCTCAGTTTATATCAGGAGACCAGAGAGTCAAACCAGTACGCTTTCTGTTCAGTTCCATCTTGCATTCAGCTGTAACTGAAGTTACTTTTGATAGGTTCTTGTTTAAGATGAGGCTGGTTCACTATCTGGTTGGATCAGCATAGGCTGTTTCCAAGGGATGTCAGTGTGATAGAATGAAAGGGGTCAGGCAGCCATGGTAGGCTGCAGTATCCTTTGGGAAGAGGTTCCTGCCCACGGTGCTTTCTCTCTTTCTGAAGCTCACCTACCCCCTTCTCACCAGTGGCATGACTTCTCTTCACTTCCCATGTTTCTCACTTCTTAGGAATGAAGACTTAAGAGAAGCCATAGCGTTGAGCTACGGTGTATATGCAAAGAGAGACCTCTCTGTGGCTGGGAAGGAGAAGATGAGAGGTGGCTTGCTGTCCTCTTTCCCCAGTTGAGCCAGACTTGCATGTGACACCATATAGAAATACAGAAACATCCTGTGTGCGCAGAGCTGCGTGAACAGCTGCACATCCTCAGATGAATACATCTGGAGTGCCTACAGAAGTGGAGAGCGTGGCTCTTGCACAGTCCTGTGAGCAGTAACCAGACTGCTCGCTGCTAGTGAAGAACGGCGGGGATGGTGCATCCCTGGAGGAGCAGTGCTGTTCAAATGTGGTGTTGAGAGGTACAGAGATCCAGAGTCTGCTGTCATGGTGCAGGAGGGCTCAAACTGCAAGTGACATAGTGAGGAAGAGGCAGGTAGGAAAGGAGCTGTGTCAGTGGGGCACTTGTGTACCCTCAGAGACGAGCAGGCTTCCCCCAGAGCACAGTAGTTTTCAGTGAGCTGAGCCAGGACACAGCACCAGCGCCCTGCTACTTCCTCTCACCCAGCCCTCCTTCCCAGCGGTAAAGGCTTCAGAATAATAGCTCAGGGACAGACTTTTCTTAGGAAGAAATAATGTTTTAAAGTAGTTTTCAGTTCAGATTTATTTTCTCTGTTTGCTGACATCAGGCTCTGCTATTTGCACATAAAGAGTACACAGAGGTTAACATTGCTGCTGGCCTTCACGTCCACGTGATAGCTATGCGAGTTTGGCAGATGGCAGCTAAAAAAAGCAGATTCTCCATTTTTTAATCAAATGGCTTTTTAAAAATGGAATCTGTAGTATTTGCTTGTTTGACTGACTAAGGTGATAAGCTAGAAGACTTTCAGGTATGGTTTCAAAGGGCTGCGTCTGATTAATTCCACTTGTGGCTGTGCATTCCTGTTTCATAGGTTGACTAACACACTGGTTTAAATGATTTCTCAGAGAACTGCAGAGTAAAAAACCTCTAAAGCAATATATTAAGTTGACTGCTATCACTGCGTTTTTAGGCATTTTTAGTGCATTTCTGCAGGTGTTCTGGAATTTTAATTAAATTACATTTAATGGATTTTTATTTTAGTATTTAGGTTCTATGCTGGTGAAAGAGTTAAGGGGCACAGAGTCAACACAGGATGCGTGTGCAAAGATGCGGGTGAGTTACTAAACCTACTCCTTTCTGTATCATCATAATATTAAATAATATCCACTTGAGATTACTTATACTGTGTGTGCCCTTTTTGCTTTTATAGTTTTCTGTCACCTATCTGTTTTCCATTGCCCTTGCATTTATCTTGGTATTCAGGAGGAAGTCTGTTCTGTTCTATCTTAATTTCAAGTAATAACAAAATTTAAAGGTAGATTTTTGTTTTGCATGTTGTATCTAAGAAAAAAACATATGTATGCATTATGTTTTTTCTTGGATCTTTGAGTATGTTTCAAAGTACTTTCCATGTACTTTAAATATGCCCATATCATATTGTTTTTATAAGCAGAATTTATAGCTCATATATGATAATCTAGATTGAATTTACTATGTGAAAACATGTACTTGTAAATATATTGTTACCAAAGCCATTGTTTTTTGCGTATGGTCTAATCCTACAGTCACATAATCCTATGAACACTTTTACTCACACGACTATTCCCATTAATTGTGAGTTACTTACATGCTTATTGATGAAAGGATGAAGAGGGATCTAATTAAGTTTCACCTGATGGTGGAAAAGCAGTGAGAGTTCCTTCAAACTAGTAAGAATATGTTTTCCTGTGGCTCTTTGGCCTGATACTGGTTTGTAGAAAATTACAATGAGGCTCAGTCTATCTCCAAGAAACATACTGCTGCTGGAATCTCAAAACAAGCCACAGGCCAGCCACACGGTTGAATCCCAGCAGTAGCTGTAATGAGAATGCACCTGTTCACAGAGATGTCAAACATATAATGGTCTGGCATGATTAATTAATGAAGAATATAATGGCTTGGTAATCTACCAAACGTCTAAAATTACACAGGTGAATGAATGAAATCCTTTCTTCTGTGGATCGTAAGTCTTTTATGCAAGATGCCTCTGAGCACTAGACATAGCATTCAGTTCAATTAGAAAGCTGGAAAATTCATGCAACCAAACAACCATTTCCTATTGATGACATATCTGCAGCACACAGACTTTGGTATGAGGTGTTTTAGCTAAGGGCTGGCAGTAATTAGTGCTGTCTAGATTGCTTGAAGATCTGTGGCTTTTCAGCTAATTCCATGCTAATCATTCCTTACCTGGGTTTAAAATCCTCTAAAAAGAACCCAATAACTTGACACAGAGAGATCTACAGTCATATACACGTGCTCTGGAGATTTGAGGCTGCAAGCATACCATCTTCCAATCCAGTTTTCACACTGTCAGACTCAGCAGTTCAATATTTTAGGCATATACCTGTGCAGATCTTAGGGCAGAATTTGACACCGTAGTAACATATGACAACTTCAGTAAGTTATTTGACTGAACTAGGAAGCTTAACATCAAAAAAAAGTCACTCTAAATAATTTATAGCCATTTTAAGGGTTTTTTTAAAGCAATAAATTTAGCAAATTTAAATTATATACCTTAAAAATCAAGTGTTTGAAAACAAATGTAATCTACAACACAATTTTTCTATAAAAATAAAGGAGTTGCACTGGTAGTTTATAGTGCCATACAGGGCACTTATATAATACAGTGATGAGGTTTATATACATTTATTTTTTACATTCCTTTTTGAAACCATTGTGCTGTGAGAACGTTTGTTTTCTGGTTTGAAGGTTTTTTATTGTGAAGAGATTTGAATAATACAGTTTTTAATCAGAATTTCCTCTATTCTTTCTATATAGTTCTTTTAATCTTATTCCAATCCAAGTCAGAAGCAAAAAAAACATTGACTTAATGGGAACAGATTATTATTTTAGCGTAAGTTTCCAAATGAGAAAAATGTATCTTCTTCCAAAAGTTTCTCCCTCTAGTTGTGTTCTGAAAGTTGGTGTCTATGAATTGGGAGTCCGGCTTGTCTGATGTCATCCTGATGTTCATTACTGTATTTAAGTACCGCTGGGTTGTCATTGAAAATGTGGCTTCTTTTATATTTACATTTTACTTTAAATATACTGAAAGAGACATTTCACTTACAGAAAAGAAGTGAAAACCTAGATATATTATTTGACTGCTTCTCAGGTACTAAATTCTGTCCTCTTGTCCAGCGTCTTCAGAGTCAGTAAGATTTTTACATAGGATTCTACTAATGCGATAGAGCAACATTTTTAAATTTTACTATTTAATTTCTTTTTCCCATTTATATATTCCAAATCTATAGCATGCTGCAATCTAAAACATGTTGTGGGGGAGTATGTCCTATATTACCTTGTACTATAATGAGGTCCTTCCCCAAATTTTTTTAGTCTTTCTAGAATGAGCCACGTAATGGTTTTTAAGGAGAATGTATGACAATTAGGTACTTAAATTTTCTGTCAATGTGGCTTTAACTTCTTCAACTTTAACCTAATGCTGCTCAATAAAGTGTTGGTATTCCCTGAATGCCTTCTAGTCAGCAGATGCACAAGGGCAAAAGAAGCCTATCAGTGAAAAAAGTATTCTGATCTCCCTTAATCATTCATAGATACCGAAAAACAACAAAACTGACATGTTTGCTGACTGCAGAGCCCTCACTGTTAGTTGTAGATGCTTCCTGTGCTTTCAGTCATTGCAATTGATGGTTTTGGTTCTCAAAGGAAGTGTCATGCAGATATCCCTCGTATCTTTCCACAGAGGGGCTTACAGCAGCCTGTTCTCTTATAGCTTAAGAGTGAAGGGAGATCCTAAATCTTCCGTAGTGTTAAAAAAAAAACCCCAACCAAATAAACAACAACAAACCAAAACCTGGGAACTTCTGTCTTAATAACTCTTGTTGGCTATCTATTGTGCTTCTCATCACTGTGCAGCAGGGTGCTCCAGCAGGGCAGATGATGGATTTGTTTGGGGAAAATCATGCAGATTCAGTAGATTGAGCTCAGCACAGGGTCAAGGTTATACATGTTTTTTGTTACCGCCCAAACTGCAGAGTCTTGCAGCCATCCAACATTATGGATATTTGGCAAGAACTGTGCCTATTAGAGGGATTATACTTCCTTTTTCCATTCACATATTTGCGCTCCAAGGATGGATTTATATTTTATGGTTTCCTATTTGTTTCCAGCTATTTTGTCTCACAAACTCCCTCTTCAGTTGACAGCGCAGTTTCCTTATTTCCATTCCCCACCTGCTGTAAACTGACCTTTGCTACTTGCAGATTAAATTTTGCTGTCTTGGCCAGAATAGATTTATTAATTATATTTGAGAGATGCCTTCAAGAACTTAAGATTTTTCATCTTTCTCAGTGTAGAATAGGAAATATTGCAAGTTGTGTTTTCAATCAGGTTACTGTCTTCACATCACCATAGGAACATGAAGTGAGAACAAAATGTGTTTACATGAAAATAAAGAAAAGGGATAAAGTTTAATTGGAGCTAGGAAGAGACATGTTCTCTACAGTAGACTCCGTCTGGCATTTCCACATCTGAATTCCTTGACCAGGTAGGAAAGGGACAGTTTTATATTTACTGGCATGGGCACAGCAGCCAGGTAGACTCTTTCCTTGCAGTAATGTTAAATCACTAATGTTGCACCAATTGTGCAATATGAACCAATCAGATATTTACTGCAGCAGTAGGGAACTTTGACTTTGTTCTTGGATCCTGCCACTTTTCTGAATATTATATATCTTTATTTAAAGTTTTCTTGTTAGAAAAGAGATTCTTACATTTCAAGTTTGGCAGAACCAGCAACATAATTCTATTCAGAAGGCATCCGTTTAAATATCTTGCTGACTTAAGACCGAAATGTCAAAGTTGAAATTGTTACAAAATCTGCTTCTCTTATCTCTGGAGAGAAAGATGAAGCAGAGTTGACACTTCCACTGAAAATGGGCAGAGGCTGGGGCATTCCTTCCTCATTTCTTCTTACATAAAGAAGAGGGTCCTGGATATAGATGGCAGTTTCCTTGTTTCTGATAATCCCTTTCTACTTTTCAATCTCCATTTTATTTCTACCCCAAAAGTAGAAGTGTCCTCCATAGGCCTCCTAGTGAAACTAGCCAGGCAAATACCGTGTCAGGATCAAATACTGTTTTTGAGAATTTAGATTCTTCAATCTCTGTTCTCTTGGGACTTGTACTCTGTCTCTCTCATGTGGCTGCTGCTTTGGGAGGGCCTGCAGGGAACAGGCACATGGATATTACTCAAAAGGAAAAAAGAAGTGGTGGGAGGTCTTAAAGATGTTCAGTCCTTAAGCATATCCACATCATGCCATTGCACGTTCTTCAGAGGATTATATGTCCTTGAACTCCCTGGCTGAGAGGAATCCAAAGTGCAGAAGGGATGCGCTGCCCTTTCAGCAGCAGATGAGTGTGTACAGATAGTGCAAAAGCAAAAAGCTCTCCTCAAGTAGATGAGTTGCAGGTGCATCACCAGTGCCATGTTCATATTAATAATGTAGCTTGGAGGCATCTACTAATTGTAAAGATGTAAACAGTCTTGTACCACAGGGATTACAGATGCTATCTTATTCCAAGAGGTATTAAATTATGTCAGTGATGCATTTTTAAGCCTTTTGAACTGAGAGAAGTTAATAAATAGTTGTTACAAAGCAGACTGTAATTTCAAAACTGACTTCAAAACTAACTGGTCAAATGTGAACTTTGACTTGTGTGGTGGTTTAGTGAAGCCGGCAATTCAGTCTCTGCCGGCAGCCAAGCCACGTGGCTGCCATGCGGTGGCTGCCGCTGCTCCCCCCTCCGGACAGAGAAGACAGTTTCAAAATGCCTTTTTGAGTTGAGATAAGGAGAGTTTAATACAGAAACACATAAGAAACAATTGCAGTAACAGCAGCAATAACAACAGTAAGAAAGATATCTGCAAATAAGCGATACCGCATAGACGAAGAGATGCTCCTGAGAGGATCGATTGAAGACCGCCAGTCCCCGTCCCTCCCCCCGGAACTGGAACTGGCCCCGAGACATGATGTTAGCATGGTATAGAATAACCTGGCTGCACCAAATTAACCCTGTCCTGACCGAACCAGGACAACTTGTTATTTCAATTTCATTTCATGCATGATATTGTCAGAGTGATTCACTCAAAAGGAATTGTTTAATGAGGCTTCATAAGCCTTAAATAAGTACCAGACTTATGGATATGATGGTAAGCGGTACCAATACATATTTTGCAGTGTGCATTCTGATGCCATTTGGAATTAGTAGTGACCAGTATGGAAAAAAGTTCAGATTCTTATAGTGAAGTGGATTCCAGTACATAATTGAATAGTAAAATTGCCAGCTAATGTCTTCAGGGAGCTATTAAAAAACAGCGTAGGACAGAATTAGTAGATTCATTTGCAAAAGACAAAATCCAAGATGAAAACTTGAGATTTTACAGGCTCATAAACTTGTACACTAGTACAAGTATATACTTTATATATGGAATGGTTAGTGAGTTGGCATAGTTTGAATAATGTCTTTTTACTGTGTATTTGCAAGATTGGGTATAGTTACATACGCAGTAAAACCTAAAAATGAACATAGTCTCATTTTGGTCACTGTATGAAAGCTGCGTAATCCGGTTATAAATGTGTATATTAAGTACATGAAAGTGGTCAAAGTGGCAACGTAGAAGTGCCAGTGTATCCTGCTTCATCTTGGCAGGAAAAAGATCGATGAAAGCATTTTGAGAGCACCACCGTGTGCTGCAGTATATCAGGTGAATGTGTGAGCATCTTACTTGGACACCATTGTATGTGTGCTCCTGAATTTCTAATTCAGCTGTTTTGTGTGTGTGTGTGCACAGACATGCCATGTTTTGCATACTGCAGGAGTATTCAGAAGTTTCAGATTAGTGCTCTCAGTTCTGCACACAACAAGGTATCATGTTAAAGGCCTTTTAGGGTTGTAGGGTTTGTATTTGCATGTATAGACCTTTTAAAAATAAACAGCTAGTTTATATTGCTTTATTCATAGAACAAAGAAGTCCTGTGCCTCTTAAGCCATAGTTAATTACCTTGATTTGTTAGGCACACTGCCTGGGTGGATCTCAAATTGGTTGGATTTTAATATATATTCTAAATAAACATCTAGACTTTCTGCCCAGCCTTTAACTCAAAATCAAAATATAAGTGGAAATGCTTTACCCACTTAAGATAATTTGCAGTGCTACACTATAGAAATCTGCTTAGAGTCTGCTTGTGAGTATGGTGGTTTTTTTCAGTGAAACTAAAGACAAGTCATAAACAAGATCAGAAGCAAGCTTGCACTCTGTTGCTCTCTCTGGCATCACTGCTCTTGCATCCCTTTATGACCAGTTCCAAAAGGAGGAATTGGGAGCAGCCCTGTCCAAGGCTATTCAGGGTTTTGGCCCTGTCCTGCATAATGACAGCAGTGGGTTCAGAACGGTCTCAGAAAGGGTCTTAAATCCAGACCTTTATTGTAAAAACAAGCACTGTAATAACTACGCAGTTATGCAGAAGATGCCTTCCACCTCCTTCCGCTGGACGGATCTTTAGTTTGGGTGCTGGGGTGATAAAGCAGCTTCATCAAAATACAGACAAGGCCGCTCTTCCTGCTATTCTTTACTCTGAAGAAAAAGAGGTTTTGTGTCCTTTTGGGGGCTTCTAAGGAAGCTGAACATATGTCATATTAGATTTAGGATGGTGATGCTTTTTTCCATCTTTTCTGTGTCTGCATTTGAGCCTTTATGGTTCTTGAGTTACACATGGCCTACTTCCACATAGTTATCTACCTGTCCAGTAGGAAGTATTTCAGAAGTGGGACCAAAGCTCAGTCTCTCTGGCATTGCAGACTGCAGCATTAAGGCTTCTCACTGCAGGTGAGAAGGTGTACCTGAGGAGACAGGGCATGCACATCTGTCCTTAGGTAGATGACCAGCTGATCAGAGACAGGCAGTGGTGACGAGCCTAGAGTAGGCTTGCTGTTCATCCAGATGATTCACCTAAAGAGTATTAAAACAAAGAGCCAAAGTTACAGTCATAAACGATGGAGTTCATAGGGACTATGACCAGTTCCAGGCTAGCGAGCACTTGCCCAGAGACAGGGTCCTGTCACTATGATTGCTTCTACATGAGATAAAATCTAATCCTGCTACTTTGGTACAAACATGCCTTCGAGCATTAGACCATATGTCAGCGTGCACATGACATCCAATGCCAGCCTTCAGCTGTGGCTCCTATAACTTTGGCTCAAATCCATATGCTTCCCATAGAGGCACAGATGGACAAAGAATATTTTGTCATCTCATCATGTCCTCATGAAGTTGATATGATGGCTAGAACTTGAAAAGCCCAAGGAAGGGGAATACTGACCCCTGTGTTCCACCTTCTTGGATTCTGGTCACAGACTCAGGCAGACATGCCCACTTGGTCTGCACATAGGTGTGAAATGTCAGACCATGAAAGCTATGGGACTTCATCTCAACATCCTAGAATTTAGAGCCAAAGCACTTACAGTGCGTGAGCGGATGGTATTCATATTGTATTTCTGAAAACTCACATTACACATCCTGGCAGCCACCTCCTCCATTGAAAAGAAAGGAACAAGCAAATAGTATTAGCTCACCAAGACAACTCAAAACTGCTGAAGTCTGGAAATTGCTTGGAAATAATAATTATATGGTGGACTTAGTTACTCTATCACTGGGAGCTGAAAGGGGGAAATAGAGCTATGTGGTTTTTATGATAGCACTGTCATAATAACAAAGGATGTTATCCCACTTCCCAACTGTTTGTTACAAAGGGAATACAAATGCAGAATTGTTTTGCAAAATCATGTTTCTACACTGGACTTCAGTCTTCCAGAACACCTTTGCACAAGTGCTGGGGTTTTTATGCTTTGCAAGCTGATAAGGGACATCTGCTCCTTACCAGCTGAGACAGTTTGGCTTAAGAAATTATGGATGTCCATCAGTCTCTTGATTAGATTCCTAATTTGTGAGCTATAATTTAATAGTATCTTGATGAGCTATTTCACACAGATACAGTATTTTGGAAGTTCACAACCTCGATTAAATACTAAAGATCAGGTCTGCTCTAGACAAACCCAGGTAACTGTGAAGCAGATAAGGAAGATGATTAAAATACAAACTAGTGGTCTAGATTAAAGAGGACTCCCAGAGGGTTAGTACAATATAGCCTTGCCAACAGGAAGCTTCACACCTTTATGGCAAATGGAAGATAGTGTAAATTAGACCAAAAAGCTAAAATAAACTAACTTAGTAGCCATGTTTGTAAGTGTGTTGGAGGAGAAGAGGAATTTTACTGCTGAGGAGGCGAGGAAGGAGATAATTACAATAATTGAAGTGGGAGACAAAGAGCTCCCGAATGTAGCTGTCAGGATAGAAAGAAAGGACAAAAGTTGGATGATTGCTGGGTTGCCAGATGATTAAAGTGATGTTGTCATATTTGTGAATATTTTGTCTGGTTATGAGCACATGCGGGGTATACTGCTTGTTACTCTGATAGTTGTATGTACTGCAGCTTCCGTACAGTCACTGTTGTGCTTTCTGTGCATTGAAATTGAATTTTATGAGAAGGCTCATTTGAGATCTGTTACAGACACATGCTTACACTCACACAGGTATGTACTTTCTCTGCTTTTGGCAAGGATACCATTTCTTTCTCCACTCAGTTCAGAGACATGCAAATCAGATTAGTGTCTTCTGATTTTGTTAGATTCTTCAGGATACTTTAACATTTAAGCTTTCATTTTTTAAAAGTGCCTAGCCTTCTGTGTGAAAAAAGCATTCTCTGGGATAAATTGAGACTTGATTGTCATCCTGAGTCTCTTGTCGTTAGATGCTGAAACATGCAACCATCCTCTCTATTACACGGGTGGATGGGGTTCTCCTTGAAACTTTAATTAGAGGTTTTAGCCTTCATGGCACGGACACTAATTGCAGAATGTAGCTGGATCTGTAGATTTGAATTTTATGCTGGCAAATATGGAGTCTCAGCTGATTCTGGAAGGAACAAGATCTGATAAGGGGACTTGATTACAGCTTTTGTATTTTTCAGATACAGTCTGTATTCTCAAGCTTATATCTATGCTGGTTTATTTTTCTTGAAGAATACAAAACCACCACTGTTACAACTGCTCTCATGATCTTTCTAGGTGTAATTCTAGACCTTGCAATGTGTTTACACTCTCAGTCTGTGCGCTGATATTTCTTCATTTTTAGCTGTAATTGAACTTACTCTTTCCTCTCAAGATAACGTTTGATTGATCTCTGTGATTGTTTGCAGATACTCCCATGAGTGAGCATTCTCTGAACATTATCTACTTTATTTATCCACAGTACTTTTTTATAGAATAGATGGTCCATTATTGCCTGCCACCTTAAAAGAATTCAAATAAGCTATAAACTATTATGCCAGATTTGTTTTCATGTTTGGTTGGTTTTGGAATTGTTTTAGTAAATTTAATCTGGAAACAGGTTTTTCTGCAGAGAACTTAGATCTATCCCACATATTTGCCCAGTCTCTTCAGCAAGAAATACCCTTGCTGTGTGCATCACATTGAACGCACACAGAAGTAGACTAGCATAAAAGTAAAAATAGCCGTATAGGAAGCTGGCACTGAGGGAATGGAGAATAAGCCTTTGTGCTAATTCATGGGTAAAGCAGCTTCCGATAGCAGCTGCACTCAAGGAAGTGCAGACAGTCAGACATGGCAAGATACAAGGTTGGACTGACAGATTAACTGGCAGACGTAGAGGGCTGCAGGGATACCTTGTGCCACAAATACAACTGCAGGAAGGCAAGAGAGTGAAATATGTCTAAAAACTGGCTAAGTGCAGCAAAGAAACAGTACTACAAGAAGTACTGTGCTGTTGGTTTTTACATCTGGGAAGGGCAGGAAGAGGGGAGGGGATGCAGCAGTGGCTGGGCCATATCAGATGGATGTCTTAAATATGCACTTTTTGGGAAACCCCTGATTGCATGACTGCTCATTTTAAGCCTGACAAACTTCATTCTCTTCCTATTATTCTAGGAAAAATGAGAATTTTTACCATCCTTGCAACAAACCATAAAGCTCTTTTTAGTTTAACTACAATGCATCTATTTCAAAAGCCCAGAGCACAGTCAGAAGAAAATGTCAAATATTTGGATAAGAACCTTTTAACTTATGTATTTTGTCAGAAGAAGAGAAAGAGCACTGTTCTTGCAAGGCAACACAACTCTAACAACATCTTCGTTTTGCTTTCAGAAGTCTACAGAACAAATGAAGAAAGTACCAACCATTGTCCTGTCTGTCTCTTACAAGGGAGTCAAATTTATTGATGCAACAAATAAGGTATGTGCAATTGTTCAGTATTAGCTTTTATTTCTCACAAACAGGAATACCTATGAGGCTGGCTCTGTAAGAGCACCAGGCCAGAGAGGGGATAGAGTTGCACTTTGTATTTTCCTCTCTTTTTTCTGGTCTCTCCAAAATTGATGTAATCTCGTTGTCGTTCTCCAGAAACTTAAGTCTGGAGGACAAATAAAGCAGCTTTAATGGCTTATTTGGAGAACTTTGTGTGCAGCCTTCTGCCATTAAAAGGCAAATTTATCACAAAAGACATTTGGCAGGGAGCCTCTGTGGAAACCTTTACAATATTCTTCCCTTGAATATCCAGTAAATACACATGTATTTGTTCATTAATATAATATTGGCCAAAAAATATATTTAAAAATGTCTCAATGAAGAATAAAGATGCAAGGTTTTGTTCAAGGCCAGCCATTGCAAGAATAAGAAACATGTGCTTTGAATGTCATTTTCAAATGTCAGAGCCTCTCTGAGAGCTGTTTTCCTTGTACTAGCCATTTGACTCCCTGAACTGCAGCAGCTTCTTGACAGTTATTCCATATTTTTTTCATCTTCCTGTGTGGCAATGCCCCTGTGCTTTGTTTCTTACATTTTAAAATACATCCAACATCTTTCAAAAAAAACCAACAAAACAGAAATTGGGAGATCAGAGAACTCAGTGATGGATAGAGCGATGGATTATTGTTTACCCGAAGTAAAACATACAAGCTCTATAAGCAGGAGTAAAGTGATGCATGAATTTCTCTTCTTCAGATGTCTAAAATGGCAAGAAAATGCAATCCATGCTGATGCTTGTGTACGAATAGAAAAGAAATTACTATGTGACTAAAACTCACTAAGCAATATAAAAAAATAAATCTACGAACCCAGCTACCTGACCAGGTTAATAATGTATATAACTGCTTTGTGTTGCTGAACATTCATACCACACGATACAACTAACCCAGTTATCTGTCAGACTTGCCAAATCAGTCAGTTCTTACAGGTATTTAACTGGAACTGGGTTTTAAGTGAAGGAACAAAAGCAGATTTGTGAACTTCTGCTAGAGTTTGGAAGCCATATGTAGGGTTTGAAGATGGCATGAAAGAAAAACGGAGGTGAAATTACTGTTATGTCAAGTCTGGCATATTTGCTAGAGCAGAGAGGCCAGGGCTTCCTGTCAGCTCATTTTTTTTCCCATTGATTCAAAACTGAGCTTCTACAACCCTCCTTTCCTTTATGTTCTCTGATGTGCAGGGCACAAACCAGGGCATTGTAATGGTATTAACTCTAACTTGGATAAGGCTGTTTTCAGCTCCTAAATCTCCTGTGTAGTGTAAAGGATGTAACTGCAATGTCCTTAGGTTTACCAGAAAAAATCAGGAGAACTAAAGGAGTTCCCAGTATCTCTTTGTACAGTGCATATAATCTTATGTCAGATGGCAACTTGAAAGAAGTTTGGCAAATTGCATTAGGTGTCTCTAGACCAGTCCCACTGAAATCTTACGCCTAGTAGTGCAATAGATGTATTTACTGGAAGTAAATAATGCCACAGTCCTGTGTTTTTTCTCAAGTGGTAGATTGCTTTCTCTCCGGTTCAAAATCTGCACTGCCTTTCCCTTCTGTAAAAACCAGGTAATAGCCTGCAACTCTCCCAGGAGCGTTGTTATCAGCCTTGTCCACAGTGTGCTGTACCCAATTCCTTCAAGACCCCAAACAGATTAGCACTAAGGTGAGATCCTATTCAGACTTGTACCGCTTCCATATGAGCTTTTAGTTGACAGCGCTGGGCACCACTTAGCAATTAATGCATACTTTTTAATGACAAAAGTAGCTAGTAGTTTTGTGCTTGAAAACTCAGCTCTCATGGCCGTTCATCCTTTTCCTTTATGCCACCAAGCTAAGAATTTGTATTCCGAGTCATAGCAGGCAAAGCTTCAGGTGGCAAAGGGGCTCTGACCTCATTCCACGATAGCTATTTCAGTGGCGCCTTGAAGCTTGGCATGACACCACTTTGACATGACACCATTTCTTTGCAAGTGAGGCCAGAAAGAAATTGCTGCTTAGGAAACAGCAGACTTGCAGAATTTTCTCATGGGTCACATCTAGCCCTAACTTCCGGATGATTTCTGCCAGGAGGGGGATTGGCTGACATGAGGTAAGCAAGGAAAAGGAAGGCCTGCTTAGCAAAAACCTGATGTCTCCAAGATATTTTCTTGGCAGAACCAGAACCGACTTTCAGTTTCCCTGCGTTTTGAGAAGCGCCGGAGGCTTCTCTTGCCAAACAGAGTGACAATTTTTAGAACGACAACAGTACAGTGTCAGTCAATGCCTGAGGAGTGTACCCAGAACAGCAAGCTGGCTCATAGCCTTGTAATTTCTACAGTATAAGAATATGGGTCTACTGGAGTAGTGACCTTAGGAAACATTAAATGCATGCATGGAAAACATCTTTAATTTTGAAAGAAGATCACAGAGGATATCCTATAGAAGCTATGGAAAAGTTCAATTTCACTGCTACTTTTAATCCAGAAGATTTAATTTAGGTATACTTTATTTTATTCAAAACAAACTTGATATGAGTATGTTTCCAAACTTCACTTGGTTTGATGTTAAAACATTAAAATAATCTCCATGAGTTTTGACTCGAGTGCAAAGCCCTGTGTTAAGCCCAAGTCACCCAGGAAAAGCTTCAGCATAGCAGAGCTCTTTTCACATACACTGCATAACTTCAGGTGATTACTTTGTGGCTCATGATTTGGCATAAATACTTCACATGATTTTAAGACCTTCCAAGCTTTAATTCTTTCTGCTTTCTAAACTACAGTGTTGCCAATACAACATCAATGAGAGTATATTACAGCTGTATCTGTGGTTATCTAAATTCCTGGTTTGGTATAATTGTAATTCTCATCAAAATCTTTACTGAGGCTAAAAGTTATCAGTTTGAGAACAAAGAAAATAAAATGCTTAAAGTAACATAAAAAGACGATGATCGTTAAGCAGAGATTATACGTGTCATTATAAATTGCCATATATTGAAACAAGTAGTGGTTTTGTCATTTTTATGAATAATGCATTAAACAGAAATAATCAAGTATGTTGCTACAATTTAAGATTAAGACGATTATTTCATTTCTTCAGTAGCAGTTTCCTTATCTTGGTTTTCCCATGATTTGAAATTTGGAATGCTTTTTATTAAGATTTTTCCTAAGCCATGATTTCTTCAATTAGATATATTAATATGTCTTTTTGAAAACTTGACACCTACGTGCAAGGGGGAAAGTTGCCACTTAGCAAATGAAAGAAGATATGGCAAAGCATCTTAAGTGACTTAGTTGCATATATTTCCTGTTCTTTTTTTTAAAAAAGAGGGGAGCGGAGGGGAAGGAGGTGGGAAGGAAAAGAAAGGGGCGAGGGAAAAGCAGAGATTGTCTTAACTTGAACAGATACCACTGAGGCAGCCACAAACGGTGGCTCTGAGAGGGACTGGGACACTACAGATGTCACATGTTCTGTGATGCAATAGCGATGGCATGCTGCAACAGGCTTGTTCACTTTGGGGTTTTGTGGAAAAGCCAGAGCTATGGCCAGCAGGGCCACAATTCAGAAAAGCATATAAACTAACTGCTAAGTAAATTCAGATTCAATGATTCATTCTTCTGTTTAAATAAATCATTTGAAATGTGTGTGTTGCTGAAGAAAGGCCTAATCATAAGCCACTCGGCAGTATCTTCTTCTCTGGCTTCATGGTTCCTTTGGCCTGAATGCAATAATTACATATCAGCAATTTATGTAATCAATATTCATAATTTTCTCCAAAGCTTTAAGACAGTTTGGTTTTTTTTTTTATTTCATCAGACAGACATGCCCCAGCTCTATCTCAATAGTATGCTATAGCTTACATTGGCTGTTGCAAGTAGTGTTGCTTGGTGCATGAATGGTTTAATTTTTCTACATCTCTCTTACAGGATGCTGTTGTCAGTAAGTGGAGAAAAGTTGCCAGTTATCTTTTTACTAAGCAGAAGCCTTTCAAGAGCTCAGGGTTTTAATTATAAGTGATGCTTGGTGGTTTTTTGGGTTTTTTTTCTCTTGAAAAAGTATAGCTGAAATTTGTCAAACATGCAAAAAGCCTGGATATTGAGCCTCTTGGGTTTCACCAGATCCCGCCTGTCAGTAGACTGAAAGTGTCATGTAGTGATCATTATACAGAAATCCAGCAGCATCATAAGATGCTCGTACAGTGCTTTGACAACTGTATGCCAGGAAAGATGTCTCTTTGTCGCAAGATACTGAATAAACTGTACAAGACTCAAGACTCTAGAAGACTCTCGAATGTAACTGTTTCCTACCAGATTACTAGTAATTTATCATTGGAGAAGGTAAAAATTCCAATGACCTGCAGAAGATCACACAGGGGGTATATTCAGAAACTTCTGAAATACTTCAGTACAGCAGATGAACATAAATGCAGATCTAAAACCACACCATTTATGGTTCCTTTAAGTTTAATTCCTAAATTGATTGAAAATATTTTTTTTAAACAGAATATTATTGCTGAACATGAAATCCGTAACATTTCCTGTGCTGCACAAGACCCCGAAGACCTTTCTACATTTGCGTACATCACTAAAGACTTGAAGACTAATCACCACTACTGCCATGTATTCACTGCGTTTGATGTGGTCAGTTTATAGCGGATACTTATTTTAATAGTTCTTTGTAATAGTAATAGTTCTTTAATTCTATTAAAATATTCCCAAGGTGTGTGATGGTTAATGGAAGGTATCATTCATTTACAAAATGAAAAGACTAATCTACTATGGGATTGTAAAAGGACATTTCTGGAGAAAAGCAAAGATTTTCTTTGATACTACCTTATAGCCTGTCTAAAATAACTCACCTCTGTAATCTCAGCTGTTGACTATAACCTTAGTGAGTAGCTTTTCCTAGAAGTCTTGACATGTAGTTCTTCTAATCTAATCTACAGCCTTCCAAGAAGCTTGTAACAAGAAGGTTTGATTGCCCATTCTGAAATCTCAGTGCATACTAAATAAACAAATCAGAACTGGATCAATATGCATTATATACAGTGCTTAATGCTGCTAAAAGGCAGCTTCAGGAACTAGCTTAAACTAGGTTTGCAGGATGTCTTGCATTTTTGACCGCATTGTGCTGCATGTGCAGTCAAGGTAGGATGGGTTTGGTGACCTCCAGCCTTTTGGTTTTACCCTCGTGTCCATGTCATGCCAGCCAACAAGGGGTGAGAGGGTTGATCGCTTTCTTGTGTGGGCCCTTTGAACCTGGACACATCCCACTTTCATGAAGCTGTTGTGGGCTGCTTTTTGGACCACAGATCAGATGTTAGCATCATAAGTGATTTTTTTCAGGCTAGGTGTCAAGAAGAAAGGGTCAACCTCTTTTCACTTGTGCCTTGTGATAGGACAAGGGGCAATGGATGCAAGCTAGAGCACAGGAAGTTCCACCTCAACATGAGGAGGAACTTCTTTACTGTAAGGGTTAGAGAGCACTCGAACAGGCTCCCCAGGGAGGTTGTGGAGTCTCCTTCTCTGGAGACTTTCAAGACCCATCTGGATGCATTCCTGTGTAACCTGCCCTAGATTCTATGGTCCTGCTCTGGCAGGGGGGTTGGACTTGATGATCTCCAGAGGTCCCTTCCAACACCTAACATTCTATGGTTCTATGATTCTTACCCTGCTGTTCCATGACTTTTAGTGTTTCAGTGTTAGGCTGGCTCAGTCCCAAGATCTCAAACATCTTTCCAAATATTGTTTAGACTTTTACACATGATATTGTATTGAACTAGTAGACTGAAGGTTCCTCTGCAAATGTGTAGAGAATGTATGAAAAGTTTTGTATTTACTTCAACCACTTACAGATCTGACAGAGACCACACAGGTAGCTAATTACATATCTCAGGAGGTTCTAGTATTTGGCTACCACACTGAATCTGAAAGATTTGAAACATCTGTGATAACAGAGATGGTTCTTTCTGTGTCCCTGGATAAGAGGTTACCCCATTAACCATCAACAGATCATTAGTGTTAGATGGTCCCTTTGTTCTGTTCTGTTCTGCTCTCATCTCCTCTCTTTTCTGTCATGTCAGTGGGAATTTTAGCTTAACAAATAATATGTATCTGGAATTCGGGGAAATTTTATTTTAGTAGCAGCTTTACCTCTTCAAAAAGATTGTGTTTATTTTGGAAAGAGCAAATTAATGCTTTAATTCTTGCTTTCTTCTTCCAGTCTTCTTGCCTAGAAATCCTGAAAGTGTTATTTCAGCAAAAGTCCTTTTATCCTGATGGAAAATTACTAAGTTCTTCCTATATTTATGCTTCTCAAATGGTGATGCACAGACTACTAGTGTTTCAAGAAATCATGAACACATACCAATTGATCAGTCATGCTGTTTTCAGCTAAATTTAGTGAAATAAGTAGTGCCTCTAATTTTAATATAGTATAATGTGTATGAATTCTTGAAACATGCTTACAGGAATATAAAAAAGTTAAATCAAAAAAATAGAGATATCTGCACTGAGGCATTTTATTTGGGACTGGGGAAATAGTCAACATTGCAGAGCGATAGCACGTAGGAGAGTTTAAATAACAAGATGTACAGGAAGGCAGGTTAGAAGGAATTTCAGTGTTTTGGTTCAGTGCTTCTGTTGTTTCAATTCTCTGCTGACATTTTAGTGTCCACAGGGAGTAGAAAAAAACTTCAAAATTGTGTTAAAAATAGACCATGGTCAACAAGATGTTATATTATATAGCTTTTAGTGATAAGTGAATCAACTGGAATCAGACTGATTGAGAGAGGTTATTATTTCTCCTGAGCCATTTAAATACTTCTTAATGCTTTTAAAGTACTGCGGTTTCATTTATAGGTTTAATAATCAAGCACAAACATAGACCCAAGTAGAGCAGATGAAATTCATTTTCTCCTTGCTTGGCAATGAAAGAATAGTGATCCAGGTATAATTACAACATCTTGCTTCCTTACCTTAGGAGGAGCATTTAATACCCCAAGCACTTTAAATCACTTTTAAGCAATATAGAAACTTTAATGTCTCACTGTCTTAACTTAGTTTAATTCTCCTGCAACATAATCCTCAGTGGGGTGTTACCTACTAAAATATTCTCTTTTTGTGTTGTTTTATTTCTCAGGATCTAGCATTTTTGATGCAAGAACAAGCTCCATAGAAAAAAAGCTAGATATTCAGAACGCAAGCATACAGTAAATTTTCCATTTAAAGTCTAACACTTATGCTAGCCTGATCTTCAAGTTTGCTAACAGAAACAATCCTACCCATTTGTCAGTGTATAGAAGTCCAATCACATTAAGAAAAACGAGGTTTAAAACAGTAGAAATCCACAATAAGGTGTAAAAAAATATGCATCTTAAGTATATTATGGTAATGCAATATGTGCAATGGTATTAAAAAAGAAAAAAATCACTCTCTTAGGTCTTTCAGTTCTTCAGGAAATGTGGGCAAGAATTTTTTTTTTACAGATAGAAAAGCATTTTTGTCTAGTGACATGTCAGCTACCAGCATTACTATACTTACTATTTAGGAGTGATTGCACATGTAACTTGTCTATAATCAAAATTGCAAAAGCATCTGACTTGATTAAAGAATACTGAAGGGGACAAAGTTTGTTGGAAGAAGAGGATTTACTGCTGAATATTTGAAATTCACCTCACTCTCATTCACTTATAAAGCAGCCCTAAAACTACCATTGCAGGATTCCCTTTGGAGGAATCATAACAGTTCCTCTACCATATTCTAGTTTCATATAAGGGAGACATCCAAAGTAATTTCGATCAGATATTCCTTCATTGCCCACTGCACCTATGAATAGAAGATGACCAGTATAAATTGGAACACTTTCTGCTCTTGCTCATGCCAAGGATTAGATTGGTGCTCTGTGTAACACAAAGACTTCATTCTTCTTTTCTGTGTTGTTTTATCTGTTTATTGCACAGACTTAAGCTGGATAAGAATTGGAAACTGCTTGTATACATACTTAGCAGAGGAGAAAAAGCATGCATTGAGGTCTCAAAATTCTGTTCATTACCTTCATTCAAGGGGGTTAGGGGACTTTATAATTTTTTTCTCCGTTCATATGATCATTGAGGCACAATCAGTGTGGCATCCCCATGTCTCCTTTGCAGTACCCAGAGACTCCACGCCCAGACAGTCACCCCTGGGGCATATTAGGTGGAATGTATAAAACCATTTCAGTTGCTTATGGCAAATTTCTTGAGATGAAGCATACTAGGTACAAGGAGCTTTCAGCTCATGAGCAAATTAATCTCTCATCTACATTGTTGAGTTTTGCAACAGTATGAAAGGCCCACTTTGAAGACCTGTTTTCATCCTCCCATTGCATACAAGGTATCTTTCTGTGCCATATTAAAAGAGAGGGATGGATTCAGAAAAGTTTGTCATCCACAATTGCTTTAAACACAGAATGAGATAGGCTCAAGAATTTAAGTTGTAGGAGTGCCTGTTCCTGAAAGCCTCATGCAGCCCAGGAGTCCACAGCTGTTACACCAGCCCCCTTGATCTCATCATACCATCTTTGGCGAGCTGAGCTTTCTTCCCCTTGAATGCACAAAGGCTGACACATTGGAAAGAATGGGCAAATGCCTTTTCCAGATCCAGCAAAAATGAAAGATTTGTGGTCTGGAGGGAGAGAGCATATGCACACTTAACAGCTGTACATCTCTCGTAACTCCTAATAAAGTAACTTTCCCTTCTTGTCAGGCTTTTATACTAGAAATACTCAACATTTGGACTTTAAGACTCTAGTATGACTAATCACTAGGGAACTGATTTCATCCCAGGGGGATGGATATTTTGAACTGGGTTGGGATTTTTCAAGTAAAGATTCCATATGCTCTGTTCTGCTCAATTTTGCCAAGTGCAATTTTAAGTTTAGTACCTTGAATACAGGGTGTCCTAATTGACATTCCCTCACATCTGATGTGATGGGTAGCTCACGCTAATCATCTGTGAGACTCCAAAGGAAGCTTCTTCAGTAAATTGTCTTTGAAAAAGACCAGGTGTGGCATTGAGCTTAAAGAAGGAAAAAAACAACTCAAACCAGCACCTAAAAGCAAAACCCCATAAAATCTTCATTGTATCAAACCTGCTTTCCCAAAAAGGAAAAATGTTAGCTTTTCCAAAAATTTCTTTGCAGATGATGTTTAAGTTTTTATAGCTCAAAAGATAGAAATCTTATTCTCTTTCTTAAAGTATTCCTGAAGGCTCAATGTAGCTTTATAAAGCATGAAAATACAATGAAGAAGCAGTGCCTGCTGCAACTTAGTAAAAAAGTCAATTAACATGTAAGGAAACAATTTGCCATTGTAATAGGTTGGCTGAGTTAAAGCAGCTGAAGAATCCTGACTCAGACTTGCACTAGGGCATTAAATGTTACAACATTACATGGCAAACAAGGCAATTAACCTCAATTTCTCATCTCCCAGAAATTGTTGCTTAAAGGCATTAGCTTACTCACCTTCTGTGCTGTGCCGAGCAAGTAATGGGATTGTAGCAGCCTCAGAAGCACTGTGATCCTAAAAGCGTCTTTCTAGAGGAGCTTGATAGGGTGCTGTAAGGGTCAGTGTCCTCTACAGTGACCAGGGATCTACAACTTCTGTGCTAAGCATCTTTCAGGGAAGCAGATCTGTTTCCTTCTTTTTGTGTCACGTAAAAAAATCAGGTAGTCTCCTCGGGCCATCAGAAGAATTTCCACAATGTATTTTTGTGGTTTTCATTTTTCCACCCCACCCCCAAGGAAATCCTGCTCTTACCCCTCCAGTATAGCTGCTGTAAGGATCTGTACCAACTCTAATCCTCATATTCCTCTCTCAGTACTACAAGTGAGAACCAAACTTACTTCTGGGTTTGTTTTTTTCTAAAGACAATTTTTCAGATAGCTTTCGTAAAGTTTACAAGGTACAATTTTGAAGCCATCCTTGCCTTCATTTGCAGGAGGCTCTGCCGCAGTACACAGTGTATGAAATTTATGTAGAAGTTACAGTTCAGTTTACATTTCAAATATTGAACAGCAGTAAGTGTTCTGTTTTATTTCCTATATTTTTAATACTTGTTAACCCCAGAAACAGGTGCATGTTTCCCATGACTTTCAGGCTCCAGGCAGGCCTATTTTTTTCATTTTACAGACTACAAAAGAAAACAAATGATAGCGGCTTCTGACAAGATGCAGGACGCAGACTAGATTTATGGCTCAGCACGGCAAACTCTCTGCTTGTCCCTACCCTTATCTCAGAGCTTTTCAGGGCTGTCTTTCAGTGACCTTTTTGTATGCCACACTGGATGGCACATTTTCTCAGTCCCACTGGTATTACAGTCTGCTTTTTCTCCAAGCCACTACTACACCCTGTTCTGTTGATGTATTCCTTAGCAATAATAATATCCACTGTAGACAATCCTATGATGACATAGTACGCTATCTTTCCGTCATGAGAGCCCATTAAGAAGCCTTTAGACTGATATTCTTGTCCTACTAATAGGCACACTCCATTTCAAATAATATTATTCTGTACATTTTTAACAATTATACTCTGTTGGTCTTAATTCCTTTGCCAGCGTTCTGCTGAAAGGCAGGACACTTACAATAGTCTCTTTAGTCTTTCATTTATTACTCCACTGGAAAGCTGCATCCTCAGTATTTCCCAGTCCTGGCCAGTTCCCTTACATTAGAGGGGAGGCAATTTGGAGACTACTGTTATCAAATCAGGCAGACATTTTTATTTGGGAAGCTATGAAACTTTGGCTAGCTTGCTGTGGTTGTAACAGCTGAGAGCATATCCCAGTAGAGGAGTATAATTGTTTTCTGTCTGACCTAACAAAGACCAGAGCTGGCACCTTTATAAGAAGCTCTTATGATGAGCTAAATATGCTGAATTTAACCTATGCTATCTCAGTACATGTGTCATAACAAAGGGCTGGAATTTCTTCATGACTACAGTGAAATTGCAGTGTAGGGCATGAAATAAAATGCTTATCCTTTTAACTGTGTTTCAACAATTGAAGGGCAGATATTGTATTTCCAAGTGTCTTGCATTGTTTTGTGGCTTGTTGCAAACTCATAGTCAGACTTGACCACCTAAAGAGGTATGTAATTTAAAATTATATCAAAACCATGAGATTTTTAAGGGATCACCTTAAAATCACATTCAGAGCAATGCAGGGTTGCTTCCAACTATGGGCTAGAGAGGGCGAGGAAGGAGAGGGTAACTTCTGAATTACATTGAAGACTTACAAATTATTCTAAGGACATGAGGCAAGTCTGCAGGCTTGTATTTGATTTACAGAGGTTCAAAACATTTTTGTGAAGTTAGTAGCCTAGAAATAGGCTCTAGTGGGAGCCTAAAAAGAATATACTAAAACAAACCCACAAACCTGAATAAAAATTACCATAGAAATTCACTTGCCATTTAGATTAAGGTCAAATTTGAAACTCACAGCTGCTTTTTCATTGCTATAAAACTGTACTGAAAAAATATTTATACCAACCCCTGGTTCCTCATTCATGCTTTATAAATGTTTCAACAGATTTTCTTCCACATATGCAATGAGAACTTAAAGTATTCTACCTAAATCACCAAACTGGTCTTAGTCTTAAGAGCCTGACTTCTTTGGTCATACACACTAAGCCCACCTCGCTTACAAGAGTATTCTGATGTGCAAGTTTAAGATCAAACATTTTTACTTCTAGAAAACAAACCATAAGAAGGCTTCCCCAGCACTTGAAACATGCATCTGGAGGGGAGCACTGACTTTCTTGCAGGCATAGGTGCACTGCATCTGTGAAGCAGAGCATGCACTTCCAACATTTCCTTTTTGGAAAAGCGTCACACCAATGCTGCATCCTCTTCCTGTGCTGTCCGGTCAGAGCACGGAGCATCCCAAGGCACATGCCTGGGGAAGCAGCGCATCAGGATGCCAGCTCTGGAGGAGGACAGGTCAGCAGAGGACTTCTGAAATAGAGCAAGGCTGAATGTCAAGTAGGTGCAGTAGTGCAAGATCGGTGGGATCTTGAGAGCAGCAGATATGGGGTGAGCTGGGAAGGTTGGGGGCTTAATGCACTTGGTCTAAAAAGAGATGATGCACACTCACCCACTCCTGTTTTCATGTTTAGTGAGGCAATGTTTTCAAGTTTCTTTAGAAGTAATTACTTTTGGTACAACAAATTACATATAGATTGTTTTTAATCAATGAGAAATCTAATGATAGATGTAAGTATTACAGAGACTAAGGAAGTTATTACAGCATGATTTTAATTATTTACATTACAAATCACTTCTGTAGACGTTACTATCCCATGTCATGCATCTGGCAGTAACTGAACCTCACTCAGTTTTAACTGTCTTTGTTTTGTTCCAGAATTTAGCTTATGAAATCATTCTTACACTAGGACAAGCATTTGAGGTGGCCTATCAGCTTGCACTACAAGCACGAAAGGGGGGCCATTCTTCAACTCTCCCAGAAAGCTTTGAAAATAAACCCTCCAAACCTATTCCCAAACCACGTGTTAGTATTCGGAAGTCAGTGGTAAGTAAAAGGTAGTCATGCATGCAAAAAAAACCAAAATTCAGCTAAACAGTTAAGCATTGATATAGTAGAAGCTGTATAAATAAGTATACCTGTTGAGTAATAAATGCTCCATGTCTCAGTCCTGCCACCTCTGCTTATCAGCTGCTTTTTTGTTTTTTGACCCTCAGCAGACCCTCCTGTTCCAAAACTATACCAAATATATCTTTCCATTATTTCCTTTGGAATTCCAAACTTCTAAGAATTCAAGCTCACTGGAGCCTATATACTGATTGTCTTTAAAGTGCCCTCCTGAAGTGCATAGACGACAAAGAAATATTATTTTATGGTAGAGCTTTTAAAATAATTATGAAAACTGTTTTAAGTCAAGTGAGAATACAGGCACAGGGTGATTTGGGAGGGAAAGGAGAAAAACGACCACACACTGTATCATAGTCACTGGCTGTAAAATGAGAAATATACTCTGTGATATTTAATTATTAGATAAGAGAAAGGGGAATGAAAATGTATGACTGTACACTTTGTCATTCATTGCCACAGAATCTTGCTCCATAAAATTTTAAGAAAGACCATTTCCTGATGCCATCATCTGTCTCAGTACTTCTCAGGATAAAGCATGGCTATAATGAGCTATGATGCCCTAGAGCTTGAGGATAGGCACGGCTCTGATCTAAACAGGAAGGAGAGGGCAATGGGTGCATGGGAGTATAGACCACCGTAGTTGCTGCTGTTGAGCTTTGTCAATACAGGATTTGTGCTGTGTTCTATTTGTTTAAAGAAAAAAACTTCTGCTAGAAATGCTGTGCACAAAGATGGTAACCCATCTGTATGTTCACGTTTGTCTTAAAGCAGATAGATCCATCTGAACAAAAGACTCTTGCGAATCTACCGTGGATTGTTGAACCTGGACAAGAAGCCAAGAGAGGCATTAATACCAAGTATGAAACTACAATTTTCTGATACAAACTGTCCCCCTGTTCCTTGTTGTGCCTTGCACGCCAAGCAGTCACAGCACAGCCTTTCCTTTATGGCAACGTTTCAATCCAGCAGAGAGGAAGACTGCACTGTATGAGTGGCCTTGTAACTAACAAAAAAGGCTGACAGTCATTTTTGGTGATGTTCTTCTTCCTGCAGCACTGACAGAAGAATGACACTATATGAAGACTTTCAAAATTACAGTCCACAAGAGGAGTGAGAAACCTTATTTTTCACGCAGTTCTCCCTTGTGACTCTGCCACAGTGCTTTCTTTGATTTCTTATTTTAGAATTCTACTTTTTAAAAAAAAAGAACAAAAAACAAAAGGTCTCTAAACTAACACTAATGCTGCCTATAAGTAGAATATTTGATTGGTTTTTTATTTAAATCTTGGCAGTTTTTAATTGAAATAGAACCAGAATTAATAAACAGAGTATTTGTGAAACCACTGAACTCATTAATAATTACTGTGTTGAATAAAGAACTCATTAAAGTGACAAGAAATTAGGCACCCTGATTTCTAGTGTGCACTGGTTTTATATGTAATCATTGGTGTCCTTTGATCCTCTACAGAAATAGAAACCTCTTGCATTGTAACTAAGGATCAGAGTTTTATGAATGGTTAGAAAAAGGTATTAATAATGCACAGAAAACATTTATTAGATATTTTTATGGAAGAGAAGTACTATAGGAAAGCATATGAATATTTATGGAAGGAAGCCAGATTAATTATGACAAATATTGTTTATTTTAAAGTTAAGTAAACCACTGCTAATGCAGCATTATGAAAATTATAAGAGTTGTAGCATCAGTGCACTGGATGTTCCCTGTAATCAGTCTGGAATGAAAGTGGAATGGTCGTTCTACTACACCTACGTATAGTTTATGCAGTTCAACATTGCTATAGCCATGAATTCTACTAGTATTTTTAAAAAATAATCTCAGTGGTTCTAAAAAAAGTCAAAAACATGGATTTTGCTATCTAGATTTCTGTCACAGAAAGCTTGTTTGTGTTGATAAAATTCTATTGCGAAACATTTTCTAAATAAAAATAGTGAGAAAAAGAAAAAAATTCCAAAGTAATAAAAATGTTTTCATGGAACAAAATAGTTAAGCATTTGCTTAATATTTGATTAAATAAGATTTACCTACATTTTCTTTGAAGTGTTTTAATTTTTTTAATGTCTGTGGAGTATTTGTATAATACCATGATGTATATTTATGTAGAACTGAAATTATAACAGTACAAATATCACTATAGGAGAAAAATGACATTTTAACGTATATTGTTCTATCCAGTCAAATTGTGAATCATTTTGAAGTTCATTATAGAGATATTGATAAATTGTGTGGTTGTCTTAATGTTTTTTTAATTATTATTTCATATCCAGCTGAGGTTTTCAGTTAGAATCATCAGTTGGCAAATTCCAAAAAATGGATAATTGAACTTGGTTTAAACCTGATAATTGTATATGGTTTAGTTAAACCTAATCATAGCGCTGAGTGATGACATACTTTTAATACAGTATTCAATTTACTTGAACAAAATAGTTCCCTGTACATATTTTTGCCTATTCACTGTTGATATGTACGTAGTCAACTGACAGTAAAAAAATAACACTAAAAATATGGTACCAAAAGGAAAATTGTATAGGAGAACAGTAAATAGTAGCCTCACTGCAACAAATACTTATGTAAATATGCTTGGGCTTCCAGTTATAAATTTTGTAATTTTGTCATTTATTTATATCCTATAAAAGCACACAAAATAAAATGAAGTTGTACAGTCCCAGTGCTTTGTGCATCGTTTTATTAACGGAAATAAGGGGCCTGATCCAAAGGATACTGACATCAGTGAAAGGTCCTCCCCTTTCCCTGATTTCATTGGGCTTTGAATCTTGTTCAACATAAAACCAGGCATTGCTGTGGAGACAGTTTTGGTTTAGAGTACAGATTTTGTTTACATATCGTAAATACTTCATACTTTAAAGTCCTTCATTAACTCGTTCTCCAGTGCACTATTGAACTGCTGACTTCCCGTATTTAAGTGCACCCTGTAAAGACTCACACAGGGAGTTAAAACACTCTCACTTCAGGCACCAAAAATACGAAGTGGCCAGATTTTCAGGCCCTAAAACTGGGGCATCTTTTATGTAGCTAAGTGATCCCTAAAATTAAAGGATGAGACCAAAGCTGCAGCACAACTCTTAAACAGATGTAAGGGCAAGGAGTGAAACAACAGGAAGAACTGGCAACTTGCAGGAAGAATTTGATCTTGGTTCATCAAAGAGATGTCAGGCAGGTAAGGTGGCACAGTAAGCAGCTGAACTTGTTTGGGAGAGATAATTGGGGCAAAAGAGACTGAGGATGGCTAGCAAGACTGATGAAAGATGAGACAGATTAAAGACTGGTGGGGCAGGGAGTGAGTGTGAAGATTAAAGTTTTGGCACACAGTGAAAAATTGGAGCCCCCACAACAGACATAAATTGAAACCGGAAGGAGAGATAAGAATTAACAGGCATAAGGCACTTCTATATTTGCAGAAACCTGGGATTTTAGAGGGAAACACTTCCCTCACTAACTGATACTAGTGTAAGTCACTTGGAGAGAAGTCCATGGGGTCCACTCTGGCATGGGACAGTGGTTCAGCATCCCTTTCTTCTGATCCAAAGAGAATTCCACAAACCTGCACTAACCCAAAGCAGTTACCACTTGATCTTTAGTCCTGTTTGGTCAAGGTGACTTACCATTCTAGTTCCTAGTATGCTGGAAGTGTATAGGCTACCACGGGGAGAATAGGCAAGGTATGGGAAAAGCCAGACAACTCTAAAAGATCAGAAAGTGAGAATTGCTATTCTTTACCTCTACTCAAGGTAAGAAAGAAGCAGAAGCAGTCAAGGAGAGTATGTGAGTAACATGGAGCATTTGGATGTTGCAAAAAACAGTAGTTAATGGCAACAGCTGCCTTACTGTAGGAGGGTGGAGAACAGGCAAAAGAAGAGAGATGATATGGAAGTAGATTGCATTTGACATAAGAAGATATAGAAAAGGGAATCAAAGAGAGGTAGTTGTGGGTGACAAAGAATTTTGAGTATTATTTTAGTAGTGAGGTCTCTAATATGCAAGGTAAAAAAGCTGCTGCTGGGAGAAGGCTTGAAAACTGCAGAAACTCCTGAGGAAACAACAGGGAAATTCTGTGTTGTGAGGATGGACGGTTTCTTAAACCAGATGTTGCATTTCAGACTGGACATGGTGACTCCTCCAACCTGGCCTGGTATTTACTAAAAGCCATAGGAGCTACTGCTCACAGATGGCAGGAGGAGACACTCAGCATATCTGGTTCTGGTATTCTGCCAATAAGTTTATGAGAGGCTGCTTCTCCTGCAGATCCATAATGTTATACATGCCTTGCAGTTTGAAGCCAACATCTTAGCATCAAAAACTGGCATGGGAAGAGAATTAGCAGGTCGTGAAGAAGGTTGTGTCAGTCCTTTGAAAAAGAAAGCAGCATGCTAGATAACTAATAAACTTTCACATCCAACTGTGAAATAGTTTCTATCTCCACTCTACATTAAAACAGGCCATTTGTGCCATGTGCAGAACTCATTTAATTTTGCCCTAGATTTTTTTCAGTGTGTGTGTTCAGCTGCCCCCCTTTACACTTCACTGGAGAATGATGTCTAAGATGTCATCAAGACAACAGTTTAGAAATAGTAACTTCAACTGTCTCCAAACTACGAGTCCAAAGAAAAATAGGCACTGGGGAGGAATTCTGTGGCACTGACAAGCACGTAACTGAAGGAAATTGAATAAAGATTAGAGAAAATATTTAGATGTGGGCACTTACCTAAGAGGAAGGATATCAATTATCTCACATAAAAAGACCAGGTGAAGAGAGCGGAAGGAAAAAAGGGACTCCTCTCTTGTTGAAAATATTGACAGGATTTTCAGCTCTCTGGAAAGCATGGGGGATAATGCTTGGGCTTCTGCTGAAAAGCTCTGTAACTGTTCAGTGCTCTGTAACTTCTTTAGGTGAACCAAGTTCTTTGCAAAACTAGCAAGCTGACCATACTGCAGTCAAGTCTGCCCTTGAACACCCTGGTTCTAGTTAACTTTCACACTTGCGAGCTGACAACCCAAGCTGGACAGAGGCTGATCACAAGCTCAGCTAACTGAAACAAGCACGCAAGATTCACTCCCTGCCAGAGTTCACACTAGGCCATATATTTTGTGGAACTGGTGGATGATTTCCTTCCTACTGACTAGACAGTCATGCTCATCCTCATTACAATCCTGAATGCAGCAGCCCAAACACTGCTGTCCTACTGAAGAGGCAGAAAAGGGAAATCAGGGAAACGGCCAAGGATCCCTGCCTTTCAGGAAGGATATGCTCCAAATGCAGGAATGGGAAACAGCACCTCCATGCCTGACCCCCACCCTTGTACAATACCACAAGGGAATTTCTCTGCAGTTTTATTTAACATTTATATGCATTTGCTAGTGCCACATCTTTCACCCTTCTGTGGTGGAAGTCAGATACCTGGATATCTTTGAGAATGTGGGTTGGGGTAAAGCAGTAACAGCTAGACCAACAAAAATTTTATCGATATGTAAATGAAACAAAATCATATCTCTCTCTCTACTCTTGCCACCAAGAGCTTGGAAAAAAAAAAAATATCTAGTTTTTCTATCAATCAAGAAAGCTGAATTACAAACACTTTACAACCACATAAGAAAAAGTGAAGCTTAGACAGAAACTGAGGGCCTTAGACTTGTTCCTCACACAGAGTTAGTCATAAGCCCACTTAATTGTAAGATAGATGCCTTTTCATCATTTTTTAAAAACACGGCAATTCCTACTTTCAAGTCATTAGAACAACTGCTCAAATTCTCTAGATCCTTATTCAAGGCTAAATTTATTCTATTAAATCCTTTTTAAAAGTTAAAAACTCACACACAGTATTAAGGATGGGCCAATTCTTGAGAGACCATGTCCAGATTTAAAGGTTACATATTTGTTACCATCTTTTTAAAACATGTAATAGAAAACCCAGAAAGTCAGAGTGAGACAAAAGAAATAGAAATATGCTCCAGTGCAGAGAATACCCAAAGAGCATAAACTTTATCCTACAGTGACACCATGAGGAAAAAAGAAATAGACTACACTAATTTTTAAGATACATTGGACGCAGTGCAGTCTTCTTTCTTGAGCTTGTGATTATTGCATACTGGTAATTACTAGGCTGCAGAATTAAGGACTTGGGCATGTCCTAAGCAAAAGTATCCTAATGTATATAAAAGAGACTAGCACTACTTATTTCTTGAATTTATGTTGCAGAGAAGATTAGTATTTTTTTCTTTAAGTTACCTTTATATACTTATGCTGTTAAACACTGACTGTGTATAACAGACTATCAGTGACGGATTAGGTGGACAATTCTGCATTGGAATTGAGTTAATCTACTGAAACCTCCAAGTATCTGGGAATGCTGTGCATGAGTGGAGGTTAATACGAAAAGATGTTAGATCATTCACCATGGCCATCTCTCTCTCACAGCCATTACATTTCACTCAGGTATATTTTTGTAAAGCTTCAAGAGTTACCCAGGCCAAATACCTCAAACCTAGAAAATTAAACTGATTGCTAAAGAAAAGAGACTACTGAAAGCGCCATCATTATCCCCAGCTGCTGATGTGGCAGGAAAGCCACACGGTAAGAAGTACTGAAGTACTTCCGGCCAATGATACACACAGCCTGCTCTGTATACTACAGAAAAAGATGGAGAAAAATACCCCTGCCAATCTGACTCTGGGGAAATCTGTTTTCCAGTCCAAAGTCTAGTCATTACATGATTCAGTCTGCAAGGAAACTGCACTAGGGAAGCAAAAAGAGGAAGGAATACCTGTCAAACCTGAAGGCACAGCTCACCTGTGTTCAATACCGCACTTTCTAAAAGCAGCCAATCTCAAAGGAAGGCGAAAACATTTAAAGGCCAAATTATACAGTACAATAATTAAGTTCATTCTGATCCACAGATGACCAGCAAAAACTTGAAATCTCTGTATTTCAATGCAGTTACTCTCCAAGCACAGAATATGCAGACTTGAGATAAGGGACTTTATCAGAAGATCTCTTAAGTTCCTTTCTGTACCTATTTTTAGGTGAGGCATGCAAAGAGAGGGAATAAAGATCTTAGCTTTATCATAATCCGTAACATTTTAAGCATACAGAACAGCTGGGAGCATTTAATTAGAAACTGAATATTGTTCTGAGGCAGTTTTAGACTCAGTTATGTGCAGAGAAGTAGAAATTAAAACAATGTAAAGCAAGAGAATTAGTTCTTAAAAGGTGTTTCTTCATTCCAGCCAACATAACTTCTTATTCTTTTGTCAGCAAGGCTGAAATGTCTGCCTCTCTCCCATATCTCACTTATAGGTCACTTCTCAGCCAACTCTCCAATTCAACAAAACAAATTCAACTCAAACTTTATGCTGCAAGACTTTTGCCCAGCCTATGGATCACTTTTTGTGGTTCTCTTCTAAATTTTAGTTAAAGCCATTTTGGCCCTGAAATACAAATACCAGTGCTACTCCAGCTGATGTCCTGTTAACGAAGCACATAGATCACTTCCTCACTCCTTCAAGATAGCTCCTCTTTATGTACCCATAAGCTCTGTTGACATACCACTGCAGATACTTTGGAGTTTGTATGGATGACACCATCAACTTTCATTTCCACACCACCATTTTCAAGATGGTCTCACTGGCATTCTTAAGTCTGCTCTGTATGACAAAGCGCTGCTTTGTCCATAAGGTAACAAAAACATGCTGTTTGATGTTGAAAGTAGGCATACATTATATTGGAATAGCTACTTATTCTTGTCACTCACTCTTTAGGCAATTTATATAATCTGTAGTTTTATCTTCAAAGGTTTTTATAGATCATAAACAAAAACATTAGATATCACTATTCCAGTAATGTGACCCATATTTTAATCCATCTAATATGTTCACTACCAGTGCTATAGAATAGAAGCTCTTTTAAATCAAAATGCTGTGTGATAATAAATCAAACTCCCTAAAGAAAACCAAAGTTCATGTATTGACACTGATGGGGTACCAAAAAAAAAATCACAAGCAAAACGATTGCTCTCATAAAACCACAAAAATGCCCAGAAAAATGCTTTGATGTTCAGAGTAGGCTCTACTTTTCCACATAACCTGACATCTTCCATTCCACTGTTTTACTCAGGACTGACTTCAGATCAATAGTTGCCTTAGTCACCGCTTTCAAAATACCAGAATCACCATGGAATTTACAAATTTCTCATTTTTTTAAGACATGATAAATTTTACCAGGTAGGATTCAAAGGATGCTTCATCCCATCCATCTCAGACACTTGGCTATTTATTGTTTGGACTTGCTGATTCAAAAATCTTTAGTTTGAACAAATGCAACCTTGCCACCTGTTCTGTTAAGATTATAAACTTCCTATCCTTGTGATTAATAAATTCCAAATATTCTGTCTTTCCAACATTATATTTCACAACTGGGGCACTGAGATCAATAGAACAAGCTGCTTTTTGTTAATTAGACAGGTTTAATGAAATCTCATTTACCTTGGTTATTGACACTTCATTCGTACCCCTATCAGTTGCTCTCATACTTTGCAATTTACACTCTAAAATATCATGAGCATCTTCTAATATATTCATCTGTGCTTCACTGCAGCTTCTACACCTCTTTTTAAAGGATCTCATGTAGAATAGCATCTCATTCAGTGGGTTTTGTGGTGTTTGGTTTTTTGTTTCTTTTTTTTTTTTTCCACATCTGCAGAACTGTGACTTGTTGGACCCCTTTCATTGATTCCAAGTTTTAACACATTCAATATTAGGTCTATATTCCCAGCTATCCCAAAAATAATTTAGCTGGAATTATTCCAAGTCTGTAACTCCCCTGATCAAGGTGATATCCTGTTATATAAGGAATATGCAAGCAGAGTACAATTGGTGACACCTGGAAAACTGATAATTTTTACACCTTGAATTTAATTTCATAATAAAGATTTCATAAAGCTTTGCTTTTCAAGAACATCTCTGCTGATCCAAAGCCAAGTGTGTGGGTGTTTTTCATTTCAATGTAGTTGATTTAACTTGTAAAAAGGAGACTTAACTTCCTCTCTATATTTTCTTTCAATTACATAAACATTCCTGTGAGGAAGTCAGTAAGAATTTCTGACAGATTTAGAGCTGCCTGGTGATAATTTATGAGTACTTTATCTTGGCCTGATTACCAAAATGTTTGTTACATGGCTTCAGTTGTTTAACATAGCAAGAATCTGCCAGGAAAAAACAACTCTAAAAGGGAAGAATAGTTTAAGGTACCCAGTTTTGAAACTCTTTTCAGTTCTTAAGGAAAAATGCCAAAATTACTTTAATATCCTATTCAAAATGGCCCACAAAATGAGCTTAGGGGAAGAAAAAGCAAAGTCCAAGAATCAACAGGGGCAAAACTTGTATTTTTAAAAGTATAGTTTGCTGCACCTTTAACATGCCTCTGCTACTGGATTATCTGCGCTACTGATCACTGAGTGCAGTCCCTTAAATTTTGATTTTACTTCCTCCGAGGAAGAATTTTTGCAGTCCTCCCATTTGGACTAAGTTTTGCATTACGATACCTAATTCAGCTATTCTTCCTTTGAAGTTTTGACTGTGTTTAGGAACTTCCTATTTTTCTCTTCAAGGAATCTTAACAGCCATGAACAGACAGTCACCTTCGAAACAGCAAAAAATATCTCAGTGTGGTCATTTCAATAGGGAAAACAATTTTGTCAGAATATTGCACAAAACACATTCAAAACCAAAGACGCCCAAACTCAAAGACCCTTACTACATGTTGTAGTTACCAATTCCAATTTAGATATCCAAATTCTGCTTTTGTGAGAAAGAAGAATATATCCAAGTTAAGACCTATTGCATTTGCTGCTGACTGCTCTAAGTATTCACTATGATTAAACTCTCATTTTCTGAATAGGTTCCTGCTTAACAAAACAAACACATGGACAGATACATAATATCACCCTAAAATAATTTCTAACCCATGACAGAACTCAAATAAGGAGCAAAGTAAGTAATGCAAAATGGAGGTCATGAGCTGCATGAGCTAGCAGCAGTGCAATTTAATGTTTGAAAAGCGGGAGATGCTATTTGTATGCAAACTGAAAATTAAAAGAACATAAGACAGATTATCACTTTTAGACAAGGTGATCTTAATTCCCTAGATTCACACTTTAGTTAAAAAACCAATGTGGTGCATAATACACTTCTCTAACAGCTTGTTAAAGACTAAACTTTTTTTCACTAATACAAGCTGTAGAAACCAGAGAGATCCAGAACACAAACTGAGAATATGCTCCATTCCACAGACACTTCATAATAAAAGCACGGATAGCGAAGTACAACTTTGCTCCAGCAAATCTTCCCCTAACATTACCAATACGAGAACCCTGAACAGTGAACCCCTCCTTTGAAAGCAGGTTGACAATAGTAACTAAGGAGTAAATATGAGATGTAATGAGGGGTAAAGCAGCTTGAGAAACTGCAAAGTGTAAAGAGCTCCACAGCTAGTAGGAGTTTAAGAGGAAAAATAGACCATAACTTCAAGCCTCTTTTTCCATGTCTACCATTAAAAAAAGTTTAACCCTTTGAACAAAGATATTTCTGGAAACAGGAGATAAAACAATAAAATCGCTAGAATTTTAGCTTATTGCCATCTACTGTGTTTAATATATTTTTAACCAAATTTAAATGCTCAAGATACACTATGAAAAAAATTCCAGGTCAGGTGTAGTTCAACGGAAGTGTACCTGTCTCTGGCAGGTATTCACTGTTATGATCTTGCAGTGAAAAACAAACTATTTTTCCGCAGAGTCAGTTTGGCACAGAACAAGAATCATCTGTAGCCTGGAGGACTTGAATCGAACCATTCTCAGAGCACTTCTTACATATACAATATATGGTTTGTTAAATGGAAACAAGCACAGAAAGCTAATTTTTCCTGTAAAGAGTCAGACCCCAACAGAGGAGCTGCCTATTGAAACACTTATAAGATACTTAAGCTTTCTCCTCCTTTGAATAAACACACTCATGCCTCTTAAATCATAGAATCATAGAATCATAATGGTTGGAAAGGACCACCACGATCATCAAGTCCAACCTTCATCCTAACATCTCTCTAGCCACTCTACCATAGCCTCAAGTGCTACATCCACTCATTTTTTAAACACCTCAAGGGATGGTGACTCCACCACCTCCCTGGGCAGTCTGTTCCAGTGCCCAACCACTCTCTCAGTAAAGAATTTCTTCCTAATATCTAATCTAAACCTCCCCTGATGCAACTTGAGGCCATTTCCTCTCATTCTATCATTAGTAATTTGGGAGAAGAAACCAACACCAGCCTCGCTACAACCTCCTTTTAGGTAGTTGTAGAGAGCAGTAAGGTCTCCTCTCAGTCTCCTCTTCTCCAGACTGAAGAGCCCCAGTTTCCTCAGCGCTCTTCATAAGGCATGCTTTCCAGACCTCTCACCAGCTTCGTTGCCCTTCTCTGGACCCGCTCCAGCACCTCAAGGTCCTTCTTGTACTGTGATGCCCAGAACCAGAAATAGTTCAACTAGTCCAACTATCACACAGTTGTGCTATATCCCGCAAGTGCAACTGTAGGAGATGATAGAGGAAGTGCTGAAGTTGTCCTTAACACATGGAGACTGAAAAATCTTATTCCTCTATACTCCCTAGATCTTTTAGGATGCACCCGAGCAGCCCTAGCTTAAGCCTTCATTAAACCTGGTTGCAAGATTTCTCTAAAAAGCCCTCTTAGAAGAAAGGTGTGCAGTGAGTTAATTTGGGGAAAAAAAAACCAAACCCTGAAACCCACCAAAACCAAAACCTGTCATCCAAACCCACCTCTCCCCACTCCCCTTCAAAAATCCCGCATCCGCATGCAAAGATGTGGATGGCAGCACACTGCACAGCAGCTTTGAAAGTGCTGACAAAATACAGGTCATCCTACTGCTGAGTTCATGCCACAAACAAGTCTGGTCTCAGCTTAACATCGTATTGTATAGTGGCAGAGCCAGTGATGATATCCTATTCCTCCTACTAAAGTGAAATTGAGCACAAAAATCACACTGAAAGTGTTATGAGTATCTGGCATGCTCCGTTTTCCAATCAGAAAGGCTCATTTGGCTTCTGCTCTTCTCGAAATCACAACAAAAATAAGGTGTCCCAAGTCCTCAGAGCTCTTGGGCATCATCATCACCACCATCTACGAGCCCAGATAAATTTGCACACAGAAGGAAGCAAGTAAAATGTGGACAAATACAGTTGACTGGGTGCTATGAGAGGGAAACACTAGAAAGCATCTCTCAGCCACAAGCCTGACACTTGCACTCCTCATCTTTGCCATGGTATCTCTACTTGCTATGGAGGAGAAAGTGCAACCGAACAGGTTGATAAGAGGTTCATGTTCTACTAGTGATTGTAAGAACATACCTGAATTCTCTGTGACATACTGGTATTCTGGATTTACCAGCTTCTGGAAGATGGGGCAAAGTGGCCTCCCTGCAATGTTCTGTCCTAGGAGGGCAGAGGAAATCAGGCTGCTTTCTCAGTCTGGCTTGCCCATGAAGCCTGTAAAGGCATCAGCTTCTGTAAAACACCTCAGGAGAGGAGAGACAAGGACACAGATTCTGTCATGGTTAGATACAACCTGGAGAAACAGGTCCCCTACAGAGACTTCACTAAACATGGGGTGGGAAATCAGTGATTTGCACAGCCTTCTGTAATAGAGAGTTCTGTGTTGCATGTGGGTACAACTCCTTCTTAATAAAGAAAACAGAAAAACTATTTTTGAAGGAGCTGTAGGTCTAATTGTCAAAGTGAAGAGACTCAAAACTTTTACAGAAACTGATAGGCATCGTTAATAGGAAATGTACCTAGAAATTGTTTTCACAAAAGTGTATTATAATTTTGGATAAAGAACTAGATAAAACTAGCAATGCTCATTAGTTAAATTTGAACGCAGGCTGATTCAATTTGATCTGGCATTACAAGAGATAAAGGAAGCACTAATGTTCGAACTACATAAAAATTGCTTCTGGCCAAACTTTCTTTTGTTTCCTTTAAAACACATCTAACATCAAAGGGAACAGCTAAATCTGATGACACGGCAGGACTTTATTTTTTATTACAGTAAACTGCCTTGACCTTAAATATTTTAAATTAAAGAAGTTGCTGTCTTGTCATCCTCTTCCTGTGAATCATATCTACTCTTTGGCTCTTCAAACTTTCTCATTGCTATTTCTATTCTTCCACTTCAGCTATAAAGACTTACAGCCAGCTCCACACAATTCCACATGAATGCAACCATCCTGACTGCTAACACCACCTTCTGTGAAGCACAGCCTCCCCAGTTCCAGCAACAAGTGTAATGCTGCCATGTTGTCATTCTTGCAGAATAATTCAAGAATGCACTACTTACCTCACAGTTCAAGCTTCTGTGCTACTTGCTTCCTGCTCACTTCAAAATGGAAATTGTTTCTGAACTCACTCGTCCACCATTGACTTTCTTCATTAAACTGTGATCAGTTTTTCCTATTGTCAAAGTTCCATTAGAGTTGTTACAAAAGACAACTTTCTGCCCTGGTTCTTCATTGATCCTGTTGCCTTTTTACCTAGTTGGGTCTCTAGGTTCAGATCAACATGGTCCTGTGCAATACGGACAGCACAATGCAGTCAAGGGACATTGGCTGAGAGGAGCTTCCAGCTCCTTGAATCTTCAGCTAGTCAGGAGTACCTGAAGAGTACTGATGAGGTCTGTACAACCTAGACAGTAGAAGCAACTCTGTCCCGAACATTGCGGAACATGCTCCAAGACTTCAGTTTCCCTTTGTTCATCTTTTCCTCCTTTCTCCTATTTAATACTGCTGCTTACCTCTCAAAGTATTTGTCATGTCATTTGTAAAGCAGCATTATGTTTACCTTGAAAATAAAACCATCATAGAAGACAATAAAAGAGGCAGCACTCCCCCTCCCTCGTACCCTGTAAAAGAAAAAGAACCCAAACCACTCAAGAATTCAGTCATTTACAACTTTGGCCAATATTGCCTGGATTATCTTTATTGAATGCTGTATATATTCAGAATACAAAACATCAGGTTTTTTTCTACTTTATTTCTTCTCTTTACATTTCTGCCAGCAGTACTTTAATCATACCAACCCGTATTCAATAGCACCTTAGAAATGGGGGAATTTCAAGTTAAAAAGGAGGAAAACCCAGTGATTGTCAAAAACAGGCAAATACTAAGACTGTATATTAAATTTTCTGAAATGCACATCAAAAAATTCTAAAAGCGTGAGTTTTGTTATTCAGTATCACTTGAGACACTTTCTAACATACTTTTTACAATCAAGTACTTAGATGGAATATCCTACTGCCAGCTACAAAAATATGAAAATCATTATATTAATGCTTGTGCAAGTTGCTCATAGCAATTAGGCAATTTACTAGAACAATGCTTACGAGGTCCCTAAGAAAAATTGTTATCTAATTATTCACAAAAGGTATGTCAAGTATATTAGTAGAAAACATCAACATCTCTACCCTAAATTGAATCTATAAATAGAATATAAAAAAAAATTAGAAAAGGAAATCACATATTACCAGGCAAGAGATCCCTGTGTATAGAATCCCATGTAAACAAAGCTGACGACAGTAAAACCCCTCCATAGCATAAACTGAATGCCAATTCCAAAAGGAAAAACAACTAAAATTCGCACCTTCTTATATTTTTCAATATATACCTTTTAAAGCATCTCAATTTTTAGTTTAACTGGTTAGTTATACTCATCCTTTGGCTGGAAACTTGGCACAACCTCTTCCACTTCACTTGCAATATCCTTTCAGATTTTGCCTTGAGAAGAGAAGACTCAAGATGTTGGCCCTAACAGGCATAGCTCATACGTGTTGCAATGCTCTTTATCTCCTCAAGGTTAGAAGCACGAAGGTTCTTAGTGCACAGGGGAAGCACTGCTGCTGTAAACGGAACAGCTACTTGATTTGTTGTGAATGTCAAGCACCAAGACAGCTAGTTTAGTTTTTCAAATGAAGGATGTCCCTGATTCTTTCCATTTCTGTATGAAATGCAAATCTTTCCATCACAGTAAAAAAAAAATAAATTTTTGCTTCTTACACAGTTGTGTTCATGGCTAGAGAATACTTAGCCATCAGCCCTAGCACAAAATACAGTTTGGTAGTATTATATTCTTATTATTTCTTCACAGCTATTAATATTAATTTCAACTAATTTGAATAAATCTTAATATAGTTTCCCTACAAAAGTAGAAGTTGCATACTTAAGATGCAAACTGAGACTTAAGGATTACAATAATGCTTATTAAAACCAAGATTAAATGCAAGTTCATTTGAAAAAATATGCATAAATGTACATAAATATACATGAAAACAACAATGAAATATAATTCACAGCTTAATGAGTGTCAGACAAACATTTAGCAGAATTTTGTTTCCAGCTTAAACAAATGAATTATCTTTACCGTGTTCAGCACATTAATCACAACTTCTGTAATACATAAAGAATACCAAGATTATCAACAGTCACATACACCTTGAAATTAGGGGACACGTGGATTGACTTGAGGTTTGTCCCATTTGTGTAGAAGGTTTGTAAGGATTCTCCAGTAGTTACATTCCACCACTATAAAAAATAACAACACACCTGCAGTTAGTTGAAAGCAGCTTAACATATATTCCATAAATAGGCTTAGCATGGCAAGCCCAGTTGACTGCCTTCCCCAAAGAAGAATTAAAAACAACAACAGAAGCAATCTTAAGTAGAAAATGTTTAGTACCAGTTCCTAGAGGTATACAACTTTCAGATGAAAAGAAGCTTCAAAAAGACTGAAGCTGTTCAATTTCAGGAAAGAATACAAAATAATAGATTTTTAGATTATAGAGTAAGTACTAATAACAGAGAGGTAAAGAAACCTTCGACCGCCACTTTACTCCATGAATGACAGAGTCAGACTCTCGTGCAGGGCACAGAGGTGACCCTGTTGGAGTGGGGGACAAAACTTAATCAGGCAAAGTCCTAAATCTGCAAACTACTTCTAGCAAGGGGTTGGACTAAATGAGTTCCAGAAGTCCCGAACACCCTAAACCGTTCTATGACTCTACCAAGCACCACACCACCATACTGTGTAACCAGAAGACAAAGCAGGAAGGAAGCCAGAAACAAGAGGCATGTCTTATTCTTTAATAGAAATGAACGTCAGAAAATGTTTTCAATACTAAATTAGAAAATTCAGTCTTTGTTAAATGGTTACATTTTGTTAAATGGTTGCATGTTCAACAGCTAAACACTGACCCTAACAATCAACTAACCTCCAGCACTCTGAGAGATGAGAACTCCACAACCTGTCATTTCACATACACACACAGTTCTAACTAACAGGTATTAGCTATGAATGAGGGAGGAAAAAAAAGAAAAATAAACTCATTAGAAATTTACAATTATGAAGAACCAATTGATAGAGTGCAAGAAAGTCTACTTCTTCCATTTCCCAAATGACATATGCCCAGTAGAGGACTGAACCAATGAAAGACTGACGAAAATACTGATTTCCTCAGTTTCAACATGCCCTCTTCCAAAAATTACCTACAGAATGTCTTTCAACGCAGAAAATTACCACTCGCAATTCCTTCTTAAATTCCATTTATGAAAAAAAATTAAAACTCAATATCTTTTAAAAAAAAAAAAAAAGCCTGACAATAGTGGATTCTTCTGCTCATTATAAGGAACAATTGCTGCTGAAATTGAGTGGATAGTAAGGCACATAAAAATGACCGGGATCTTTAGTATTAAAGATGCTAGTGAAAAACATTGCTAACAAAAATCTGAAGCTAACAAAAATTGAATCTTTTCTTCAAAGAAGAGGAGACTCAGGGGAGACCTTATCACTCTCTACAACTACCTGAAAGGAAGTTGTAGTCAGGTGGGGGTTGGGCTCTTCTCCCAGGCAGCTAGTGACAGGAGAAGAGGGCATGGCATGAAGCTGCGCCAGGGGAGGTTTAGATTGGATATTAGGAAGCACTTCCTCACGGAAAGGGCAATTAGACACTGGAATGGACTGCCCAGGGAGGTGGTGGAGTCGCCATCCCTGGAGGTGTTTATGGAAAGATTGGATGCAGCACTTAGTGACATGGTCTAGCTGATGTCGTGGTGTCGGGTCATAGGCTGGACTTGATGATCTTGGGAGGTCTGTTCCAGCCTCAATAATTCTGTGATTCTGTGAATACATGGAGTTCGAACGCAAACTTCAAGTCTGAATTCTTAAGAGACCTTTTCAGGGGGCTTTCAGATTTGACAAGAAAAAGAATTGAAAAGTGCAAGACAGTAATGAAAATAGGGCAACTTTGTGTTAAAGTAAAACATTTCAAGTTTGTTTCTTTGAATTAGTCCGCATTTTCCTTTACAATTATCAGGGTATTGCCATTTAATTAGGTGTGTATTTCATTATTTCAAGGCTTACCTTAAGATAGCCTCCAGATGACACAAGCATTTTACTGTCAGGAGAAAATGAGAGGTCTGTTACCCAACCACCATGTGTTGGTTCTCCTTCATCTACGGTAACTGGGGAGCAGAAATGAAGTAATGCACCTGTTAAAATGTCCCAAATCTAAAAAAGAGGAAAGATTATGTGTGTAAGTAAACTTAATAGGGAAAAAAAAATCTCAAGTAAGAAAAGCTGAAATGTATTTTTCTATATTAGATAAAAAAAGCCTTGTAAATCAGCATTCTACTTGAAGTGACAAAATAACTCAAAAAATGAATTCTCCTCTTAGAACTGTATCATATATGGAGGATTTAATCACACAGAAAATTTACAGTAGAATTATTAGTAAATCATGTGAATCCGTTCCTCAGCATTCATAGAACACAAATCTATCAATATGGTTACCTACTACTGTCTCAGTGGCAAAATTCACTATTTTCAACATGCCAATATTCACCACAAAGCTAATAAATTAGACATGTAGAACACAAACTATGAGAACTCTTCTGTCCGTAAACCCACTATCAATTGAACTATAAAATAAATGAGAAGGTTAAAGCGATACCCTTATTTCTCCTTTGTCATCTCCAGTGGCCAATAATTTGTTATCAGCAGAGAAAGTAGAGCACCGCACACAGGCTTCGTGACCTTTCAGCTCATGAAGAACGGATGAACTTTCAAAGCTCCATATCTAAATAGAAAACATTACAGAAGTGTGGAAAAGTTCAAAACGAATTATGACTTTTCTAAAAAGGCACTGGTATTCAAATGTACATAAGACTTCTTCTATATATGCATACACGTGTCTGCACATTTACATATGTACTATACTGTAGCTTGTTTTTGTTATCTGAATCACACACGAACGTATTTGCTAGAAATTACTGAACCGATTGCAACTATATTTCCTTAGAATACACTTGTTAATGAAATGGATTCATTTACAAGAAACTTTATAGCTGTTCACAGAAAAAGGATTCCTTGATCATTTTTAAGTTCTATTTTAAAAATTGAATGGGACACTTTAAAAATCTAATGAGGCAGTCCCAGAATATTAAACAGTTCACTTTTTTTGCACCTTGCTTCCAAACAGGAATACCAGAACCTATGGACAGTACTTTCACTGGAAGTTTCAGAACTTTTTCTCAACTTAGGGTTCCAAATTAAGAATGTTAAGGTATTAAGAAATCAACATAGAGAACTAAACAAGTGTTCTGCGCAGAGTTGTGCGTTAAATGTGATTTTACTTGCACAGAAGTCATCGGGACAGCCTCAGGTTACAGTCATTCACAACTGATCTTGGCTATAACTGCTTTAGAAACATGTTCACAGATACATTGAATTTATTATTAGAAATACAACAGGATAACTTAAATAATCACTAGTTACCTCAGAATAATAATAATAAAATATATAGTATGTATTTCAGGACAAATAAGGCATCATTTTCTCTTTGTGCAGAACATAACCAACCTTTGCAGTTTTGTCAGCAGAAGTAGAAGAAAATTTACTACCATCAGGTGAAACAGCACAGGAGAGAACAGCACCTCCATGGCAAGCAAAATCTTTTTCTGTGTTTCCAGTAGTGATATTCCAAACCTACCAAATATACAGGAAAAACAGGTTACTTACTTCTCCAACACTGCATCTTACACAACAATATATAAGACAGAAAACTCAGCTACATACTTGTAATATGGTCAAATGTTTTGTTATGCTTACTTGTATAGTTACAATACAGTAAGAGTGTAAATCTTACTAGAAATAGAAAATGCAAAATTGTCTTAAAAGTTGGTTACACTTTAGGATCAAATCAATAAAATGTGTGTCAATATGAAGTGCAGGAAATACCAAACCTTAGATGCAACAGTAAAACGTAATTTTTGTGATTTGTCAAGTCGCAGCCTTTTATTTACCTTAACAGTTCCATCAAATGACCAAGAAAGAAGTTTTGAGTTATCCAGAAGTCTGAAATCCTTGATTGCTTCCTTGTGCCCTCTTAGAAGCACACATTCATTCAACTGCCAATTCCACACCTAATCATAAAAACGCAATACTTTATAAAAAAAATTATTGCAAACAAGTTAAGAAGAATGAACTAGCTGATTGACTTTTAAGTCATAGAAATAATAAAAAGTCCTTATGGAGGTGGCAACTAATTAAAAGGTTAGAAAATGAAACATCCATAAAATATCCCCAGTAGAGATGCTAAAGATTGAGAATGCCACAGTATTTAATAGTCAACTTGTGACAGAGTTCCCTATAATACATACATAATCTGATTTTCAAAGTGAATTTGATGCTTAGAATTCACTGGCAATTTAAAAAGAAAAAGCAAGATAATAACTTCCTAGGCAGACCAGAAATTTCGGGGTTTAAACATTTGATTGTTGCAACAAAGAGACTTCCGCCATCTGTCAGACCTCATATTATTCATACTTAATTTTATATTTTAATGCGTATTTTTAATGAAATGCCATTTTGCTTTGCATTTTTATAAAAAAATGACACTTCTATTTTTAATTCAACTACTCACTCAAAATCAAAGTCTCATTTTACTTTACAGAAGCCATTAAGCATCAGCTTAATTTAAATGGCAATGATTTAATAGTTTTCAAATTAACAGGCTTTCTGCATCAAAGAAAGAACAGAAAGCTGAGGTGTTCAGATGACAACCCTGGAGGTTTAACTGAGGCACTGTCCACTAGAGGGAGCCGAGGACCCAGAAGAAAAGCCACCTTAGACCTGAAACTAGAAGCTGAGAAGCTGGCCATTTGTCTGTACTGCTGAATTGACCACGGTGATGACACTCAAGCTAGCTTCAGATGGAAACAAACACCAAGTGGGATGCTGCATAGGTGACATGTATATCAGCAAGTTGGTAGAAAACTGATGTTGGAACAGATTTGGTGAGCAAAACAGTGCTGAGGACCAGCACCCGTATGCGTTTTAGAGGTTTTACTTTCAAAATCAGCTCAAGTCTGGTTGTGTGGACTGAATGCTCATTAGTAGCTGAAGCGTGTGCTCTAGTTTAGGAATCCTGCCAGCATGCGTGCAACTGCTCTGCAGCTCAAACTAAAGCGCAGGAAGCATAAACAACCAGGACATTCACTTCAAAAGAGCATCCCTGAAGTGAACTAAAATGCCAATACACACACACCAGAATGCTTCTCTGAAGCCAATGTACCTTGCTGAGAGGCAGAGCTGATTAATTTGTGACTACATTAGTGCAGTCATTTTATCTCTAGCTAGTATCTGTATTCGGCACTGCACTGGACTAGGTGGACACACTAGTCCACTCAGAGACAGGTATTTTTACGTCATTCCTTCAGACAGTGTAAGCAAGCCCACGGACAGATCTACTACCATATAGAGCCAATTCTGGGTCACAAACCCAGACCCTTCACATACACAATCAGAACTGCTAAGTTATCTTGTTTGAAAATTAACGTTCCTTTCACCTGTCTTAAAGGAGTTGGTGCCTTTATCATCCACATCATTAAAAATAGAACTTGTCTAATATTTGGTATCGCATAAGGTATAAATAGAAGCTACAGTTTCTACAGTCCCTTTCACAAAGAAGGAGCAATACAGAACACAGTAGTCATTTATTCAGTTTACATTATCTATAGCATTAAAGATCTTAAACAAATCGTAAGTTACAACATAATTTAAAAAAATATCTTCCAAACCTGTATAACTGAATCATGAGCACTTGAAATGAGAGTCTGACAATCAGACGTAAATCGACAGTGCTGCACAGATGTCCTGTAGGCCTCCTGGGACTTCAGAACTTTCCCATCCAACAACTGTAATACCTGTACAATGAAGAACACAATAACTGTATTTATTTTAAATACATGAGGAAAAGGAAGAAAAGAACATGCAAATTATTTTTAAAATAAAACAAGATTCTAACAACCAGTAATTTGGTTTTTACCAAGCATAGTCCTTGGTAAAATGAAATTCAAAGCAATATTATTAGCACTACCTTTAAATTACTGTCATTTAGGCATCACTCACAAATCTAAAAACTTTAAAGTAGTATGTTGAAGAATACTATTGTACAAAGGCATTCAAATAACATCTCTTTAAAAACAAAAAGCAGCAAGAATGGTGTTTTCTTAGTACTTTTAAAATCAAATTTAGGGTTTAATACCTTTATCATTCCACTCTCCTGTCCAAAAGCTGCCAATTTAAGATCTTCACTTAAGCAACAGCAGGAAATGGGAGATTCTTGAGCTGCTGTCTGCATAATAACACTGTCTGTATTTCCATTGATAAGCTGCAAGACAGGAAGTTAATGAAATTATTACAATACTTTTAAATTTAAACTAAATAAATAACAATACAGAGCTAAGAATGTTCAAGGGAACAGTGCACCAGTTTCAAACTTTAAATTATTAGTTACTTTCATAAACCAATTACTCTGAAGGTCAGTGTAACTATCTTCATAGAATACCCTCTGAACAGGAAAAGTTTGCAGAGGAAATTCCTATCTTTATTGGAAGGCTTTTTAAAATTTGTCTGATTACAGACAACCATAACTCAAAATGCTACTCCCAAACTTCAAAAAACATGTAGCGAGCTCCACGTTCAGATTTACCTTGCCAGCCAGATTATACAGCTCATGCCAAATGGAGCATAAAATACTTTTAACTGCATCCTCTAAGCATGACTTTAACCTTCTTAGTACAAACAATACACCAAACCTCAATTCAGTAACACCCTTAAATCAATTTCCTATATTTCTCTGTAGAATACAATGATTTACAAACAACGTTTGTTTACAAAGCTACTGGTGTGAAGCGGTTTTTAAAAAGAACATACTGCATATCAAAAGGTGACTAGGACCACAATTCTGAAAGATTACAAATTACAAAGGGTAAAACATCGCAGTCGCGAGAAAAACTACTTTTAGAGATGTCACAGCAGGGATATAAATCACGGTACACATGCTTAACTACAGTTTATCTGTTAATTTCTCTTCTTGTGCAAGGGTAAAACACCTATTCTCTTTCCAAAACAGTCTTCTCTCATCACAGCCCCTCTACAGAACACCAGAATATTGCACTAGGGCAGAAAAATCTAAGCACCATCTTTCTCTAGGAAATGGTTCAAGTAAAGTTACAACAGAAAAATACTAATCATAAATAAATAGACCAGGTCTACTAATTCAAACGAGAGCCAGATTACACCATTACATGGTAGTCGCTACAGATTTTACAATTCAGGAAGACTAAAAAGTAGTAATTAACTGAAACTGCTTCCCACACATAAACAGGAACAAGTCAATTCGCTCTGGTTTCTGCCATCTCTTCACTGCAACAGATGCTGCTTCTCTTTTCTCACATACTATTTGTTTACATAAATTTTAGTTTTAACATTGACTGCTTTCTCTTGGCTCAAAAGTCTGAAATCTTAATTGCTAAGGCCCCGTTGGAGACACTTTACTGATTTACACATTTCCCCAGCGTACAAATGTCACCACTATCCTACTTAAGGTATTTTTAATAGGATTTTTAGGTAGAGTAAGAAATGTCTAACTTTTTGACAGGATGTACAAAATAAGGACAGAAAATAATCAGGAAGAGAGAAACAGGAAATGCAGGGCACACAAGAACAAAAAAGTTTCTGCAAAGCAAGTTTGCATTCTAGGAGCAGCCTAGAAAAAGCCGTCTCTAGGATTAGAAATAAAGGCAATGGTCAAGCTGGTTAGCCAGGAGTACATATCTTACATGTTGGCCTTCAGCCAAATTAGGAGAAGGAGATGACCCTACACAAAAAGATTATCTGCACAGCGTCCCTCAGTGCAGGGCAGCAGAATCTGTTCCAGCACTCACCTACCTATGCATCCAGCACTAAGAAGTCACTGCTTTCATAGTCCAGAACAAAAATTCATTCCTATTCAGATACTGCTCTAGGCTAAGCACCTGAACTAGCTACCTCATGGCCAAAGATATGGCATTGCCCTTTTTGCAGGTTAACACACAATCAGTTTGCATAAGCAGAATTCTGCAATAAATAGGAAAGTGTTTCTGCTTCTAAACAGTTACAATCAAGTAGAAGCATAATAATGAAATGTATTGCATTCACTTCAAAGAAAGTTCTATCAGTTGACTTTGATGCATTAAAAGAATTATGATTACAGAAAGAAAAAAAAAAAATTAAAAAAAAAGATGGGCATGCATTTGCTACCAGGGAATGGAAAAATATAGTTTGGAAGTTAATGTACTTCTACGTGATGGAGGCATCCACAGTAATAAGAGTGTACCCACTATTAATATTTTCTGTAGGACATAAGACCCCATGCACTCCTAAGGCTATCAGCAGACCTGGGCTCACACCTTTTATTCCAATTTGAGATGATCCCTTCAGCTATTAACACAGTAACTCTGATGCATCACATACAAGTGCTGCACCTGTTACACATTGCTGCGCACATCTAAGCCACTTGGAGGGTTCACAGCGTCCGCAGTCACAAAGAGAAAACAGTTTTGTTCCTCTGCATCCAGCTTCAGTTTCGACATCATTGTGGAAATTTCCCCTCAAACTTCATGTTTTGCTTACTAAACTGGGCAGAGTTTCTAGATATAAAAATGTTATCATACATTATGAGCCATCTGCTACAGACTCAACTGTTGAAAGTCATGAACAAGCAGTTCACTGCTTTCCTCGTGCCATACTGAGATTTGCAGATAACATTTAAATGTATCAACATATTGAGAATACAGCTTACTTGTAAATGCTTCTGATTGTAAATTGCTAAAACAATCACTTCACCGTTGTGAAATACAACATCTAGTTCGCTTTTCAGCACAGCATCAGAAGACTTGCACACCTTCTTTGTTTCCCAAATCTGTTAAAGAACACAGCAATTCATTAGTTTAATTAAAGGACAAGATATAAAACTTGCTGAGTAAGAGTACCTGTAAACCAAAGTCTCATAAACTTACAAGTAATATTTGTTTTAATGCCATTTTTATTTACTAGGGAAGATTATGCAATTATTATAGCAATTCCAACTGATGAAATGGAACTAATTTTTTCCAGGTTCCACAATTTAAAAGTCCACAATTTTCTACCAAAGAAGGGCATTAAAATCCAATTTAAAAAAATACGAAGTACAGATTTCTGTACTTCAATTGCTTGCAAAATTTCAAGAACATAAGTGTGAACTTTGAAGAAAAGGAAAGCTTACTTTGGTAAACTATAGTTCTACTTTCAGAGGTCTTAATGAGGCATTACTATTATAGCAATCTGTCCTAAATATTAACATGCAAGTATATCTAACCATGATATAGTAAGGCTGCTAGGATCCTCAAAAAACTTCACAATCCTCGATTCAGAAAAAAATCTTATTTCAGATAAAATCTGTATCAAAATAGAAGGTTACAATATTTCTGTAATAGCAATTATAATTAATTCCAATTACAGCCATCAAACTTAATAAAACCATATAGACATAAAGTAAATTTAGATAAATAGTCAAGTAAAAAAGCTAGCTCATTTTACTGTACATCTCAATAATTTTATAATGTCGGGGACAGCCTGACCGAGGAGGATGAGGTTGACCTTGACAGCTTTCCAGTGTACCCTCGAAAAGACGGAGGGAGTGAATGAAGAACGTTGTAAACAAGTTAGAGGGAGTAGCTGACCGCTGCACAGGACGTAGAAAAAGGTATGAATGTTAGCGAATAACTACCCATCACTTTTGTAAAAAACAAAAACTTTGGCCAATAGAAAATGTACACGCTTACTAGAGAAGATATAAAAGAAACACGTTTCTTTTGTTTGTCGCCTTCGCCATCTTGGCCTTTGCAACTTAATAAAGACTCTCCTTTTGCATAGACTTTTGTCGTGTCCATCTCTACCGCAACATTATAACAAATATTTACATTTATATCACTATAAACATACATGAATACTAGGTACATAATATAAATGTATACATTACATATAACATGATTTTATAATAAACACTTGTTTAGATTAATAACTTAGTAATAGATATATAAATTCACATTTTTCGAAAAATAAAGATGTCATCTTACACGTATTGTCTGGTCATCAGATGATGTCAGAAATAAAGATCCATCTGGTGAAAATGTCACACAATGAACCCAGCTCATGTGTCCCCTGCAATATGCCACTTTTGATAAAGATTTGATATTCCATAACTACAATAAAAATACAAAAGAAGAACTCAAATGGATTTAGATTGCATTTACAGGGAAAACTGCACAAAACAAGAAGCAGTACACCTAATTACTATTTCTTCTAGTATTTTCTTACTTCTCATTCTGAAATCAGATGTAACAAGAACTGTGCCTGCTCACCACATTTCAATGGTCAAGGAAATTGAATCAGCAGTCTCTTTGACTGCTACAATTTTAAAAGAAGAGGGGGAAAAAAAAGAAGAAAAAGAAATTCACTCACAGTGTAAGGAAATACAAACTGAACTTGACCAGGTAGATTGCAAAACCAAAAAAAACACAAAACAACAACAAAAAGTCAACCCTCAACCTGATACTTGTGTAGGATTTCTCTAGCCATGTTAGTCCCAAATTTATTCTAGCTGTTTCGTTCCTTTTTAGTGAGTTGCCATATTCTGTAGCAGCATAAAGAAGGAGAGAGGGTTTGTTCTGAGTTAAGCAATGCTCCTGAGAGTGACAACGATGACTTTAAATAAATTTAGTAGATTAGTTTTTTTATATAAATGTGAATTCTGTTGTCCAAATTGAACACATAACTTTAAAACATTATCTCCCAACCGATATTCTACATTTCAGAAGCAAATGAAAATTAACAAGAATGAAGCACATTGAAAGGCTGCTAAAATAGCTGCATGTGTTTTACCTTTGCATATAAGACATTAAGACAAATTCAATATTTTCTATTACAAGTATTCTTCTCTGGTATACTGTAGCAAAGACGATCACTTACCTCAACAGAACAGTGAGACAAAGCAACTGCTACTAACTCATCGCCAGGACAAAAGTCACAGTATTGGATTGTACTGTGATGACTTATGATGACTTGCGATAACAAATCACATGTTTTAACATCAAACAGCTGTGAACACATAATCACAACACTTAGCAACCAGTTTCAATAGACTCACTACAGGCAAATAGTTTATATGCTCAACAGCTGACAACAGCGTACATTCCTGAATGTATTTCTCTCAGTCGACAAGTTTGTTGCCCACATATTTTTATTTTACACATGCTTGAAACCCTGCACCTTATATCCAAAACATCTTGATTGCCTGGAATTTTATCTTGAAGAATAAATTTCTACATTGTAATATACTACCTCCTGAAAATTATTAAGGTAAGGTACTCACCAAAAGCTTATTTTTGGCTACCACCAAAATAATGTCACCATTTGCGGACCAAGAGCAACATTTTACTAAAACCTCCACATCATCTGGTTGTTCATCTGCATTTTTGAAGAAATCCTTTATCTCAATACTTTTCATTACATTTCCTGAGCGTGCTTCCCAAAGCTGCAATAAAGAGCAAGGGAAATACACAAAACCTCTTTTTACCTATGTGGATACAAACTACAACAGGGGAGAACTAACTCCCAGTCACTTCTAAGAAAGAAGAGAGTCAGGCACAGAACAGAAAAAAACCCTTTGCTACTCTCCCTGGTAAAGAATTAGCATTAAAATATTCACAAGCCCAGACGGCTTAGACAGAAACCACAAGACTAAAAATCACACACTAGAGGATTACACTGTAGAAGAACCTGCTTCCTGTTTTTTTCTTTCATATCATTCTAGCTACAATGGCGTCTCAACTTCTACTTAAAAAATAATTCCTGCTGTGCAACTCTTAAAAGTCCACTCACCATGAGAAATCTGGTATACATCTAGCTTTGCACCTTCATTTCATTGAGGGACCTGACAAAAATCTACTCAATATTTCTGTTCCCTCCACCACAATTTTCCTTCTGAATGATAACAGCTACAGTAACCCTTCTTTTCTGATTTAGCAACTCTATAGAAAGATAGCTGTTTTAAGAAATGCAGTTCTGAAATAGCATAGTTCTGCTGCAACCAAAGGCAATAGAAAGAATACATTCTTAGGAAAAACACATAAACCTCTCAATTCTCTTCTAGTACATACATGAAAAATGGCACAGAGGAATTGCTTTTAAGTCTACTGATGATTCATTTTCAGTGATGACAGAACTTCCAATTAACCTAAAACTTATTACTTTTTTTTTTTTTTTTTAAACAATATTCACTCCTCCCTGAAGTTTTCTTAGCAGAGGACATTAGAGGAAAAATCAAAAGATAGTTAAAAATAAAGGATTCAAAATAAGGCTGGCAAGGTTTTATTTACAACTACAGACACCCAGCTTTTTATTCCTGGTACTGGACAAGCCATTTCAAAATGTTGCATTAAAAATGGGACCAACAATAAACCGTTTCAGGATTTAATTAATTAAAGCTGATTATGCAGACACAAAGTTTTCTTATGCATATTTTGCATTTTATAAAAAAAAAAAAAAGAGAGAAAATCAATCATGAAAACAAACAGTTGATTTTAAAATACACTGTGTACCTTTACTGTTCCATCTGTTGAGCAGCTAGCAACACATTCATCATTTGGTGAAAATCTACAGTGATTGACGGAATTTTCATGACCTATCATTGTATTCCTACAACGGTTTTCATTCAAATCCCAAAGCTGCATGAGAAATAAACATATAAATATACTTACATTCATTAATTACTCAAAGACAGATTGTTCGTGCTCTTCTCTAAATCACATACTCAAAAGGCAATCAAAACCTCACTTATTTTTTTTCTAAGTATTATGCACATGCTCACAGACTTAACGCTACACCCTCTGCTAATGTGCATGAAAACTACTAACATCAGAATTACATAGAACTAGTTAAACTTTCTGTACAGTGCAAACAAGGCCCTTGAACAGCACAATGTTACTGGAAGTTTCCTCAGTCTGAAGAAGAAGCTTCCTCTTGCCTCTTTCCCTTTCAACTTTGAAGTTCAGAATGATGCCGCTTACACATAATAACAAAAATGAAATCTCCCAGGTTAGTCTTGGACAGTCTGAATATTATCCTTGTCACATACATGCTAACAACATTAAAAGAACATTCCATATGTTTTTTTGTTTAGGGCTCCTCCTCCCCACCAGTCTCATACACGCAGTTTTCCTAGCCTATAGCCCACACTTCCTTTCTCCATTTCCAAACTTCTTCCCCCTCTCCTAATAAAAAAAGATCATGCATTTGAATATTCAAGTGAGAGCTCAAAATAAGAACAGCCATTTGTACAGCGTTCTCTGACAAAAATCTCATCCTTTTGATTATTGTGCATACTTCAGTTCTGTTATTCGTTACACATGGAAGTTTCAAACACTGCTTAAAATCTTAACCACGTTTACAATATAAACATTTTTAACAAGTCCCTTCTAAATCTCCCTGTTCCAAGGTGTCAGTCTCAGACAACAAATGCATCTCCACACACATCCAGGTGGTCTGGATTTGTGGTCAGCACACAAGTCCAACTTGACATCAGATTATAACTGTATTTTACCTACAGTTTACACAAACACAAGCTCTTGCAAGAACTTTTCAGATGAGAATTCATATTACAATTAAAACACCTCACATCCTGCTAGCTACAGCTGGAAGTGACAGTTGTCGCCCCCACTAACAATCTTGCTCCTTGCCGTCTAGTCCCAACTTGCACTACTCCCTACTCTTGCACTGGAACCGGGCAATTGAGCCACTGCAGGGAATTAAATGAGCAGAAAACCAAATCCCAACAAAGAGGTTTTTGCTGAGTTGGCTCCTTGTAGAATACCACTGCAAAGTGAGTTCAGCACATGCACTGCAACAAAGGCAAAAATACGCAGCCAGGGCATCTCTTCAGTTCCAGTTAACTGTCTGATCTGCTTAGCAGTACTGTGAAATTGCACTCTGGATTGTCACAGTTTATGCCTTACTTGATTCTTCTGGTTTCCCTCTTCCCTTGGATCCACACTTCAGTTGCCCAGTTTCTGCTCTGTCTGCACATACACACCTGCCCCCCAGTCTGAACAGCGCTTGCTGGTTAACCTGACAAACCTCTTGCTTCGATTACTGTTATTTTGTCAGCATTCGCCTTCATTTCTTTACTATGTTTGAAGTAATAAAAAAGGTAACTGCTATACTTCCATAATTTTTTTTAATCTTTCAGAATCTAGTCTTTTTACATTACTAATGTTTTCAATACTAAATTTCTGCCTTCATTTTCCTTATGCTGTTCTTAATCAGGTATTTCACTCCCATACTCTCATTCCTATGCCATCCCCTAAAAGTCTTGCTAAATCCTCACCTTCATGCCCTACCAACAGAGCACTTTCCCATTCTCCTTTGCTGAGCATAAATGCTCCTTCTGTTTGGCCTTGTTGAAATCTGATCATGGAGCTGTCATCAGTACTCTTAAAACTGTTGCCATTTCTCTTCTACCAGGCTCTTTAAAAAACCTTCACTTATGGTGTTTAAAGATATTTATACATCAATAATTATCCTGTTATGATAAGCAGCATGAGAACAATCTCAACCTTTTCCACTTACTTTGATGAAAGTGTCATTTGAGCAGGTCACTAAGAGATACTGACCGCTTCTGTTATTGAACTGGCAGCAATTGACCTGCTCCCAGTGTTCTTCATATACACACTTACACTGGCCTGTTCTTGAATTCCAGATCTAGACAGAATTGAAGAATGAAAAAGCCTTAAAAATATATTTAAAGTACTTCATTAAAAAAAAAATAAATCTATAAGCTATGCTGAAATACAGATAAATCCCTAAAACATTCCTAATAACACCTCGAAAATGTTTTGAGGATAAAGGAAAAGCATCTATTTTGCAATTAGAAACAAGAAGTTATGAGGGGATCATAATTCAGATTATAAACTGATTAATACTGGCATTTCACTGAAGTTTTGCTACAATGCTCAGGAATTAAAAATTCAAAAATAATTCACATGTAACAGGAAAAAACAAAAGAAAAAAGAATTACGGATACATTCATCTCATGTTATGGATAGGACTGGACTCACACATTATGTTCTACTTAAAAAGAAACATCTGACAATATAAGTAAAATAAGTGGTAATTCTGTAAGCATGATGTTAACATTAAGCATCTTTTACATTACGCAAAAAGTGGGGCTTTCCTGTTTGTCAAGTAGTGAATTAGCCACATAAGACAGTTAAAAAAATATCTTTTTGTCAAAAAAATTGGCTGCTTTCCATTTCCTTACCTTCACTTTCTTATCAGCTGAACAAGTTGCTATAAATTCACCATCTGCAGAGAAAGCGCAACAAAGTATTTCATCATCATGGGCACTTATCTCCAGAAGTCTCTCTCCACTTTCGGCTTTAAACACCTAAAACAAGAAACAATAAAATCTTGTAATTTGCATACAATTTTAAAACAGAAATTTAAGTTTATTTTCTTTCAAATAGCTCTCTTGATTAATTTCTTCATGAAATTGGTCTACTTTTGAAAGTATTTCTAATTCCAGGGAAATGAACGTAATTATTAAAATATTTACTTTGAACTTCAATTTTGTAAGGAAGATTAAAAATGTTAGGGAGAGAAATAGTGAAACTTAATGTTAAAGAAGATTTCTGTATGCAATGTGTGTTTCATCAATGGCTTCTTCTACCTTCACTCTTTAAGCCTAAATCCATGTGCTGTCTCAGTATTTTTTAATACCAACTGCAAAACACCGTACCTATTAACTAAATCTAAACTATACTTAAAACTACAAATTCCAGGTTTACATATATCTGATATTCTTCTGCAGAAAGTAAGAATTTCAGCAGCCATTGATGATTTGGGGAACAAACAAGAACAAAGAAAAAAAACTGTGAAAGGTTGCACAGGATGACACAGGTCTCAGCCTTGAGCTAGTCACGGGCAATGAAAGGACAGTTGGGGAAAAGTGTCACATTAATCAATTTCCCAAAATCCTGGGATTTAATTTTAGAATAGGGGGAATCAAGTCTGCTTCCTCCTTAGGTTACATACCCTTAATTACTAAAAGAAATCACGAGGTGTTCTTTATAGTAGTGTTGGATACTATAATTGTGAAGTCCCCATTTTTTTCCTTTTTTTCATTGAATGGGAACGTCAATGACAACAAAATGTTGTCATTGTTATTTGTTCAAATAAGAACATAAATACTGAAGTAACAGGAAATCTACATTTACAGTATTCTGCAGAATATCTGTTCTTAATCTGGCAATCATTTTTTTTTATTTTGCAGAAACAGTAGAAGTAGCCTTGAAACTCAAAAGCTTAGGCCGCCATTAGAAAAAAAAATGAGTAAGTTCAAAGTTAAACAATGAAAAAAAGATTATTGCTAATTTTCCTATTACTTCTTCAACAAAAGTTTGCTTTAAATGCAACCACAATCCATAGATTTTACTTTTTCGGGGGTAGAAAATGAAGAGGAAAACAAGCAATCTGCAGTCTCAATAATGAGGCCATTAATTACAGAAGCCCAGCACGTTAACTTCAGCACAGCATGAGTACATCCACCAGGCATCCCCTTACCTGGATGTCATGATCATAATATTGTAGAAGCCAGCAAATAAAATATATAAATAAAAGCACAATAACAACACATTAAGTAGCCAAATGAACAGCAACTAAGCACAACTAATATTATTGAGTATTCAACTTATCAAGCATCCAGAACAATACCAAGGGCTTGCAGAAAAGTTGTTCTTTCCCCTTACCTTTGGCTGTCTGGATACCTTACCAGGTTACTGGCTGGCTGATGGCTAGTTTTCTTGAGAGCTGGCTGGCTCCCCTCCAGGCAGACTGCTGGCAAATTTGTATTAGTCACTTTCCTCTCTGTCCCCTAATCCACCTCCTAACCTCTTTGGGCCCATTTCTGATCTAATGCTGTCCTCAATCCAGGGGTGCATTTTTCTCCCCACATTTATTCCTTTTGCATAAGACAATTTACTAAGTAAGCACCAAATTAGCATAATGTCCATTACCATCCCATAGAAACAGTGAAGCTGTAACTAAGACGTATTACTTTTTCTCAGTTCTGTAGGTCTACTGTGACTGCAAATAACATTTTTGCAAGCAAATATTAAAAATGCTGGGGTGCATTATTAGGCCGTGAGCTCTTCTGTATTATTAAAATGTGTCTCACGCTCACATATCACAGTGGCGAGAGTATAAACCCTGAAATCACAAAGTTTAGCTTTCAAACTAGAAGATAATACTTCCTCTCCTAAACATGCAACTTGATGTTTATGTAATAATACATCCTTTTCAATCATTTGTCTCCAGTATGTTCTAGAGCCCTAATATCTCCACAAAACAGCGAAAGAGAAGTGACAGGACTGTTAACAAATGTTATCAAAATTGTATACAGCATCTCTTTTCACTCATGCATTGGTATCTTACCTGAAGTGTTTTATCAGCTCCACATGATACTATTCGTTGTATATCCTTGGAAAAGCAGGCATGGTAAACGGCATCTTTATGTGGACGAACAACCAGACGATAGAGGTTTTTCAAGGATTTTTTATTCCTACAGGGTAAAACAGGCAATTTTAGGTAAGTAGGATTTCCTAATGCCTTTTTATTATCCCAAATCCTCTATAGAAAGATACAAATTTTTCACACATCTTGAGCAGCAAACTTTTTAACATATAAACAAACCAGCCCACTATACCTTACCTCTCAACCTTTACGCTGAAGTAATAAGGGAAACAAGTTCCAACATTCACTCAGTTTTCATTTCTCTTCAATAGTTACAGCTTAGAGATCAAGAAAGATAAGATATGCACAAGAAACGAGCATGCTACTTTACAGGCAAAGCTGTTGCACTGCAAGACACAGGCTTCCTAATGACATTTTTATGATACGATATGTGCTATTTCCAAATAATAATTTCTTCCTGAGAATTTTTCTTCTCCTGCAGGTTCCTTTTCAAATTTATTCAAAACCACCTGTAAACTTGTTTAGATCTTAGTAAGTTTACTTACTTTTCACAGCAATGACTCAATTCTTATCACTAGATATTTAAATAAAATCTATTACTCTTACTGCATTTCAATCAGAGATTAAATACAGGTTCTAACACAACTTAGATGACTCTTGCCTAACATTAACAAAAACTTAGAATTAGTAGCAAACATAATGATCCTGTTTAGTCAGATCTTAATACAGAAAGCTGTCATTGCTTTGATTTTGGTGATGAATAGATGGTTACAAGATTAACTTTTTCTAGCAAAAATGAATCAATGTACTTCAATTCTTTATCATTACCAGTTTCAATCTTCAGGCTTAGCACTTAACCAATTGGTAAAATATCTCAAGGTAGGTGCGCTGTAGAAAGAAAGCAATTTTTCACCACAAAATCCTGACTCATTTAAGTCAACTTTTTTTTCTTTCATATTTTAATAAAGCTAAAATGGCTGGTCAAGACAGCAGTGTATTCACCCACACATCCAACAAACTATTTTTAGAACCTTGCCCTAGGATGGGGACAAAAACATCTGTTTCTGGTCTGTTGATTTCAGTCATGTTCTTCAGCATAAGTCTCCCACATCCAAGGTGAAAGCCCTGAACTACTTGGGGATAGACTCTTGTGAGTTGTGCAGTTTCAAAGGGTTTTTTCTTAGAATTCTGTCAGCCATGCAAAATGAAATAACCAAACAATCAAAAAGAAGACCTGAATTCAAGTAGGTCTGGATTAACCTGCCTGCTTATTACCATAATTACCTTCAATAGCATCGTTCTGTTTTGCAGCCACCAAGTACTGCAGGTATCAGAACAGAAACATCAAACAGAAGAATCTAACAGAGACGGTTACATAGTCAGATGACTACTGGACTATGCTGGAAAAACATTTAGATAAGTATACTTTTTCCTTAAACAACTTCCAAAAATATGAAAACAGCAAAGAATTATTTCAATAGGAGTAATTTCAGGATTGGATAGATATTACAAAGCCTGTTAGTTATTTCCCATCTTACTATTTTCAAAAAACAGTTAACACAAATGCTCTCCTGTTTAAAGCGTATGTTTTACCAGAAAACCTAAAAATATACTATAACAAACCCATACTTGCACTACATATCTAAATTTTAAAAACCCGCCACATTTAGAGGAGTTTCAAAATATCTTATTTTCATCTTTGTAGTTATTTAAAAGGAACAATCATTGAGTACAGAAGTAATCCTATTCTTCTATTTATATGTAATTACTAATAATTTGGGGCCCTACATATCCAGAGTTCCCGTCCTGCCACAAGGTCTTAAAAATTATTTCACTTACTTTCCCCGGGAAGAAACACGGCAGTTCTTAAGAAGGTCCTCATATTAGTCATACATTGTATTTGGTCACACATTAAACGATTTCCTTGGATCAAGGGACCAGTATATCAGCATACGGACTGTAGCTACTTACATCCATTCTAAATAAAATGTTCCAGTTTCTCTTTGAGCATGTAGCTTGGCTTGCTGATAGACCTCGGATGTCTCTGGTTGGCAAAGACCTAGCTGTATTATGTCAGGAAATGGTTGCCGTCCAAGAAGGTGCCCATTTAAAGATAGAAATTCCTGGAAGTTCTCACGTACTGTGCTATCCTACATACAGAGTAGATAATACTTGTAACATAGAAAGTGGATTTATTTCCTAAGAGCCCCTTGCTTTTAAATTTTCTATACAACTAATATTATTACAGAAACACTTAGTTCTACTTTTCTATTTAGTTCTATTAGCAAGTACATGTGATAGAGTGAAATATTTCATTCTCCTATTCAGGAAAGCCTATTATCCTTATTTTTCAAATAAAGGATATTGGCAACAGTAATTTACTCAATAAGCAGTCACTGTGAAATATCAGACTCTTCCAAGTGGAAAGCAAAATTTTACACCTCTTCAAAAGCCGAGTACCACATGTACCTGCCTTTAGGTACTGTTGTTCACCTTAGTTATTGAGTTTCACGGTCAATTACTTGGGCACACATAGAACTTGCAACTAAAACCGAAAACAAACTTTTGTTCATTTTTCTCTTCTTCAAGTTAAAGTTTAACTTAGTACTGGTTTTGCTTCAGTTTTTTAAGCTTTCTATACAACTCCCATAGAACCAACAAAATGCAATTACAAAATAGAAAAAAAATGTATTTGGAATAGACTGATCATTTACCTTTTAGTATCATACCTTTTGATCCAAGATTGAACTGTATTCTACATATTCATGAATCAGATGTGCAGGCCCTACCAATTCTGTTTTAGCTTTAATCCAATCTAACGAAAACATGAGATCACGAAGTTCCTACAAGAAATATAAATTTATGTTCAGAGCATAAGTTTCACAACAGAACCTACTTAATGGGAAAAAGAAAAGCACAGGAAATAACACAAGGTATTTAATATGCTTCAGTACAATCGTCTCAAGTTAGAGGCTCAGGCAGCGTCCTGTTCTCTGCATCTTACTCGAGCAGGTATGAAAATTCTTGGTTTAGAAGGCTAAGGTTGTTATTTTAATGCAAGAGACTGCTCTTTGATAAGCCAGTCAGAGAAGAAAATCTTGACTTATGTAGCATACAAGACCAGGCTTAAGACACAGCTCTGAAAAGTCTTCTTCTAGTCCAGTCTAGCAAAGATCTCTGCTAATAGCAATCAGTTGTTCTTCTTAACAGATGCTGAATTTGAATGAAAGCAAAAAATCTGTTACAGTTACATCTAACTTAAAAATGAAAATGCTACATAAATGGCAATCAGAAACTGCAAATATAATTACTAGAATAGAATATAATATTTCAGTTGGAAGGGACCTACAACAATCATCTAAGTCCGACTGCCTGACGACTTTAGGGCTGACCAAAAGCTAAAGCATGTTATTAAGGGTATCATCCAAAAGTCTCTTAAACACACAGACAGGCTTGTGGCTTGTGTTGTCTGCACTCCGACTGCGACAACCACCTCTCTAAGGAACCCTCTTCCACTGTTCAGCCACTTCATAATGTCCAGTCTAAACTACTGGTGCAGCTTTGCACCATTCCTATGCAATCAATGGACACCAGGGAGAAGAGATCTGCACCTCCCTCTCCACTTCTCCTCCTTAGGGAGCTGTAGAGAGCAATGAGGTCACCTCTTAGCCTCCTTTTCTCCAAACTAGATGTGTCCAAAGTCCTCAGCCACTCCTCATAGGAGATTTGTCCAGCCCTTTCACCAGCTTTGTTGCTCTTCTCTGGACACATTCAAGGACCTTCACATCCTTCTTAAATTGTGGGGCCCAGAACTGCAGACAGTATTGAAGGTGTGGTTGCACCAAGGCTGAATACAGTGGGATAATCCCCTCTCTTGACCAGCTGGTCATGCTGTGTTTGATGCCTCCCAGGATGGGGTTTGCCCGCTGGGCTGCCAGGGCACACTACTGACTCATATGGAGCCTGCTGCCAACCAGCATCCCCAGATCCCTCTCTGCAGGGCTGCTCTCCAGCCACTCCTCTCCCAGTTTACACTTGTCCCCAGCATTACTCTGTCCTAGGTGCAGAATTTGGCATTTGGACTTGTTAAATTTCAGCCCACTAATCACCGCTCCAAATCTATCTAGATCTCTCTGCAAGGCCTCTTGGCCCTCAAGAGGGTCAACAGCACCTCCCAGTCTGGTATCATCAGCAAACTGGCTAATGGTGCATTCAACTCCTGCATCCAAATCATTAACAAATACACTGAACAAGACTGGCCCTAGAATTCCACCCTGAGCAACACTGCTGGTGACCAGTAACCAGCCAGATGTAGCCCCATTCACTACAACCCTTTAGGCCCTGCCATCCAGCCAGTTTTTCACCCAGCACACCGTGCACCTGCTCATTTCACAGATGGACAACTTGTCCAGAAGGATGCTGTGAGGGACAGTATCAAAAGCCTTATTAAAATCCAGAAAAACTACATCTACTGCCTTCTCCTAGGTGAGTGATCTTATCAAAGAAGGATATCAAATTAGTTAAATTTCCCGTTGTGAATCCATGTTGACTGTGCCTGATAACTGCATTGTTCTTTAAAGACCTTTCAGTAGCACACAGTGTAAACTTTGTAATTTTTCCAGGAACTGAGGTTAGACTAACAGGTCTGTAGTTTCCTTGGTCTTCCCTCACACCCTTTTTGTGGACTGGAGTAACAGGGACTTGTCCACACTCCCAAGACCTTTGGCAGATGATTGAGACAGGTTCTGCCAAAACAGCTGCTAACTCCTTCAGTACTCTGGGATGAATCCCATCAGGCCCCATGGACTTGTGAACATACAGCTGATACAGCTGGTCCCTTACAATTACAGTGTCCACAAACGGAAAGTCACTGTTCCCACACTTGTGGTCCTCCAACTCAGTGGAGTGGGCAGCCCAAAGTCTGTCAGGATTATGAAAGACTGAGGCAAAAAAGAGATTGAATACTTCCACTTTTTCTTTATCCCTATTAGTCAGGTGACAATCTTCAGTAAATATCCATCCCACCTTTTCTTTAGACCTCCTCTTGCTATTAATGTACTTTCAAAAGCCCTCCTTGTTAAAAAAACCCACCATGTACTTGATTAGAAGATTCCCATGGTTAGAGAAAAGGAATACCTCCCATCTTTTTTAGCCTTCCAACAAATAGAAATTATGTCTAAAAAATGAGAGAAAAGTAATATCAAAGTGTAAACTCTGTGAAGCATACAGTCATAATGAGACAGGCTAAAGAACTTTGAGAAGCCAATTCTACAAAATGTCAAAAGGTTAATAATAAAAACATTTTTCCAATACATTGAAACTAAAGAGACTGATATAATAGGCACAATTAAAAAAAAATCTGAAGTTCACATTAATTATGAAGGTTCCTATAAGATATAAGTACATGAATATTTTATACCATGAGTCACATGAACCACCTAAAACAGGTTCAGCGGAAAAGCTTCGAGTATATGTGAAATAAAGCAATTGGCAACGAGGACCAAATGCTCTTCCAGGTGAGAATTCTAAAGACATTGAAGTGAAGCTAGTGAAGTAATAATCTTCCTGCATGATTTGCATCTTATACTAGCTCAGTATCTAAAGAACAGTAAGTGACAAAAACAACAGCAAATTTTTAAAGGTGCCAGGACAATCCTGGGAACAAGAGATTTGCCCATCTAACTCATGCTAGATTTTTTTGTGGCTATTGAAATCTGGTAATACAGAGAATGAACTTTTACATATACATCACTATGAAATAAGAGGAAAAAAACTAAGACTTCTGTAGAAAAAAGTAACGCATCTAATCAAATTCTCTGAAGAAATCAGTTCACTTGTATTATACAATAAACGAGCTTGAGTTTTCAAAAAAGGTGTAAAGATTTCTTATCAAAGCTTCTTAAAAAGGAAAAAACCCACAAGATATTATGTTACAAAATAACAAGTCTTCTCAAGAACTGGTTGAAAAGACAATACACAAAGGGTTAGAAATAAAGTAGTTTTCCTGACAGTGACTATCAGTGGAGCCCCAAAAGGACTCTATGTTGAGAGTTTACCTATCTGCACAAAAGTCTGGGAGAAAAGAGGTTGAAGTGGGAAAAAAGGTGGGTGAAAGTGGCAGGAAAGGCACTGGTAAGGGTGGGTCAAGAAGGGAAACAGAACACTAGTCAGAACTCACCTTCTGCATGTTGGCACCAGCCATGTGATATGCTAGAAAGTTATACCAGTACATGCAATCCTCTTGAGATGGAACAGGCATATTAAGTTTGTAATATTTCTTGTACTGATTTACTATGTTTTTATGTAGCCCCTGCAACATGAATCAAAACACACTTTCAGTTAATAGTATACCTGGGTATGGATTGTTTCAGCATTGAGGAATTATAATTCTTATTAATATTATATTGTATATAGTACTGAGAACTAATATTATCTTTATCAATCATAATATGTCAACAAACAAAAAAAAGAAAAGCTTACCTTCCGAAACTGTACACTTAACCTAATTTATTGTTTAAGATTTCTCCAGAAACATTTTCTGGATATTAAAAGACACAACCTTCCTTAAGGTTAACCTTCCTTTCTAAGTGGAGAACAGCTATCAAATCACTCTTCACATTAAATGTGTGTAGCCAACAAAAAAGGACCCTTACATATGTAATCTAAGGCAAGTCTAAAAACTTGCATTTCTTCATATCTACTCTTTCTGTCCTGTCCTTCAGAACTGATAAATCTGTTGGGCCCAACTTATGGGTCCTCTCCCTGCAAGTATTGCCTTCAACTGAACAAAAAAAAAAAAAAAAAAAGAAAAAAACACTTCTCTGTTTTTTATAGAAATAATAGAGATATATAAATAATAGGAGAAAACTCCTATTCTGGTACAGTCTTCAGCCCTTTGAAATAATTGCTGGAACATTCCATCTCCTGCTAGAAACACCTTTGACAGAGAAATAACGGATATAGTCTTCTCTCAGTTTGGTTTCTTAGCTCCAAATGGAACCATCATGAAATTAATCCACAGCTTCAAGTTCAAAATAAGTGGTCTTGCTTAGTCAGCATGAAGTTTTAACTGCATTGTGGACCTATTCTATGAAGCTACTCTGGATGCCATTTAACAAAGGAACATTTTCTGAAGAAGTTTTGGCAGGTAAAGTTAAAAGTTAATAGCCAATACCCTACCTGAAGCTGTTTGCCATTCTTCTCCGTAAGAAAGTCAAGTTGAAGATCATGTAAATAATAATGGAATGATTTCCCATTACGATCACAGAATAATAGCGATTTGTTAACAAATTCCTGTAGTATATCTTCAACTTCTTCCGTTTCCATATCCCAGAGAATACAGAGAACCTAAAAAACCACATTAAGACAGAAAAGAATCAGAACTACAGTGTAATGACTTGTATGAATATCAAAGGCTATCAATTAAATGACAACAAAACACACGCTCAGAAATACAGACATATTACAAACAGTGATATATTCAGTAAGATAATTGTTCTATATCAAACTACAGGATAGATAATACAAATTATCCCATCTTTTGCCTATTTGTGCTGATTTATGGTGATCATAACTTTTTCTTTAAGGCAACAAATTTCACATAACAGTTTAAGCCTTCAGAGATCTCAATTACAATCTATTTAAAGAGCTATATATAGAATGCACATGAAACTTAACCATTATGAATACATTTACTTAGTTACTATTTATTAGTTTCACTACTGACAATAAAACTCACGATACAATGGACCCAACCCACCCAATCTAGCAATTACTATTAAGTTACATAAGTTATACACAACAATTATAAATATTATAAATTCTTAGTTTGTATCTCATTAAAATTATGAGATTTCTGCATTGCTGTTATTACCTTAGTAGGTACTTTAACATCTTTTGGGAGGATAGAGAGGTCTTTATAGTAATCTTTATAATTGTCATTCAGTTGCTCGACACTTATGGACATTGCTTCATCAAGGGCTTCATAATCATAAGAAGAAGATTTTCTTATTCTTTTAAACTGTTTATTCTGCAGCTGTTTGAGATAGTATTCCCAGCGACTAGGGAAGTCTCGTAACAATGCTCCTATTAAGGATATCACAAGAGGAGAACCTGAAGGAAAAGATTAAATTTCATCTTAGAGGTTTTCAAGGAACACAATCCAATAGTTTAGTCAAGTGGTTGAATAAATCAGCTTCTTTTCCCAATACATTAAGTTCTCGAGGCGTGGAGAACAAACAGAACATGTCATCCATGTAGACATCTACAAACTCACCAAATTTAAGTGTAATAGGGCAGTGAGGGGAAGATATACTGAAGAAAACTACTTGAAAATCAACATGAGAGACTTCTATTTAGTTAAAAAAAAAAAGCAGCATTTGACAAGCACTTGTGTTTTACTTAAGGCTTACAGTATTAAAGAATGTTCCCTCCTCTATTTGTAAGTCAAAACCTAGAAGCAAAAAATACATTCAGTAGTAAATAGTATGTTAAAGAGTGACAAGTATACCTTTGCATTCCCTTACAAGGCAGTTTGCTTGTTCTGGCAATTCTGATATTTTCATATTCACAAATAGGGATAAAATCTCCAGTCCCTTCTCATGTGCTAGTCCACTCTCCACATGAACCTCAAATTTATTGCCTAGAAATAGAAACATGGAAAAAATCTAAAAAGAATGTAAAAAATCCTATGGAAATTTGAGAGTATTATCCAAGCAAAATCTGGAGCAAATGACATAGGTCACGATTCTTTGCATAATATTTTATATGGTTAGTACTAAGAAGACTATAAATTCTACTTATCAGAATCAAGTTTGCATTAGAAAGACAACAAAATTAGACCATAATCTAATAATTACAAATGCATTGTGACTGCTTAATAGCATGGAGATAATCAATCTAACAGCAACAGTGTTAGAGGTTAATTTATCCAGTTGAGAACCACTGCACTCCTCAGTTTAGACATATAAATGTCATATGTTATCCTGAAAGTTATTTCACAAAGAGCATAAAGTCTTACAAAGCAGAATTCTAAAACTTTGCCACTTGTGCACAAGTTGATAGACATATATTCTATCAGATTATTTTAAAAGTTGACAAGAACAAACTGCTTACACATACACACACATTCTGTGTTGCATGAGAGGAAACTGTTCCTTACCAGCCACAGCATCTGTTACACTCCTGTCCCTGCTGGTGATAAGAACCTGACATTGATTATCAAATGCTTTTAATACCCAGGAATCCCAAATGTCATCCAGGATCAGAAGAGATCTAGTGCAAGAAGAAATATTGCAGATTTCAGATCAACTATTACTGCTAAAATACAGTACTGCATTTTAATAATGAAAGAACATTTTTAGAATTTACAGTGTATCACTGCATAATTTTTTAATATTAATATGTAAAATATCTTAAGAGGGCATTCAACGCTGCAAGACAGCTGAATGCAAGAATCCCCTCAAAATAAGTTTTTACTATTTATTGCTTTATAGCTATAATCGAAGGGTAAATAATAAAGCTTTAAGAAATATTTCCTTTAGTAGATGCCAGGAAAAACAGAAATATTTACTCTGTTTTTCAAATCATCAGATATCATAAATTAAGAAGAAGGTTGTATAGGACAAGGTAACAACTCTGCTTGACACAGGTTAGTGATAAGCTTTGCGGGAGAAATCATTTTAGTTTCCTTTTGACTTGAAAGTTCTCAGTTTTTTTCTTTTATCTTCAGAAATCTATATGAGATTAATCCTCTTCTGAAGGAATTGTCTTGGATAATGAGGCTCTTTTTACGTAAACAACATTTTAAAGTTATTACAAATTCAAATCCTATGGCTAGTCACATTTGTAGGTTATTACATGGAATCTCACCAGAATAAAGTATAGTAGACTTCCCTGCACTTGCCTCTATCTGACAGAGAAGTTAATGAAGACTGTTAGTAAAAGGTTAGTTCCAAGGGAGCAAGAAGTCAAAAAGATTGGCTGGAAAGTAGACTGATGAAAAGAAATACCAGTTATTTGCATTCTGTGTGTTCTGTGCGCGGAAGAAAGTTATTGAAACCAAATCTTACAAATTGTTTACATTTACTGCCTTTTTGTTTTTTAAAGGGAAGGAATCTTCAGCTACACTAGTTATTGGTTAAATTGTCCAATTCCCACTGAAGCATGCCAACCTTCCGCATTTTTCTTCAGCTAAATGACTCTTAGGCCATCAATGCTTGTAAATAAGGATTTTATCCTTCACAAACAAGCTAATATACATTATACCACATGTTTAGAGTTGCATATAAGTCTTGGATACCTGTATCTCCTTTTTAGACAATTCTTGTATTAACACCCTTTTGATAAATTGCAGGGTTTATAAAAATACTATCATAGCCATAAATGACTGATTTTGTGGTACTTTCACACTTGAAAATATGCTAGGCAGCATGAATTACAGCCTGATTTTATCTGTAATTAATCTGAGAACTTCAAAGTCCTCCCAGTCTTTTGAAACAGTGACTTTCTTCCCCAAACACACCAACAAATCTTAAATCCTAACTAGGATTATTAAAAAAAAAAAAGTTTTAAATCAATTTAAAAACCCCAAAACACTGTGGTAACAATCACAGGAGTTTCAATTCTGAAAATTCTTACTTTAAATAATATATTAGCTTCAATTTCTTAAACCATAATCCAACAAAATAAATAATGCTATTTTGTTCAGAAAGTTTTCATTTGACTAATACTTTGATCACCTAGTTCCAACCCCTCTGCCATGGCAGGGACACCTCCCACCAGATCAGGTTGCTCAAGGCCCCATCCAACCTGGCCTTGAACACCTCCAGGGATGGAGCATCCACAGCCCCCCTGGGCAACCTGTTCCTGTGTCTCACCACCCTCAGAGTGAAGAACTTCCTCCTAATTTCCAATCTAAATCTACCTCCTTCCAGTTTGAACCCATTACCCCTTGTCCTATCACTACAGGCCTAATCCCAAGAAATGTACTGGATTCACAATTTGAATCCTTTGGCTAATACTTTATTCCCAAGAGATAATACAGGTTTGACTATTTGAATGAAGAAATAGCTGCAGTGGCTTTTTGTCATCAAAGAGAATTCCAGTGCAGAGGAAGCTCCTCCACAAGCTGAAGCACTCGTGATGCTTAGTTTCCAATTTGCACCCTGTGAACCTCACTCCCCATTACATTCCCCCCTACCTCCTCCCATGCCCAGTATAATTTGTCAGAAAACCCATTATTAACAAGACTTCCAGCTTGTTCTTCCCACATTCTCATACACCTAACTGGGCAGGATGCAGCACAGGCTGTAGCCTGTTCCCAGCTCGTGTATCTAAGTTGGACAGTTTGCAAGACAAAAAAGTATGTTTCCCTTCAGTTCATTCTGTATACCCCTCTTCACCACTGAAGACACCTACTTGGACTTCTCCATCCAATAGTCAATTTTCATAAACTTACAGAATTTTCAAAGATACAAAGTTCCTACCTTTAGAGTCAATTTTGGCAATACGCTCAAAGTGTTTAGAATAGAGGATGAGAATTCTCTGCAACACTCCTGTCTAACACCTGTTTATCTTGAAACGGATTAATGAACATTTCCAAGTCTACGGCATCCTGCATGAGATATCTGGTAGTCTATAAGGAAGACACTGCCACAGATGGCATTGAAATGCCCTCAAAATCAGGTGCCTAACTGTTTCCAAAGCTGGTATTTTCTCTTTTCCCCTTAGTTTCCTCAGCATATAGATGCTCTTGACAACACACAGTAAGTATCTCTTAAATGAGCCACTTTGTGCATTACAAACAACATAGTACAATACAGCATATCAGCCATGGTAGGCAGTCATGTTACTTGGCTATACAGTAGTATAAACTTCTGGAACAGTTCACGCTAGCATAGGGATACATCTTACAAGAATATAATACACAGTTCTCCCTTCTACTCAGAAGAGACTATGATGTTGTACATGAATTAAACATCCAAATTCTTCTGTATTTAAGAGTTTTGCTTTGTTTGTTAATAAAAAAAAAATAACAGGAATTGTGTCAATAGAGACAAACACTTAACATACTTCAGGGGAACCTGCGCTTTCTTGTGTCTTGTTTGCCCTTTTCATATGACTTACACAAAAATGAAAGATTTCTTGTGGAGGACCTAGCAGTGTTTTTCAAATCTTTTCTTCACAAGAAACACTTTTTTTCCCTGTACAAAAAATGACAGTATTCTTCTACTCTATGTCATCTATAAAAATCACAAGTTGCAGTACTATTCCTGAGATACCTCAGTCAGGTGCAGGCTCGTTCAGCTTAGCACAGGTTTTCCTAGAGAGTAATGAAATCCTCAACAAACAAAAACTATTTCTCAAAGATGAAAAAAGCTGTGCAGTGACTGAGATGCTGCTTCACTAAATCGAGTCACTTTTCCTGAAGTTTGAAAGCAACTGGTTTCTTGGCAATAACCATACCATGAAAACCTGCTTTCACTTCAATAATTCCAGACCAAACACTTTAAAAAAACATCAGCTGTTCTACAGAGGAAATGTTTTCTGCAGTGATACACACCCTTTAAGTGCTGTATGATCCTCAAACATCAGTGAAACATTCCAGGTACACAATGAGAACACTCAAAGTTAAAGCAATTCTTATTTTCAACTGTGTGTTCCCAACTTTCATTATTCAACAACTAATAATTTTCCAAGCGAATGTGACTCCTGCACAGCTGGTTAACATATTTTGTTAGCAGAAGCCTTATTAGCCTACTACATATATTGATATCCAGGCAATCCTACAATGTGTCCCTTAAGTTACTCCATTAAAAACAAACATCTAAACAGGTACAGAGTTATACTAAATATATTATACATCAGCCTCTAGCCTTCATTTACCTTTCAGCTTTTGTACAGTTATCTGGATGTACTTCTTCTTTTATCATATGCAAGTCAGTAATTTAGAAAATTTTAACAGGAACCCCTACACAAGAATTAAAATTCTGTAAGTATTGCTAGCTTCACCTTGAGTAATGCTTTCTAATTGTCTGCAGTAAAAGAGAGAAAAAGGAGAAGGCAAAGAAGTGGAAAAGTTAGGAAGTTGGTTTAAAAAAAAAAACCCGCACACCACAGAGACATTGAAGCACAACACAGACATCTTAGACGATTAGACCAAAGTTACTGTGCAAAGTTTTATCAGTTAAAAGAACAGTATTGCGTTTTACTGACATCACCTGCGATATTTACGTAGCATCAACAAACGAAGACGATCTTTAGCCTCCTCAATGTTAAGTGGTGGCCTTTGCGAAAGAGCCGAGTCATGTTCTAATCTACTACAGAGATTCTGGAGTTTTATTAGGAGCCCTGCTTTGTCCTGTTTTCCAACAGAGACCCAGTGAACTCCTCCTGGAAAGTAATCTAACAAGAAAAGCACTATTAATCATGCTATACATTTGAAATCAGAAATATTTAATAGCAGCTTACAATAGCAATCAGTAATGCAATTTCATTTAAAACATAAAACTGTTAAGTCTATTTCAAGCTACCATTAACACAGAAGAACGATTCTACAAGACCACTACTTTTTATTTCTAAAGGAACAGGTCCTGTAAGGCCAGTTCCCACAGAGAATTCACACTGCCACTGATGCTGTCATCCCTCCTCTCTACATGCCTTCCTGCCTGTCCTTTGACAACTCCTTCTGCATCCATCTTGCTGCTAGTCTGACTTAAAATTTGCTTTTTTTAACCCTGTACTACTGCAGGAGCTCAGAATTTGGGATGTGAAAGTTATGCCAAAACAGTGAACAAGAAGGCATCTAGAAGAGTCAGCTGTAGTAGAGGATGCTATAGTCTGCCTCTGCATCATGTTTTCTAACACCCAAGTCTCACTTTCTCCTCCAAGTGTCCTATACAGAGGTGGGGGGGAAGAATCAAAACATTACATTGTTTTATTTATGACTGGCTTTAAGCTAAAGCAATACTAGTGTACACACTCCACAAATGCCTGCCATTACTAAAATATATGCAAAAGTTAGAGTGAGATTTCTTAAATTCACATAGTGAGGGAAAGAGGCTGAGGACTTAACAAGCAATGTCCAAAAGGAACATAAACTAGATATTATTATTTCACACTATCAGAAATAACAATTTCAAGTTAATTAAGGATACATCTACTCTCATAAAGCAAAGCAGATTCCAAGATGAAAAGCTATCAGAATCTTCTCCCATAAATTAATAAAATAATGAACTAATAATTAATAAATACTTAGTGGTCCTAGAGGACTAAATGGTTATGAAAGCTCTAAGTTGCAAGCAAATATTTCAGAAGCACCTAAGGAATTTAAAAACCTAAATCCTAAATTACTTTCAAGATGATATAAGATACTTCCCCATATATGTCCAATGCATGTATACCTGTAGTAATTTTTATTAAAATACATATGTTTTCCTCTAAGTACCTTCCAAGAGCTGATGATCTCTTAAAGCTTCTGCTGTTAAAACAGTCTTCCCACAACCTGCCATTCCATAAACTGTGACCCAGCCTGGATCACTTCCCAAGCAGTACAGTTTCTTTTTAATGGCTTCTACCAGTTTTGGCCGAGTAACGAACACAACAGGTCTCTGTGGTACACCTCCTTCGCAGAGAACTGTCTTAACTAAAGTTAAAAAGAAGAAACATGAAAATAAAAAGTAATTTCTAAATGTGATGCCTCTTCAAACCAAAACAACTCCCCACCCCAAATAACTAGTGGGCTCCCCACCATCCCATGTCCCATATAAATGCGCTAAAAAATACTGGACTCAACACCAAATACTGAAAAAATACTGCTTTTTAGAAATAAATCACTTAACAAGTAACTAGCCTCCCACCTACAATAGTGTTCCAGCTATTGTTGAACAGTGACAGGTTGGACGGGGCCTTGAGCAACCTGCTCTAGTGTCCTTGTCCATGGCAGGGGGGTTGAAACTAGACAACCTTTAGGGTCCCTTCCAACCCAAACCATTCTATGATTCTAATAGCTTCATACAAGGCAATCTCGTTACATCAATCCCTAGAAGTGAAAAAATAATTAACTGGTCCAGTAGAAACCGTGGCAAACCCAGGAGCTCAGTATTGCTAAACCCAACTATCAAGTCACTTTCTCAGCCAGAAGTTACCGCCTCATGGATGCCAGCGGGAAAGAAAGCATGATCTGTAAGGCTTTCACTTTGTAGTTAAGAGCACAGCATTGTGGCCCAAGCAAGACCTCCTTTGATTTAAGCTAGGACAGCAGGACTTGCAATAGAGCAGGTAAAGCAGAGCAAGAAAGGAAACATGCACTTTACCTGTCCATAAAGTGGCCATATGCAGCGCCATATTATATTGATAAGGTCTGGGAAATCTTAGGTAACCAAAGTTCCACATGCCTATGACATTCTTGAAATGTGGAGTGCCAGTAAACATGCAGTTAGAAGGTTCTTCCCATTAGAATAATTTATTTCATGTCAATCAAAGATGATATTGATGACAACGCAGGTAAAAGGAACTTACATGGGGTAACTAAAAGATCCCATGGAGAGAATTAAGCAACCCAATAACTAGGTCAACTATCAGAATGGAGGCTGAGAGATTAGACTACTCTTCAAGATAAATGACAGAATTTTGGAGGCTACAACTTTTTGTTAGATTCAACTAATTTAATATATATAAATAAAAGTCAGTCTTTCACATACAACTAAAATGTTACAATTTAGAGAAAACTGTGAGAACCTCAGGTTTCCCACCTTTAAACATAAACTTTATTTAATGTGAACACTTTCAAGACGACCTGCAAAAATCATAACTGTTGTAACTCTCCTGCCATATTAAATATATGAAATACAGAAATAATGACTACTACACTACCAAAACAAGTGAATGGACCCAGCTACTCCTTTTACATTGGAACAGGTGTTACAGATAGTCATTTAGTAAGGAATTAAAAATGTCATTTATCTTTACTTTCAAGCACAAAGATTGCTGTAGTTGCACTGACCATATGAAGTCATTCCATCCATTGAACTCTTTCCATCACCAGAGGAGATGGCAGGGATGCCATCCTGAAGAAGAGCAGCGAGATCTCTGTATCCTTCATGAAGCAGTGCATTATAAAAGGATCTATATGAATTATTATCTTTTGTAAGAATAATGTTTATTAGCATAGCTGTTCGCTCCTTCTGTGTATTCTAGAAAAAGCATTAAAAGAGATGTTATACAAAACAAGCATCCTTAGAAACCATCTAACCACTCTGTCAATTACAGCGTGTTTATAGTCACAGAAATAGCCTTCGGCTGGACCAAGTCCTTAAGTCAACCTCATGAAGCGCAATAAAAACTGCATGCTAGGTATATGCTTAAGAATTTACTGAATCCAGGAATGAAATAGGCAGAAATAACTATTATTTTTTTAAAGGATGATAAACCATGTGAGTAGACTAGGAAGATAAACAACAGCGAGAGATGATTCTACCTGTTGTTTCACTCTCTCCTCCTCTTCTAATGTTAGTACTTCATCAGAAATCATATGATCCATAATATAAGAGGTCTTAATGTCTTTTTCCAATGCTTCACGATTCTTAAGTAAATAATTTCTACTCTTGACATCCATATTTCTTCAGCGTGAAAAAAAAGGAGAAAAAAAGAAGTCAAGTCAAAATTGTAACATAACTTACAAGGAGAAAAGTTTTAAAATATCTTATGAATTTTAAAGTCAGAAAAAGCAGCAGAAGAGCAGCACAGGTGGAAAATACAGGGAATCTTCAGGGAAAGTCCCAACACAAAGTGCAGAACAGCTGCCTGGGGCTGAGCCCGCGCTGGGGTGTCTCCTCTGCCGCACGCACAGCATTTCCCGCTTTCCCTGAAAATTACCTGAGCAGGAAGGTCTTCCGCCCTACCTTTACCCCAGCGCACCGCTGAGACAAGGAGATGTGAAAGCTCCCCCGTCGAAAAACGTCCACGTTCTTAATAATAATAATAACAGTCCATGCGTGAAGCAAATGCAAAAAGGAAGCGCCCTCAAGCACCCAAAACAAAGGGTTACCTCACACCCAGCCGCGCCTCACCGCAGCCGCCGTTACCAGCCCCAGGGAGAACGAAAGGGAAACCGGAGCGCTCAGCCCCGCCGCCGCCCCGGGGAGCTCTGCCCGGCCGCCTCCACCACTCCTCCCACGAAGCCGGAGGGCAAGATGCCCCCGCGGCAGACAGCGCCGGAGCCGGGGGCTGCCGTCAGCCTCTGGGCTGCCGCCGTGAAACCGCCCAGGCTCGGCCCTTCCCCGCCCCATCCCGCCTTGCCCTGGCTCCCCCCTCCACCGCTCACCTGGCGGGCAGCGCGGG
>VZZY01020447.1:181826-203947 GCA_013400335.1 Eurystomus gularis | reverse complement strand
GCAGGGCTTGGGCGGCGGCCCCGGGAGAAGGGGCGGGGAAGGGATGGGAGGGTCGGGAGGGCCCGCGGGAGCCGCGGCGCGGTCGCTGTCCGGCACGGCGCTGCGCTCCGGACTGGTCCTTTTAAAGCTGCGTTGTTCTCCTGTATTAAACTACTTCCCTAACTTCCGTTCAGATCTCTGTTTTTATTTTAACTTCATAATACGTGCTCTCAAGCCCAAAAGTGTTTTAAAAATTATACAATAGCTTTTTTTGCCTTTTTTTTTTTTTCTTTTTTGAGAGCAAGAGGTGTTTTTTCCTTCCATACTTCAAACTCAGATCATGCTTCCGAGCACTGTGGCTAACAAACGGCTCTAAGCTTCGTGCTCTTGGGACAGTTAGCTTGTAAGCAGTGCCCTTTACGCATGTATATAACTATGTAAGTGTGTCTCATATATTAATATTTCTAATTTGACATGTGACTAAGTGGTAATACTTCACAATGATCCAGAAAGAAGCACAACATTTTTTGTGGCAAATTGTGTCCAGCCGAAACCGACAAGGAACTAGTCCATTTTAAGTAGTCTGGTGGACGATATTAGGCTTAAAAATTCCACTCTGCTTCTGCTTGGTTTGTTACAGTATGAGCTTTTGTAGCCGTTGAAACCGGAGATTCATATTGCCTGAATCTACCTGGACCTTAATTTTAGCAAAAAGGAAATCATGGCTTCTCTTATCTAGATGCATTATTTCATTAATCTTATGTATTTTTGTATTAAAGGTTTTCTATTAACTGATGTCTGTGGTTTTATAGATGACATGAAATCATTACAACAGAACTATTTCTAAGTTAAAGCTTAATTTACAATCCCATTTTTAAAAAAGAGCAAATTAACTTTCCCTTTTAATGTGGAGTAGGTAATTTTTTTTTAAATTACATGTAAAACAGGATAGTGAAGGCACTGAAGAAACTGTGACAGTAAGCAACTCAAAATATAGCTTTAAATATATCTTCAAAATGGCTTATTGTACAACAGATGAAATATTGCTGGAAATGTGAAATTACCTGAAGTTTGAAAAGTCAGTTCAGTTTGTGAAAATATGAAAGCAGTGCTCTATAGTACAGAAAACAAATTTTCACCAAGTCTTATAAATGTATTATGACACTTCATGAAAGTTTACATAACTAGAAAATGGTAAAAACTGAAGGAAACATTTTTGGGGGGTGTATTTGTGTAAATAAAGGGAAAAAGGTTCTATTTGAGGATGTTTAGAAGTAACTAGTCCTTTTCGGTTTTGTTTTTTTCCTAGCTCTCTTTTGCTTCTGCTTTTTTAAAACACAAAATGTCTGAAGTTAAGCGGAGGAAAAAAGGTATTTCTTCATCCAAGACCAGTGAAGGTTCAGAAGAGGTTGACAAGCACAGTAACTGTGGGAAGCTGGCAAGTCCCAGGACCAGCACTAATCGGAGTTCCTTCTGGATGGACTCACGGACGAGCTTGAGCATAATTTCCCTTGCTGTTTGCCTGGTGCTGACCTGGTAGGTAATCCCCTAAAGTGGATTTTAGTATTTTCTTTTGTATTCTATACTGTATTCATTCACAGGCAATATGATTAGTTAAATGTGAATATAGTGTTTGGGTTAAGTGACTACAGAAATTTGTTAAAGCTAGAAGGGTCAAGAAAAGAGTAGCAGTATCCACAAGTGTGGAAACGTTGGTACACAGGGAGGGATTATAGAAGCTCGATCTCTTCTGTCATGTTGAAAGTTTAAAAGGTGCCTTGCTCATGAATTGTAAATACCTGCTTTAGATACTACATCTAACTGTGAAGAGCAACTTAATCTGGCAGTAAGTACAACAAGGCTCATTTGGCAGTTAATAAATAATTCAACAGTAGAAGTGAAGTAGAGTTTTATGTCAATAATTTGCTCAGCAGTGTGGTGAAGCTTTCAAGTAAAGGTCAAATATCTTTGTAAAAGATGTTTTAGAATACCTTAGCAGCATCAGGACCTTAGTTCCACCAGAAACTGAGCTTCATGCAGAAATGATATGATGAAATTCTCAGAAATCTCGTGCAAGAAGTTACTACAGATGATTACGCTCTAGACGTCAGTCTGAAATTTAAAGTAAAATTTGTTCTTAACATCACCCAGGTTTGATTATCTAAATCTTTGAGAAACAGAATGACATAGTAGAATAAAATGATTAGTGATGCTTCTGCTTACTGTTTAATGTATATCTCTTCGTGTGTTTTGCATTTATCTATAACTAGCATTTTAGCTTTTGTTGCCTAACTTAATCTGTATAGAATATTGTAGATATTTTGAAACTTCTAATTGCTACTCAACATACTAATAAATATCAACTTATGAAAGCACAAGTACTTCAAAGAAACACTGTTGTTCCAGATGAAATTGTTCTTACTACTGAGAGAATCCCTGCATAGTCTACAATAAACCTTATTTCGGGATTAATAAACACCCAGCAAAAATCAGGGTTTTTTTTCTTGGTGTCTCATTTCCTTTTTACCTGGATAAAGTGCTTACAGTTCAGAAAGCTCCCAAGTTCACAGTAAATGAATCTAGAATGTATATAAAGTAAAGTACAGGATTGAGATCTCTACTGTCAGTTCACAAAGCTAGAATCATCGTAACAGTAGCTGTGCAAACGTGGCCACAATTTAATGACATTAGAGTTAACCAGCTCCTTCTAAGTCCAGAGGTCTCAATGCATGATTTTGTGAGGCTTGGAAGAAAGTCCAAATTATTTTTTTGTGTTTTATTTCCACTGGCTAAATAATACTTTATCTATAAAATACATTGTGAGGCAACGCATTACGAGCATGTAATGGCCTTCCTATGTCAGCAGTCTTATCAGACATTTTACCTGTTTGAGTGGCATACAGTGTCAAAACAAAGTACATCTATGGATGCTTCCTTAGTTTTCCACCTCTATTGGAAGGTAACTCCAGTATGAAGACAGAGCAACTTTATTAAATCCTATTTTTTTCCTCTTATGTATCGATCTAGCAAATTCTGTGAACACTAATCCCTGTAGTAACAGATTGCTGTGAATCAAGTCCTAGAACACTTTAATATATGCTAATTATGTGGTTATGTTTACTATTTATTTCTTTGCGATTTGCAGGTTCCTATTTCAGCAGTCAAATCAATTTGCTGATATGGAAAAAAAGTACAATTTCTTGCAGCAAGAAGCTGAAAAATTCCTGGATGTCGAAAATAAAGTTAACTTAATTTCTGAAAAGGTAATCATTAACACCTTAATTGGATAATCTCTGGTGGACAATTGCTGTTGTTTTACTTCGTCATTTAGTTAAATTTAACAGACTGTTTTAAAATAAATTTTCGTAATGTGTTCTACTTGCCTGGGAATAGGCCTTTGGAGAGTATTTCACATGACTAAATGTGTCAATCTATACCATTATTCAAGTATATTAATATAGTGTATAGAATATAATTTTTAAAACTTAAATTTATGCGCACACCTGTACTGTTCTGTGTATAATTCTAATATACTTTTATTCGAAAAAAATGTATGGACATTTTTATGTAGCAGACCCATTCTAATAATATGAAAGATATAATGAAGTGATAGTAATGCTTTTCCATTGCTACTTAGTTTCTGGTTTATCTCGAACATCCTGGGTTGACTGCCAAATTATCCCCTATATCTTACAGTTAACAATGGGAGTACATGGCATAAGCATGGCTTATGCCAGTGATGTTGTTTTAGCACTGTTCTCATAATGATGTCATTTATACATGATGTAATTTGGATATTTATATGCTACACTTTAGATTGCAAAATGTTGCATGAGATTTACATAGTGTGATATATTTTACCAAAAAAGCAAACAAATCAAAACCACCATGGAAAACAAGGGATTGACAACAAAGAAAATGGCATGTATCCTATAGAAATTGAACAGCAAACATACCCTTTTCTGTGCCTTTTCATGCTAGGTTAATCAACAATATTTTAAAGCTGAAATATGAAACCAAATCTTATAGAAGCTATCTAATAAGTCACTTCTAAGGGACTTTATTCTCTGTTAAATAAATGCAAATGGTTTTCTATTCTTACTTTCGTTAAGTAGACATGGACATTGTTTTGTGTTATAAATGCAGCTTGAGTCTTCTGAAAGTATCCTGCAAGAAGCTGTCTCATCCATCTCTGTGATGACTGAGTTTGAGCAGGAAATATCTTCTCTTCATAACATCATAAATGATATTCAGAACAGTGAACAGAGTGCCTCTCTAAAGATGCAGAGCATTAATGAGAAGTTCCAAAATCTTACAAATGCCTGGAGAAGAAGCTTGGAAGAAATGAACACAAACGCTAGTAGTTTAAAGTCTGAAGCAAAGTTCATACATACAGAAGTTACTTCCCAAATTAATGAAGTTGACCAAAGAATCAAATCCCTTTCTGAAAGAGTAAGAGAACTAGAAGACAGTACAGCCAGAAATATTAAAACACTAAAAAGACAAGAAGATGATGAATTCTCTAGAATTGAACAAAAGTTGGACTCGCATGCAAAGGCAGTTGAAAAGCTAGAGGAACAACAGAATAGCCTGGTAGCCAAGGACACAGACCTGAATCAGAAACTTGCAAACTCTGAACCTAAAATTGAGGAGTGCAAGACCCATTTGCCAACAATTGAAAATGCTATTCACTCTATTCTTAGATTATCAAGTGAGTTGCTAAGTATGGAGAAAAAGATAGAGGACTTGACAACACAGCTATATACTGTGGAAAATGATATGTTGAAAACTGTTTCTGATACAACGGCAATGCAAAAGGTTCTTGAAGGCATACAAGACAATGACAGTTTACTGAAAGTGCAAAATGAAATAGTGGGTTTAGAAGAAGCAGTGCATGACGTAAAAGTATCTTCAAAAGCAAAAGAAATATCTTTAGAAAACTATAACTTAGATAATGACCAGAATGGGGATAAGTGAATTTGGACTTAGGGTTTTCATTGATGAAAGAGCACTTTATTATAAACAATGCGATTCCAACATATGTTAAGGATAGCTGAAATATTGTCATTAATTTCAATAGACATTAGATCAGTCTGAAAGGCACATTTATAATAGAGTAGAGAGCTAGAAATACTGTGTTGTAGGAGGAAAGGAGTATTTTCTTAAGGATTATTTTCAGTTTATTTATTAGGAGTTCATTTTTATTAAAAAGGAATTTGAAGCAAAGTATTTAGATTTAAGGAAAAAAAAGAGTTGAAACTGGAGACCTCAGATTACAATTTATATTTAGTTTTCTCCATGTATGTTTTTTATGTTTTTACTTTTTGTGTTATATTCCATGGACTCGTAATACAAAGAACAATTCAGTTCTCGTCTCTGGGCAGATATATATGTACCTTACTTTTAGTGTAGTCTATACTGAAACATTTTTGTGCTTACAGTACAGACGTCTCAATATCAGAGTAATTACTGGGATGTACATATTTTATTATGTGCCAGCAAGCACTTAGTACATTTTTAACAGTTGAAGCTTATATACAACGGCATTATAGAAAACACTAGTGAGAACCTTCTCTTGTACTGGTATTTATTAGCAGGGGTTACATAGCACTGGTGTTATCTTTTGTCTCTTTGACCCCATGCAAATAGCCTCCTTAGGCCACGAAAACACTAGTTTCAAACTTCCTAAAACCATGGGCATGGTTTTGTTCTGCTGCTGAAGTAATTTGACTACATATAGACTGAAGTTCTTCTTAACAGGTATTCCTGTTAGATTCTTCCGTCATTGAATTTGCAAGTTTGGTGTGATCAGCCACTGTATTCATTTGGGGATTTTTTTTTGGTGGTTTTTTTTTTTTGTTATGGTGCTGTTACAAACAAATTTTAACTTTTTTCTGCTGTAGAATGTTCCCTCTTAGGCATTACATGACATGTCTGGTACTGCTTTGCATTTAAGTTTGAAAATCTTAATAGTGTCACTGACATTGTTTCCCAAGGTTTGGTGAACCAAGAGCAGCAAAGGCAATTAGTGAAAGCCATGAATTTATGGATTTGGGGGCAGAGAATATCTGATTTATCCATAGGTCTAATAGATCTACTTAAGCAGGATGTAGTACTACCTGATAGGCCTGGTAGCTGTTTGTTGAATTTTGGATGTCAGGACCACCATAGACTTAGGTCTTGATAATTTCCAATTCCTGAACTCAGGAGACTGTTTAGTATGAACCCATGACATTTATGATGTAGGCTTACTTAAGATAAATTATTCTGGTTTTGTACATTCATTTATTTACAATTCTACTGAAATCTTCACTAAACAGTTAAGGCTGCCTATTTAAGAGACTGTTAAACCAGTGTATCTCAATGTTATAAAGCCTTTGGGTTTCACATATTTATTGCTTAATGTATACATTTGTATGTGTTTACAGTCATATTCAATAAAAATATGTTGTAGTGGTTTACCCTGTCCTGGAGTATCATCTAATTTAAAATAAATTGCCCTTCCAGAAAGGGTGCAGCATAAATACTTCAGCGTTCAGTGTTCCATTAAGAAATATTATTCCACACAAACGTTTTAAAAATACTTTTCACAAGTGTGTTCCAGTGTGTTTCTACTTCATATATTTTGTGGAAGGGTGAAGAAATTACCAGTGGTATGCTTCCCCATGTAATGTCTCTCATCAACCTCAACCCTACTGAAAGCTGAATGTACACAGGATTGAATAGGAGATCCTCATCCTTGGAGGGTATTAACCAGCACAACTCCCTACAACCTCATTTTTGGTACTTTGTTTTTAAGCAAAGGGTTCTGTGCTAGTGAGGAATGACCAACACTATCAAAAAGTTAAGAATATTTGTTTCTTTGATATTTTTTACTATTCGTGTCAGGAAAAGGATTAGTATGAAACTAATTATAGCCTCTCAGAATGTGCTTCAGAGCTCATGCTGGAAAGTCCTATAGCACCTTCCCGTAATTTTTGTTATAGTAGAAGAAATAGTAACATTTGAATTTATGTTTATTCAAAGGAAAAAAAAAAATGGTGTGTTACAACAGAATTTTGCTTCCTCAAGGCAGGGTTTGTACTCAATTTCAATATCAGAACAGTAAGGTATTTTATTAGAATATAGCTTTAATTTTGATGTGAGTTGTTGAGATAGAAATCTTGTCAAATATTTTTATTTGTATCCCTCTAGTGTGAAAAGACTTGGAACTTAATGGAGCAGCTGGAAGATCTTCAAATAATTTCTCACGTTAAGCACGTGCAGGAAGATATTAATACAATGAGAACATCGTCTGGCAGCATAATAAAAAAACAAGAAGAACTGCAAAAGAATTTAACAACTCTTTTTCATGCGGTTTCAAGTGCTGAACAGAACGCAGCTTTTGTAGCAAAAAACATAACCTTGATGATTGTGACAGTAAAAACTGACATAAGACGCATTTCAGGCCTAGCCTCAGATATGACTGTGTTGACAGATTCTTTGCAAGCACTAGAGGATAAAGTAGAAAAAGGTGAAAAGACAACAGTAAAAAATATAGGTGACCTGCTTACCAGTAGCATTGACCGAAGTACAAAACTACAAAGCTTGGCATCCAGTAATGCAAGAAAAATTGAGCAAATTAAGACAGCATTATCTGAGTTAAGGAGTGATTTTAACAAGCATTCAGATAGACTTTTGAATCTCGAAGGTGACAGAGCAAAAGTTCTGAAGACGGTTACATTTGCAAATGATTTAAAACCCAAGCTGTACAAACTTAAAAAGAATTTTGCCATCTTGGAGCCATTAATAAATGACCTAACACTGAGAATAGGAAGATTAGTGGAGGATGTATTACAACGGGAAAAGGAAATTGCTTTACTGAATGAGAAATTGGCCAATCTAACAAGAGTTCAAACTGAGGCCAAAGATATGAAAGATGAACTAACCAAGATTTCAGACATGAACTGATCACTGTGAAATGCCACCACCCAAAGAACAGTGGTGTTCGAGGAGTGTTAACCTCATCTTGTGTAGTACTGGGAAGAAAGACAATATTTAAAGGCTTCATTTAGAAGCACACCGAAACTTTTAACTAAAGATTTGTCCTCACAGAAAGTCATACTGATTCCAATCAACAAGCTACAATGTGAACAAAAACCATGTCTCTGTGCACTCTTTGTCTTTCTGAAGGATGACAGGTGCTGTATTTAATAAATTGCTTGTTTTGTACAATAAAACAGTGTAAAAGCATGAAGCATTGTTCTTATCTTTCGAGTTTGCTTTCACAAAGAAGGCAGGACCCAAGACTGATAGATCTCATAGAACGCCAGGTTGGAAGGACCTCAAGGACCATGTAGTCCAACCTTAAATCTTCAGTTTCAAGTTTAAGATCAACCTTAGATCTTCAGTTTCCCTTTCCTGCTCCAAAGGAAGGAATAAAATTATGGTTTTCAGATAGAGGTAAACAAGAGTTAATCAAACCGCAGCAGCAATTCAATATTTCTCTCAATATATTCACTCTGATTTTTGTAAACTATAGCACTTTTTAAATATATAATCAATCTCGAACTGCAGTGAAGCAAGCAATGCCCAGAAATACTGCTGATGCCTTGCAAAAAGTTTGTCACACCTTTCAGTGGAATAATTTGTCTAAGGCTTTCTGTGAGGCTTTATAATTGTAATCACAGCACTGTTACACCTTTGAAACAGACCTCTGTATGGGGACAATGCTTGGAAACCTACTAACCCTACTGATGGCTTTACTCTCAGTGTCATGGCATCTGTTCAGCCATCCTAACAGCGTTACTCATTCAGTGTTTCTTAGCCTGTAAAATACTATATGAATGGCAGAAGTAGCACAGAGAAGCTACTTACGTTCCCAGAAGGTTAGACTGATAGGAGCCACTGGCAGTACTTCTGTGGTGAAGAGCAGGAGTTTAAGAGATCTCAAGGCATTTGCAAATGCAGTAGGTGGTAGACCGAAGTAACAAGATAATGGGAATGGGTTTAGCATAGGGAAGAGGGAAAAGAATAAAAATGAGTATAAAAACCAATTAGGAGAGATACAGCAATTAAAATCCCTATAAATAAAGTTATATCAAGAATTACAAGCAGTAAGGCCTTTATAGCTTCTCAATTGTTTAGGTGGTCATACCTGAACATCTTGCAGCTACTAGGCTCTTGCTTGTATGGAAGACAAAACAATTGCTCTTCCTCTCTAGTCTCATCCTCATTCAGCATTCCATGTCTTTTGGCCTGCTTCATGTTGCTGGCCTTCCATACCTTGCTTGCTTCATTGCCCTCAGTCTACCTCAAATGCTTTGTTTCATCAAGTTTTCCTCTTTCTGGTATACGTCCATTCCTACATCCCAATTTTCTTTTACCTCTTTCCAGTCCACCTGACAAACTGCAAGGACAAACCTGTCAAAAGACAAGTTTTCCAATAAATCCACAGATAGTATTTACCAACCCATGTCCCATTGCTCCTTCACACAGTTCTTCAGCAAGCCCCTGAAAATAGGCAAATGACATTTGAAGGAGACAGAAAAATCACAGGAACATCCAGAACAATCAGCACATACATAGACCATAAGAATTTGGGATTTACATAATAAATATATCTGTTTTGTATATTAATGCCCGATATTCACTGAACCCACTAATCCTGGGTTTGGGGGTTTTTTTGTGTGCAAGCTCATGTTAATCCCATCAAGGAGAGCACTTGGCACAATAGATGTGGCTACCAAAAGAACACTGATGCAGCAGTGTGGGAAGTCTATCCTAAGTGTCTTTCACTATGGCCCGTATGATGCCGTAAACAGTGACAGTGGATTAATTGCATCATGGGCTATAGTAATTTAACTTTGTGGTTGTTTTTCACTTTTTGAATGAATAATTTGTGATCAGTAGCCAGTACAAATCTGGAGAGGCAGACCTGGAGAACCAGTAGAGCACTATCCGCACAAGTGAAGTGGAAAATAAGCTGCAGCTGCACAGTTAATCAGAGAAGTCTTGACACAGCAGAGGTCCTTCTGGATGAAAGAGCATACCCTCTTCGGAGCAGTAACCAGAAAATGAGCCAGGATAAACAGCTCTTGATTTCACTTCCAGCCCCCAGATGAATAACCTGCAAATCTTGTAGCACATCTAACAGTGAAAGCCAAGTGTACAGTCCTGTTCATGGTCTCCATGGGAAGCTAAGTATGCAAAAAAATGTTAGAGCACCATTAATTTCACTTTCTCTATAGATGTATGCAGACCACCCACCCTTCCTTCCCAGGAAGGGCAGGTCCATGGCATTATGATTGTTCCAGAAACTCTGTTGCTACAAGCAAGAGAGAGAAAGATTAAGTCACGGAGGTAAAGTTTACTTGGAAAAAAAAAAAATCTGGATCTAAAGTTTACACACCTGCTGCCTTATTCTCAGAAGTAAGGTGAGTGATCGGTAATTCTCCCATAATCTGCACAGGTATTAAAAAATTTTCATTTTCCCTTCAAGTGCATGCCTCCACTGCCCCCCAAAATTAAATGAACATTTTAGAGTAGCTTTCTAATGACACTGGTCTAAAGATGGAGGCAAAGCTCTTCCTACAGTGGAAAAGATGCAACAGAGAGTGAGGTATTTTTTCCATAAATTTAAAGCAGACTACTAACCTCCCCTCCTCGGTTTAGTCCTGTCAGCAGCGGGGAGAGCATCATCAGCTCAGTAAAACTACAACCCGTCAGATCATTTCTAGGGACACTCAGTGATAATCTCTACCATTTTATTAAGTGATTGAGAGATTCAGGTAATAATGAAAATTACATCTATGCTACTTAAAACACATCATCCCATACAGCCCTGGCCAATTATATTCTTGCCAGCAACTCACAAGGAAAAAAAAACAACAAAGAAAAACAAACAAAACCCCAAACAAAAAACCCAGCAACAGCATTAAGTGATCAGTGCTGAAAAATGACATGAACAAAATAATCTCAAAATGTAAAAATCTACTTTTACACACCAGAGTATCAGCTCAGCCAAGAAGTTTCTGCTAGTGACATCCTTCTCCCACACTCGGGAGTTACAAAAATCGGATTCTGTAACAAGGCCATATAGCTACTATGCTCAGCTATCCGAGGCACTCATATTTGCTATAAAAAAGCAAGATGTTTATTGTTTTCACTGTGAACTACATAATTTCTATGTAGAAAATGTAAATGAATTACAACTATTTGTATTATTACAACCCATTTAAAAATGATATGCAAACATTTCAGCAAGTACCAGCACATTTGATCTGTAGTACAACTGGATACAAACACAGGGCGTGAATGGATGTGTTCTTCCAGATTCATATGGACTTTAAACAAAGCTGTTCTCACCTCCGGTAACGTCAGGAAAGGATGTTTCCTCCTTCATGAAACAATATACACCAGCAGCATACACATAATCCATGTTATACAAAGCACTTTGGGGTTTAACGACTGACTGGTCTGGTCCCAGTTCGTAACGGAGTGCTCCTTTCCAATACAGGACTTTCCTTGCAAAGAAAGGACAAGTCCAACAAAAGCACCACTGCTCCCCTGCCCATCCTCTCGACTTTGGGAAAGCATACCGCATGTTATAGATAAAGCAATTATCAATGACTAACTTGACTATCTAAACACATTTTAATACTGCAGTTTTCCCACTGAAGCTTACTTAAAATACCAGTGGGTGACCCTGCAAGCAGTAGCATTTTTGATGTTAAACCCCTTCATCTGGAGCAACCGAGCAAGCCTATGGCTGAAGGTCCATGAGGTCAGCAGCTACAAGACAATTCTCTCCCCCTCTCCAGGTTTCCACTGAAACACAATGCTAGCGGTAGCAGTTTCCCTTTCTCAGTTACAGAAGAGGAGCTCCCTGCCCCTTGCAGCCTTGCAAGATTGTCCCACTCCTCTGCCAGCTTTAGAATTTGACAGAAGGGCTTCACTTTCCCAGGATTAGAAAAGAACTTGAAATATTTTCCAGCAAACAGAGGAAAATCTAATGAGTTAAAACACGCCTTTAAAGAAACTATGATATTCCATATACAAAAGTAATACCATCTCTTCTAACAAGTTGTACTACATACAGAAGTTAACTTCAAAAGCTGGTTTAACATCAATGGTCCCACTACAAGATCAAATCATAGTTAATGCTCTTCTCCAAGGAAGCTCTTAGGAGCATTTAATGATTCATTTAAATAATTTCAAAGCTTCCCACTCACAGTGAGGCAACAAGATGTATGGTACACGTACTATGAAAAGTATTTAATTCAACACCAACTACTTGTACAAATGTTTTATTTAGGCTTACAGAATGTATTTATCGTTGGAAATAGAGCAGGTTTAGATTTTACCCCACATTTTGAAAGGTAGCAATTCAAAGTAAGGCTCGGCTTGCTTGTTTAGCATAACCATCTGAAAACTTGGAAGTTGGAGGGTTTTCCTAGGGGGTGAGAAGCACAACATTGTGTAAAATGGTAGCAGGAGCATCAGACTCCAGTAACAAGCGGCAGTGTATTTACACTAATTGCACCTGCTTCGATTGTTCCTTTTGACTGAAGGACACAGGTAGAGAGGAAGGAGCAGTAAAACACAGGTGAATGCCAAGCTAGGTTCAGTATCACCAGCTCACGTGCTGAAAGGCAGCGTATCCAAACAGCTTTGCACAGAAGACACTTAAGCTCCAGCTCTACTGAGCAAACACAGTAGTACTGGAGATGGTGAACCCTTTATATACTATTAGGCATTTTCTGGATTTCTCTCAATCTGATTATCAACTGTGGGTTCTTGAACAGGCAAAATACAGAAGGCAGCATGCTCATATTTCTGTAAGAGACTGGGAAAAACAAATTGATTGCCTTAGCAAAACATTGTGTGAGTGTCTCCTTGCGTACCTAGGAGCCTACATTTCTTCACATCAAGGGCCAAAAAAAAAAACAACCCCTCAACCAAATCCAAACCTGGTATGGCTTCTTGCACTGCAGAAGTGCATGGTTCAACCAAAACTTAGCATTAGTTAACTAATTCAGACACCATCATGGTGTCCCATACACCCCACTTCCCTCCACCTCCTCCACCCAAAAAAAAAGAAAAAGAAAAAAAACGACTATAGGAGCACCAAGCATAGGGAAAAACTGGCAAATCTGTGAAACTACAATAAGAGGCAAGCCATTTTTATTTTACTATAAAGCTGCAGTAAGTTTTAGTGGTCAGTTATCTTTCAGAATCTTTATTAACATCAGCTTTGCTTTTGTTAAGGTAGCAGCTACTGTTTAATTCCACAGTACAACCAAAAGGACCGAGTTCTTTGGTGTGGTTCAAAGCCAGAAGAAGCAGAAATCAGTCAAGTAAGAATAAGTTAGTGATGTTGGGATGATCACCCCAAAGCAGAAACAGCTCTATTAGGTATAAGGTTCCTTTTGTCTCTACAGAGAACACTGATATTATGACCAGGATGCTCCACCAGGCTGCAGTCTCATCTCAGCCATTCAGGAGTTGAGCCATTCAACAGTAACAGCTTATTAAAGGCAAATAAAACAGCGGACTCAAAGTGCATAGAACTGCAGTTAGTTTCTGTAGTTCTGCAAGGACAGATTCTTGGCACTTCTCTGAAAACAGTGAAAGCCAGTTTTTGTTACAATTGTTGCACAATTCTCTAGTTCTGTAAGTTAATTTTATTTATTTTATTTTGAGGGGGGAGCGGGGGAGTATTTGAGGTATTTGCTGCTATGATATGAAGCTTACATATGCAGTAGTAAACAGACACTAAGCACTCTGTTTCTTATTTATTTCAGGCAATGACAGTGGTAAAATTTAAACCCTCAATGTGGGATGAGGGCACAGCCAATAATGACATATAGAGTTTGTTTTCTACATAGTCAAATATATAAAAGTTTCATGAAACTCATCACTGAGACAGCCAGCATAGTAAGTCCATGAGTTGTTTATTCAATTAGACCAAGCTTCTTCTTCAGAGATTCTGGCATTTCAGGTGGAGGTGGACGAGGAAGTCTGAAATAAACCTTCACAGAATCGTAGATGAACCACTGTAGTGCAGTCAGGGTACCAATCATAATGATACGAGCAAACAGACCTTTCCATACACCTGCAGAGCAAAACATAAAGCATGTGTAGCATAAGAATCCAGGAAAAAAAAAAGTCCCCCCCAAAACACAAGACATCACAAGCACGTGATCCAAAATACATTAAAGTAGGGATGTACCTTTGAATCCAAGCCTCATAAGAACCTGTGAAGCAGAACTGCCCTTTTCTTTGTTCAACACAGACACCACGGAGTCAGCAGGATGGGAAACAATTGCACAGAACACACCAGCTGAAAGAATAATTTGATGTTAGTTCTGTGATGTTTTACTTGTACCATTACTGCATAACAACTGATATCACACCTTCTAATAAAGGTCAAGCCTCATGGTATCTTACAAGGACAGTAGGTACATAGGAAACACCTCGACTCTGCTGTTGCAGCACCTCTTCTGCTAAAACAAAACTCCTTCTGAATCTCTGGATATTGAAAATACCCCTTCCACCCAGATTTGTCTCCCCTTTCTTCAACCTTCCCCAACCTAGCAAAGATGCAAGTTTTTTCACTTACATCAGCTGCAATTTCTAAACTTGGACATTAATGTGGTAATATGCAGGAACAATTAAGAGTATTGTCCTACTATGGACCTATTTTCCACTTACAGATTGAATATAGTTTTTTCCTTTGCACATTTTAAACTTACAAGTAAATTCTCCCATTCTAGTTACACCTCTTTGACATAAGCATAGGCTTCTAGAATTGTGGCAGTCCATTAATCAAGTATAGAACTTGAAGATTCCTTACCAATATAGCCTGCAACGAACGTGACTACCAGCTGTTCTCCTTTTGTACATTCACTTCGTGGCTTGGGAACAACGTACTTGTAGAGAGCTTCAACAGTACGTTCAAAGCAGGCAAATTTCATCATTGTGTATGGAATCTGCCTCATCCATAGCGGAGCAACACCTTTATAGAAACTTAACCAGAGTAGGGACAAAGTCAGTTTCATTTTCTCCAATATTTTATGGTACATTTCTAAGGTGAAAAAAAATTAGTTAGCTTATTGCTGCTATTGAGAATACAACTTCTAAATACCAACAATGTAAGGCTTAAGTGTCTCAATACCTGCAGAACAGAGATTTAAGTTTTATTAGCTCCCGAATACTAACTTAAAATAGCAATAGAAACCAGACTTTACCTGATTCCTATGCTGCACAGCTGTTTTTGCAGTCACTTTTCAGATTACAATGCATTGCAGTTATGCAGCACTGATACTACAAGTGAAGTAAGGCTCATGTCTGCATACCAGCCAAGTCCCGATAGTGATAAATGACTTGTATAGTAACAGCCACTGCTATCAGAACAGAAAGCTAACATGCAGTTATATTACTCTTACATGCCAATGACTCAAGCATCTTTGACTGTACAACCAAAAAGTTGCCGAGTACCTCTGACTGGAACTGCTAGAAACTGAAGTTATCCAGCAGAACTCAGCACAAAGATACTCACAAAGATGGATCTAAGGAGCATGTGGAATTAACAGCCAGTTCGGCACAGATTCCCTGAACTATGTTAAGCTGTTGTCTTGAAACACGAAGGCCAAAAAGCTTTATAAGCTAAAGCTGCAATTAGTTTTAGCAACAGTTTTTCATTAGGTAAAAACGTTCAACATCACGAACCTAAATAAAAACTAACATGAAGAGCTACTTACGCCCAGATGCCTTCTTCTCCAAACATCTTGGGTACAGCCTGCCGCAGAGTGTTTGCATATCCAGGCTGTGTCTGAATACGAACTTTAGCAGCTTCCATTGGAGCCAAAGCGATGTCAGCAAAAAACTCCGCACTGGCAGATGCGGCTAAATACAGCGAAGTACGCCACAAATAAGCATTTTCCTGAAGTGAATTTAAACACACATTTTTATTAACGAACCGTGCTTTTGTAATTACTCTGCATTACTAATACTATTATGTTGCAGATATACAGCCTCGTGTAAACTACTTAAGGCTTACCTCTCCCAGCATGTTGCCATACAGGATTTTGAAAACTTCATAGAAACCAAATTTACAAAGCCCCTGCATGGAATATCCAATAAAGGTTGGAGCCCATCCTTTAGCCAAGCCACGAACACCATCTTCCTTGACTGTCACTGAAAATCCATTGAAGATGCTCTTGTATTTTTGTGGATCAACCTAAACAGAATAGGCAGTTAATTGCTTGATTTAGATTACTATTTCCCTTCTCACACCCCCATCCAAAATACAAAATTCTCACATTGCTCATACAGCTGGCTTCCTAAGGTTTGCTGGACAATGTATTCACTCCAAAGTTACACTGATGTAACTGTAACGGTCATGTGCTAGTCTCAAGCCTCAAAGTATTTTAACGGCCAGTAGTTCCTCAATACCCAGGAACCACCAAACTGTCTGAATTTTGCTTTACATTTACTCTCCAAATCAACAACATGACTTTCTGTATCAAAAAGATCTACTGAAAGCATTATTCTAACAGTGAGTAGTGTACTGGTATAATCACATTTAGATCAGACTCCTTAAAAATTGGACAACTTCTCTCAGCAACCTCATCTACTCTACATGTCACACCTGTGTACGCTCAAGCGTCACCACAAACCAAGCCTCATGATTCACTTAATTCTGTATCAGAAAAGGTTATTTGTCCGATGTTAGTTTGATCCCTCCACACAAAGACAGATAGAGCAGAGCAGATCAGAGTACTCAAGAACTTCTACACCTGTACTTTGACTTCACAGTAAAGGCTACATACAAATTATTTTCTGCATAGAAGACTTGGAGTGAAATTAATAACAGAATTTTTTTTCAGAAAAAAACCCAACTTGAATAATTTTGGTTTATGTGAAAGGAAGTCATTTAATAGAAATTCTTCAACAGGCCATTCTGACAAACTGTCACATCACAGCATTGCTTTTCTTATTTGACATCGTCCGATATTTCCTCAGATAGGAAGGAAAATCTCAAAGTAGAAGTCAACCAAGTCTTTCAGAAAAGCTATGAGACATGCATGCCAACCTGCAGTAACTGATATTTTGTCTTGCAGTCTGATAACAACCTACTTGAGAACTAGATCACCTGAACATGTCAGTTTTAGAAGATTCAGAATTTCAGAAAATTGGATATTTAATTAGGCACCATAAAATGAGACTATGTTCATCTCAGAACCATGCTTAATTATCAACTACGTAAAAGGTGACCTCTTAAAAAAAACACGAGAGGGCAGGCAACGGGTTTCTTCCCGGAGAATCTAGGATTAGTAACATGCTCTGCTCTGTACTGGATCTGTAAAGAGATAAAAGCTGACAGGTTTTACCAGGTGACACCTGGAATCTACACAGAACCCTCCTCTTGCACCTTCCTCTAAGTGCTGGAGAAGGAAGGGGAAGTATCACCAGCGTTACCACATAAGAAGCCCAGGACTGGTATCCCAAGCCGAGCACACCTACCAAGCAGTTGAAGCCTAGTAAGTATGGGGCCTTGTGCCCAGCTGTATGTGCAGCACCACGTAGTTCTCAGGCCTTCTGCCCATTAACCCAATTTGCAGTCAGATTAAAAACTGTTTGAGATGCTACATCCTCTTTACCCAGGATCAATCTCCTCGTTCTCAGGAAACTCCACCTTAGGCATGAGTAGTCAAGCTACCAATATTGAAGTTTGTAACAACAGAAGAGTGCACTTAAGCTACACTGTCAAAAATAAAACACATACCCAGATACAGCTATTCCCTACTAGTAGAAACAGGGAATTCCTAAACAGTTAGCCTGCCCTCAAGGTGAATTTTGTAGAAAGTAGCATGTTGCCCTCATCTGAAGCACCCTGTGCTTGTCCAGTGTGTTACAGAATTACCACTTAGAATTTCAGGTGCTCTCAAGCATGTGAAGAAGTCTCTCTTGTAAAAAATGCTAAATAAAGGCCTTCCAGAAGACCATAATTTTAAAGAATATCACATGCAGTACTCCTAGCGTGACTAGCAGGTCTGACTAATTAATAGTTCCCTCCTAATTTCAAGAGTTCTATCATGACAAAATTGACACTTTTATAATCAGTGTCAGCCTATGCAACAGAGAAGTCATTAACTACTGTATTTCCAGAAATTTAAAAGTGTGCTTTAATTTGCTTCATTCTTGAGGCACAGATTTGCCTGAACAAATCCATTAATACATTTCCATCCATGGCTGTTCACTAGATGATTTTAATGTGGAAGCTGTTATCACAAATTAAGAGCGATGCAACCACACTTCTTTCAGTTCAATCAAGAACCACTTCAAGGAAACCAGCCACAAGCACTGATGGCCTTACCAAAACCATTTCACGTTTTACCCATTCTATTCAAAGTGGTATCATTAGAAAGTATCCGACCCATAAGCCAGGCATTGATATCCATCATATTAATGGACCAAATTATACATGCATGTCACTCCACACTAAAAAACACAGGTCTTCAAATGCCACAGATACTACTTCCTTTCTCCAAAAGCACACAAATAGTCCTAAATAGCCTATCAACCAGCAAAGAGTAGCATTGTGGTGGGTGCCTTTTAGCCAATACAGTCAGTTAAACATGCCTTAAATGTAGTAAAAAATAATTCATTCCAGATTATCCTAAACGCCTCTGCTTCTCTTGAAAATAGTACTTTGTTAGTCTCATAGCAGTAGACTTAAAGCAGCATTCAAGTTTACTCACTTCCTGTCGCCCAGAAAAGATAGTCCCTACTGTAAATTCTTAATATGCTGGCTACATAGAGAAAAAGATTAAGAAATGTTGAAGTTAATACAAACCTGCATACGACATTTCACTAAATCCAGAGGTACAACAGCAGTGTGTGTCAGGCCACAACTTAGGACCCCACCAACGCCACAGAGAGCATAAAACTTGAGCGAGCCATATTCACAACTGTATTCTGCAGCAAAAAATAAAGACACACCATGCTTTTACATAAACTCCATGCACTGCTGGACAACGATATCCAGGGGACTGTTCAGGCCTCCAAATCATTAGTAGATTAAATATACCACACTAAACATGCTTTGCCAATGTCATGACATACCAACATGCAGAACAAACCTGCATTCTGCATTTAACCAGGTCTAGAGGAACCAGTGCTGTATGTGTTGTTCCACAGCTAATAATCCCACCAAGGCCACAAAGCACAAAGAATCTGCCTGAGCCATAGGCACAGCTGTATTCTAGTTAATTGGAAAAAAATACATATATATAAAATCAATCATAATGGTAACAAAGATCAGAAAAGAAACAAAATTGACTGAGTGCTACCTTCTTAAAAGTATTAAGCTGCAATTATTTCCCATGCTATTGTTCAACTGTAGTGTTACACTAAAAAATAATTCCCTTGCTTTAAATTAACACCTTTTGGACTGACAAGATTTGATCCTAAGCCCTCCAAATTAAGATTTTTCCTATAAAAAAAGAAATGGTTAAATTTTAGCTCACAGTACACTTAAACCATAGAAATTAACCCCAGAAGCTGCTACTAGAAATTATGACTCAAAGTTGCAATGTCCAACTTTTCTTATATCAAAGAATTATGCAAAAAATAGTGTTTATCCAGTATTCTAGAGACGAAGCTTCTTTGGTTAAATATTCAGTGATACTGCAACTTCTATATTTAAGTAGAGATGATACAGATCTACAAAATCAGTGTTGAATTCTTCTTTATGCAGATATATTTTCATATATTTTTCAGATTCTTTGTACAGATTTTTTTCCTTTCAAATACAGAATCTCAATGTATACAGTTTCTTTTTGATGAAATTGCAAAGTGTTATTAATCATCGCACTCAATGCTCATAAACAACGCTCATTAAGGAATCTTTCAGATTACATTTAATCAAGGGATACATCATCTGCACTGTTCCATACAGTACTGTGTATAAAGCCATCCAGTCTTAAAAGAACAAGTCATTAATTTTCACAAATTCCAAGATAACAAAGTTACTGGAGCTGGAAAACAAAAATCAGTTTCTCCTCTTCCATTTTTTAAGAGGCTACAGAGGGTGTGCAACCATAACACACTCAAGCTAACAATTAACAGCACAAAATAAGCATAAGGTAGCAGCACAGTTCTGCTACTATGCTTAGCGTTTTGAACATACAAGCAAAAGCAAAACTAATACACTGAATAAGCAATAGAAAATATTCCCCAGAGTAGAAAGGGATAATCTAGGTTCTTTAGCCATTAGATCTAGTGGTGTCACTTCAATATAATGGAATAGGCATTAAATTATACCGATTTAATAAGAAGTATCTCCAGGGAAACAGTAATGAAAACTAAAAGACAGCAAAACACTGTCTTATTCAAAGCTTCTCTGTCCTGTCTTTTTGCTTCTAAACTAAATTCCTTTATGAACATCAATTAAAATTTACAAATAATTTTAAAAGCATCAACAAGAGTACCAGTCAACACTAGCAGGCTTGTTCACAGTCCCTTTTTCCACAACAAATTACTGTTCTAAATAATACCCCTCGAGCAACACAGACATTTGTAGAAGGCATAGTAAATTAGAGCTTTATATATCTGCTTTATTACAATGCTATTCAGACTGACCTGTCAGCTAGGTGCTCAAAAACAGTAATTAAGGAAAGCAAGACAGTATCCATTAGGCTTGAGCTCTTTACAGGTATCGGAGTTCGTAGTGGTACAGCAGTATTAGAAAAAAAGCCATAGAAAATCCCAGACTTTCTATATGAGGAGTCAAATTTCCTAGAAACTGTTACCTGAGAAGAGAATCAGCTAAACACATAGTACTGAGGGCAGTTATTCTAACATACCTGGACACTGACTTAAGACAAACACCCTGAAGCTACTCAAATATAAATGTACACTATAAAAAAATGTCTACTGTTAAGAAAGCTACATCATAACTTAGTTTATTTCTCTGCTTCCAATCTGACAGATTAACAAGGACAAATTCCAAAGAGATAACCATAAAACACTTTGTCTCTGAGCTGTGTTATGGATGATGCCCTCAGCTGAACTTAGAAGGTCTTGTGGTTTGCACTGACTTTGTGTGACCTTGCATAAGCTCCCATATCTCCTGCTACATGTTACTCTCCTAACACAAAGGCCAGAGAACCAACTGGTATGTGAAATAATGAACACAGCAGGACAGACTGAAAGACTAAGAAACTCTGGTCGCTTCTGACAGCACCTGCCTACAAACAGGGTCAAGATTAAAGATAATACTTTAAAGAAATAAGTGCAATTACTGAATATGTTTAGCATATTGAAGAACAATTTATGGCTTTAGTAGCTAGCAACGAGAATATTACATTGAAAGCCTGAAATACTTTCTTGAAAACTGAATAAAATCCAACATGGAGATCTGCCACTCTCACATATTACATAAACGTTCATGCAAGAACACTAACATACTTCAATAACCATAGGAGTTCACTAGAGGTATCTTGCTAAAAGCACTTTTTACTTATTTTTAAAATAAAGCCAGAGAGATGCTTTCAAATTAGTCACAGCTTAAAAGAATTAGAATTTTAACATCTACCTCCACCATTAGGAGTATCATCAAGGTCTGACCCTTGGAAGTCACTAAAGTGATCAGGAAGCACTTGCACTTAAATTTAAAATGTATCGCTCTGTCTCAGACAGCAAAGCTATCTGGTGTATGTCCCACAACTACAAAGGAGAAAGTAAGAAACAAAGAAACAAAACAGCTAAAGACACGCCTAAGCTATTTAGATGTTCAGAGGTCCAGCTGTGAATAAACGGGGCAGGGGATAAGAGGAAAAGAAAAAGAAAAAAAAAAAAAAGATGGGAGAGATGGTCTTTCAGATCCGTCCAGATTCACACGTTGCTCTTCCCCACGGAAGAAAGTACGGGTCTACAGCCTCAGTCCTCGAGCTGCAGGGCTAGTAGAGCCAGAAACAGCTCTCTTACCCCCCAGTGTAAGAGACCTCCACTGAAAGTCTCTGCATTGAGCTGGAACCCTCCCGTCTCCTGTCCCGGTAACCCCGGGTCCTCGCCGCCACTCAGCCAGCGCCGCACGGGGAGCGGAAGAGGCTGCCAGCGCCTCCCCCGCCCGTGCCCTTCCTCGTCCTCCAAGC
>VZZY01020447.1:168882-179693 GCA_013400335.1 Eurystomus gularis | reverse complement strand
CTGGTCTGTAGTTTGCTGGATCTTCCTTCTTGCCCTTTTTGAAGACTGGAGTGACATTGGCTTTCCTCCAGTCCTCAGGCACCTCTCTTGTTTGCCACAATCTTGTGAAAATGATGGAGTGGTAGAGCGACATCAGCCAGTTCTCTCAACACTCTTGGGTGCATCTCATCAGGGCCCATGGACTTGTGTGTATTCAATTTTCGTAACTGATCCCTAACCCAGTCTCCACTGACTAGCGGAGAGTCTTCCCTCCTCCAAGCTTTCTCTCCAACATCCAGGGTCTGGAGTTCACAAGGGCTGATCTTCGGATTAAAGACCGAAGCAAAGAAGGTATTCAGCAACTCTGCCTTCTCTGCATCCTCAGTTATCAGGGCTGCCACTTCATTCAGCAGAGGGCCCACACTTTCCCTGTTCTTCCTTTTACTACTGATACATTTGAAGAAGCCCTTTTTGTTCTCCTTTACTTCCTTTGCCAGTGTTAGTTCTAAGAGGGCTTTGGCCTTTCTTGTTGCCTTCCTACATGTCCTGACAACTTCCCTATAGTTGTCCACTTCCCTGGAGGAGGACCTGCCACACCAACCTCAGGACTTGGTTCTACTTGCTGTATTTCACAACCAAGGTGATCTGGGCAGGCTCATACACAGGCAAAAGTGACACATGCCTAGTGGCACTGTCACAGAAGTCTAGGTTGGCCAAGTTCCTCGAGTAAACTAGGCTCCAGCTGCCAAGTAGGAAAAGGTCAGCTGACACTCACACTCTCCAAATACTTTCATTTAGCAACCAGCTGAGAGCCTGAAGCGCTGTTCACTCCACTGCCACACTGGCAGCAACAAAGACAGAATTGTTCATTTTGCCATTACTTGCTCTGCTTCACTTCCATCTAAACAATTGCCAGTAGCAATGTTTTATCTAAAAAACACTAATGCTTATTTTTAATTGGCCAATAATCTCTAAACATGACTGAGACAGGCTTTTATCTCAACATTAAATATAAAAAATTGCAATTCTTGCTGACTTTTTTTTTTCATTTTAACACATAGAAAGCCTCTGCTCCTTCCAGTTATGATGGATGAACATGTGACTATATTTTTATACGTCTAAAGGCAATTTGTGTGCATAACTAGGACTGAAACTTAGAGTAACAGTCCGTGGAACAATCAGTTTCTTCAGTTTTAGCTGACCATTAACTTCTAACAGCTGTACTATTAACAAGTACCATTAAACAGCAGAGTCTAACATATCCCCATGAAAATACAGGGATAATGTATGTTCCTGCTGAATGCATGTCATTTTATACAGAAATCTCTTCAACTCTTTCCAGATGTGAAAGAATGAAATAGCAATAGCTTGCAATCTAAATAATCTAGATTACTCTGCTTTCTGATACACATTGAAGGCAGTAATAGACAACGACTTGGAAGATTTTACCTTTTGGTGTCCACCTCTATCAGATTCAGAGTAAGAAGAGTTATTGTAAATTTAATCCATCTTTTTAAATCAGTAGCTTTCCAAATTCTGGGAGCTTAGGAAAGTGTCAGCTTGGCAACTCCAAAGTTTTCCTAATTACATCTTTCCTTCTGTTATTGCCCACATTCCCTGGCCATTCCCTCTGCCCCAAGTGGCATACAATCAAGAAATTGTAGACCAGCTCCTGTCTTATAATGACTTTTCACAGTTCTAACATTTTGGTGAAGCCTGTAAGTGAAATCAAAGCTCTTATGTAAGGCTGTTCTCCAGGTGACTTACTATTTTCAAAAGTATACAAGAGTGAAACAACCATCTGCACCTCTGATAATCAGGTTAGCACAAGTAGCACCTGCTCCTGTTGCAAGTATGTATTTTACATACTCCTCAATATCACAACTACTGATTCTCTAGAATCACTGTCTAGTAACAGATCAATTCAAGCCATAAGTTGTGGCAGTCACATCCTCTCAATGCAGGAAGTAGTGAAACCTCTCCTGTTCTTATCAGTCACTGCCATAAGTGTCCTCTGATAACCTTTTATTAATCTAAATTCTCCCCAGACATTACATGTTTTTCCTCCATAAAACACATTTTTTCCTAAGTAACAAATAAAGAAGGCAATGTAGATACAATTTTTAACCACAAACTACAATGCTGACAAAGAATCTTAAAGTGAGGTGGGATGGAAAATCTGAGGAATTATTCTTTTCAATAAATATATATGTAATACTTTTAAGTATATATGCTACCTTAGGACAATTTTACAAGTTGAACGAACTTGTAGACCCTATGCTGTACAAACATACACATGTATGTATGCATCTGTCAGTTTGCTGCAAAGCAGCCTGGTATACTCCCTAAAGAAAAAACTAAAGTCATAGGAAAATTTCAGACAATAAGCAGACTTACCAAATGTACAGTAAAAGCTCTATTAACAGAGACAAAGCATATGGTGAAACACCTAAGTTTGTAAGCACGAGATTTAGAATTATACATCACAACCCATCCCCGTATCTATTTTGATCAGTCAGATAAAGTGTTAAAAATTTCCTTTGAAAGCTTTTCAGCCCAATATACAACTTCAGCCACAGCAAAGCAAGGCAAATACACCATGCACAAGACATGCCAGTTTTGCTTCATTTGTAGTTTTTCTGCTGAACAGTCTCATCTTGGAGCTCTGTTATTTAAAGGCATTACTTTTGTACTCAGCTTTTCTGATTTAACTCTGCAAACTAGTTAACACTTCTTAAAAAAAGATATTTTGTCCCCAGAACCGTCTGAGAAGGTAATTAGCAGTAACTGAGGATTTTGATACCATGAAGATTTTCCTAAGTTGTGCCACAAGAACCAAACTAAAACACACATAGATCTAGCCTAGGAGGGACCCTAAAGCCTTCTGTAGGGCAGTACTGAGCATGCTGCGAGCAAGCAAACTGGGAGAAGAAGTTCCTTCACACTGTTTCCTACTTAAATACAAATCAAGGTTTCAAAACACACACAGAATTTAAATGTAAGATCCTTCTTGCATATTTCTTGCTCAGACACTAGATAAGCTCTCTCAGCCTCACCATGGAGCAGGTGTGACAAACTGTCTCAACACTGCAGGTGATACCTCCTAGTGATTCACAGCCCGATACCAGACTCCTGAGACTGGGGGCATGTTAAAAGATTACCACAATTTAAAGGGAAAAGCACAAGTTCTGTGTTAGCAAGCTCGAATTCAGACATGCAAATAAAGATCTGCTGTGTTTTCAGCACAGCATTCTAAGCAGTATGATCAATGATGAGAATAAAACACACCAAAACAAACAAAATATTGTCATGCCTATTAGCTTCACAGGTCTTTTCCCATGCTTTGTAGCCCTTGCCCTAAAAAGGACTTAAGCAATATTTATTATGTCAGAACTCAACTAATTTTTGCAACTGGAATTTGTATATTTATACAAGTCCATAGAATTGCGCTATTTTGTGACTTATTCTCAAAGTTTATCTTGGCTTCTGGATAGACAGGTTAAACTAATGGGACAAAAGTGAACTTACTAACAAAAAAAAGAACATAAGTTCCTATTGCTTCAGCACTTTGTATCAAAGACTACAGTATACTCCAGTGTAACTTTATCCAGCAGTATTTAGAAGGCTTTAAGCATGTGCAACTATTCAGCTAGTAGTACTATCACTACATGTAGTAATCTGAGAATAACATGAATGGCTTTAGAAATGCTGGTAAATCCAGGAAGGGACAGTAAGGAAGAGGTTATGCTCAGGGCTCTCTCACACCATTAAATGCCTCAAGTATGAAAAACTCATTAATTTCTTGAAGATGCATTGTCTTCCAGCTACAGCTGAGCTACATCTAATTTACTTTGAGGACTTACATAGAAAAGTCTTTACCTTCTATGAAGTAACACTGAAGTTGAGAGGATTCTCCAAAACAGTGCATAAATGAAAGAATGACGATACTTAATTGCATTGCAGTTCAGTTTGGGGTTTGTTTGTTGTTGGGGTTTGTTTTGGTTTTTATGATGCTAATAGTATCCCTGAAGGAGGTCAACAAAGTATTTCATGTAACTAGAAAAGAAAGATATATTTCATGTTAAAACATACAGCAAAGTGAGGTGAAAAATAATGTAAAGTGAAAAGGAAGTTCCTTAAACACTGAAAAGCAAATTAGCACTAGTTTTTCTCCCCATCCAAATTCAAGGCCTAACACAGGCTAAAGGATTATGGTGCAGAACTATTACTGTAGTGCAAGTATTATGAATATTCCTCCCACTGAGTGTTGATGAGAACTGCTCTGGTTTTACTATCAGATTTTTTTTTTTAAACATGGAAAGCTGTAGCAGCACAAAATGACACCACCAATACATCATTTGTCTTGCTTCTGCTGCTTTTCAGCAATGCATTTATTTTGATAAAGAAAATCCACACACATTAAAATCATTTTTATTTTTCTGCATTTTGACACCAAAGGTCAATGTCTTATGTTACAACTTTCTATAGGATGGACACAAGTTTAGCCATTTGAATTACTCAAAAAAGCAGATTAAAAGGAAAAAACAGGACATTAATCTTAACTGAAAAAACCCAAATTATTGCTTTGCTACAAATTACCATGTTTGTCCCAAAGTTCACAGAAAGTAAAGCTTCCCCCTAGCTATAGTCTACACAGTAATTGTACCCAGAGTAAAAAGATATTGACTATTAACTAATGTTATCAGCTTTTTATAAGTAGCACTTTAAGAATAAGTAGTATGATTTATTGCGATTCTGTACCAAGCAGTAAGACTGAACATTTGTATGCTGCAGATTTAAGCCCACCAAAATGTATACATTCACTTTAAAAAATTGTTGCTTATCGCTCTTCATTGGTAGTAGTGAAGTCAGCTGCCTGCTCAACTAAATTACACAATATAGAGTGTTTTAGCATGCTTCCACTGAGAAAAATAGTCAACTGCATATAAGTAGTAAATCTCACCTTAGAAGATGAAACTGTAGCAGAAAATGCAGCAATGCCCTCTTCATACAAGAATAAAACTTCATATGGAATTTTCACACTTTGAGAATACTTCTCTACATGAATATTAAAAAATAATCACATAAAGCTGTGTTGGAAAGACCTTGGTTTTTATAAAAAGAAAAGAGACCACTGCTAAAGTCAGAATTTAGACTAGTTCAGATAACCTTGGCCCAAAAAAAGTATTTTAGTAGCAAATTATATTGACGCAATTTTTATTTTCCACACATATTACTAATAAATAACTTTCTCTAAGACATCTCTTGCCAATTAGATCTGCATTCAGCTCCTACAACACTCAAAGCACTAAAATGAAGGGATACATTTAAATGATGCTACAATTAAACAGAGTTACTAGTATGATACTAAGACTTTTACAGAAAGGCAAACAGGTTTACAGTTACGTTTACTAAAGTTACAGTAATCTACAGAAAAGGTTGTCTTTGTACTCTCCCTACACCCTAGAAGTGATCAAATTCAGTTACACTGTTACTGGAAAAAAATGCATATAAAAATGCATTTCCCTTTATCACCTGTGTTAAAATCCTCCTCCGCAATAATATATAGAGACAAAAGTACAACTTTTTCTGTGCAAAGGAAAAGCTTTAAAAACACAGCTTCACATTTCACTACATTTTTGCCCTTCTCAGCTTCCAAGTTCTTGCAAAAACAAATATACAGTTTCTCAAAAATGAATTTAAAGGATGTCCACATTAAAAAAATAAAGCCTACAAAAAGTTCAAAGATCTAAAAAAGGTAACTCCTATGGCAAAGTGATCTACTAGTCGAAAGTCCAGAAAGTTACCAATGTCCATTTAATACTATCTTTCTTCATTTATCCAATTGATCGGGTTCCAATCACATTATTTCTAAGAAGTCCTTGAGCCGATGAGAGGGCAGAAGAGTTCTCTACAATTAAAAATAGGAGATCAAATCGAGTATGCCTTTCAGAAAGATACTCAATTGGCACCGCTCTCAGAGGCAGTATTCAGATATTTAGAGAAAGGATTTCCTTGATTAGTTTCCATAGACTGATAAACCAGAAACAAGAAGACCGAAGCAAAAACAAAGAAAAGAACTTTTATCCACAAAGGAATGGAGCGTTCTTTTTTTGGTGGTGGTTTCTCAGACTTGGTGTCAGTGGAGGTACCATATTTTGTAGCATACTTAGAGAAACTTTCCTCCATTCTGAAGTCACTGTGCTCTATAGGCCGGCTAGCAGCTCCTTTGATCGGTCTACGGCAGCTAGCACTGTTAATTAAAAAAAAATTAAATATTGCATATTTAAAAGAGCAATCTAAGGTATACAGGAAAATTTTAGTATAATTAAAAGAACTAAAAAATACTTCTCATGACTGCAGTACTAGAAATATCTGTCTCAAACTCTAATATGTCTATCATTACTATTTTTAAAGTTAATCATTTGGTGTTCAAACAAACATCCCTTAAAAAAACCTCTCAAATACCACTTCACTCTATCCACATAATCAATGGATCATAACTGGCAATAAGCTCTAGGAAGTTCCTCTCTCTATTTGCATCTTTAATAATTACTTATGCAGCCCCACTGAGATCTCTAAACCTGAGATTGTCCCTGGCCATTAAAGTATCTACTGAGGGCTTAGCCAATACATAGAGCCAAAGACAAAGAACTAAGAGTTAAAAAACCCACATACACTGCCAAGTCCTTATATACAAGGAGTACACATGCATTATTTTTATTGAAAAAATTGGTATAGATTTAAGTAGACTGATAGACCTTGAAACAAGAGAGCATAGCTGAGTAGTGAGCAGATACACCACACCACTGGTACCATATATTCTTCTTACAGTAAGACTTTATGCAACTGCAGTTTAAATTGAATATATCATTAACATGTTGGGAATAGGAGTTGATTTCACATCTTAACACAGCGAAACGTTTTCCTCAGTCTCTAAACAAGACAGTTTTGTGAATTGCTTAATTATCCAAATGATCGTTTCAATTTTTGTTTAAATACAAAGTTGCACAGAAAAATATAATAAGCCTTTCCCAGATACCATCCTTATTCATGGCAAGAGTAATCTTTGACTACAACAGGACTGCTACTTAAAAGGGAAAAAACCCCAGAGTATCTGAAAATTCTTTTGGCTTTCAAAAAGAAAGCTCACATATATGCTGGGAGATCTTTCCTAAAGCAGTTGCATCTAGCCAAAAACTTAAATATTGTGAGCCACTACCACAGAGAAACCCTTTCCATTTAACTTCTAGTGTCCAGAAATGCCAGTAGTAATTGCTACTATGGGGCTAACCTGTTCTCCTATCCTCAACTTAAATAAAGAGGCTGTTTCGGATAACAAGACTACGTATATAGAACAGAAGAGCTAAGTGGTCATCTCAACTGTCATTGAACCAGAGTACAAAAACCATTCCTTAGAAATCTACCAATATAACCAAAAGATACTTCTCAGCTTAAATAGATTTACAAGAACCAAGAAACAAGCCCCCATACACCTTAGAGATACCTGATTCCTGTAGGTGTTGATACTTCATAAGGGAACATTTCCTTAAGGATATCCCTTTCTACTTTTCGTTCTTCTGTAGGAATCCTCTCCAGCACCTAAGAAACCAAAATCAGTTACAGGCCTAACAGACCGCAGAACAAAAAGCTCCTGCACAGCTATCCCAGTGACCATAACCATGTGCACTTCATAAGAATGAATGAGTCACCCAGTGACATTCAAGAAGTCTACTTCTTGTGTTTTAGAAGTTAAGTTAACCATTGTTGGTGGCAACCGTCTGGTCACTTTTGATGTCTTAAAGCAGTAAGTGCTCTCCTCAGTTTCCTTTAAGATAAGGAATATGTTGTATAAATACAATACACCTGCCAGCCAGTGATGTAGATGACAGAAAAACTTAACCACCACCTCTATCATGGCTGTGTTGAGCACATCACAGGATTGGTTGTGGACAACATGGTTAAAAAAGCACCGATGTTCTGTCTCTTCCTGCTGTAATAAACAATGCCATAGTACAGTAAAATATCAACTGAAAAAATCTTAGGCAGTTTGATATAGAACATCAAGTTTCACCACAACCTTCTATTTGACAACTAAGTCTACATTCTAGTCACATTATAAACAAATAAAGCAGCCCACTTCATACATCTCAGACCCACTGGCAGAATCTACTTCACAAGTGTTCATATGTGTTTTCTCTACATTAACTATAGGAAGCAATGAACTCCATTTAAATTCAGCCAAGTATTCTCTTGTAATGTAAAATTTCACAGTAGTACAGTTCTACATCGATATAATTATATATATACACCTGCAAGTGCTTTAGACAGTTCTCTAAGACATAGAATATGGGCAGCTTGAAGAGGTTAACAGTAAAATAATTATTTTTTCTTGGTAACTGATATAAATATACAGATGCTTTTTACATTCAGGCTTTTGGTCTAAAGTAATCCTACTACTGGATTTCCTAAATTAAGGCATACTGTGATTTTTCCAGATAGACTGATTTACAAGATCAGAGGTAGATAACACAATTCTGCTATATCTTTGAGCTACTAAAAAATAATTTAAAAGAAAAAAATCCACATTTTGTTCAGAAAAATAGTAGCACAAGAAGAAATAACACACCAAAAGATATCCGGCTTACAAAAAACGGAAAATAAAAAAAGCAGGATTTACACACACACACCATCTCAAGTCTGAAAGAAGAAGATAAAAATTTCATATTCTCTTTTATGCCATGTGACAACACTAGTTTATTTTGACCAATGCAACCTGGGCAATGGCATCCTCCACCCCTTCTGTACTAAGGAGTAAGCACATACGCACAAGAATCATCTTCACAGAGAGTAAGCAAGAGGAATCTAAGTTTTAATTTATTTACTTCAGCTGTCATCAATGGTTTCTTTGGTGTTCTTCTGGGCATGTCTGAGAGTTCACTGATTGACAGTGTAGGAGTTGCATGCTTGAAATTTCCAGGCACCCTATTGACAACCTGCCGAGATTCAAAATTGTTCAAACTCAGAATCAGCCAAAATACAAAATAAAAGGGGGGGAAGGTGGCAGAACCATATAACAAAACCTTTACGTGCAGTGAATATATGCATGTTAGGAGTTAACTCAAGAAGGTTATGTAGCAGATACTGACATGAGCACAGGAAACATGTTGCTTATCATTCCAAGTAGTTTCTCTTAAGCCATTCAGAAACATAAAAGCTATTTAGCTCACAAGAAAAGCCAAACTTAAAAGCAGATAGTCTGATTACACTTGAATAAATTAGAAATTATCTAAGCTTTTCAGGTGGCTCTTTTTGACCCTCCCACCCAAAAGACATTAGATGGGACCCAGTGTCTACCTAGTCCCAACTCAAAGTGACCAGCATTAGGTACTAAAACAGATTCTGAATGGGGTTTCAAAGAATACTGAATAGTCTTAACTTTCCTTAAAACAGTCTAACTATTCAGAACAGAATTAATTCTGTCAGCAAAGATATATTACAGAAAAATACCAGTTGCATGATTTATTAAATGTATTTACTAAGCATATTTACTAGAGTCTCGTTGCTTGCAGTCAATATAGTTTCAGCTATGGGAGTACTCTCTGATATTACAGCATCATCTACAGGCAACTGTGCTGTAGCTTCCACCTGTTTGTTTAAAACAAACAAAAGAAAACAATTGAATAAAATAGCCACTGGGACCCTAACAGTGAGAAAAAAAAAGCTTGTCTATTACAATAAGCCTCTCATCACCCTTTTCCTTGGTGTTCTTCTTGACACTCTTGTAGATTCCCTAGAAAATGCCTGCAGAGGTCCACTTTTTGAAGATCCACTTGTCCAGACAGTCTCAGTAACTTCATCTTGAGAATAGGTCTATTCAAGCATCAAACACATAGTCAAATACATGAAAGCCAGCTCTCAACATTGGAAACCACAACCAAAAGCCAGAATAGCAAGCAGTGTGTCTACAATACAAAAAAAGTGGATTACATAATACATTCAATAATGAATAGCTAGATTACCGTTGCCCACAATACTTGTTAGAGCACATTACTGTTCAAATACAGAACTGACTAGATAATGCCCAACAGTAAGAACTGATAATTTGCTCACTGCAAGAGTGAACTAACTAACGCTACAAGTAGCTACATCAAGTCATGGACAGCAGATATGCTAGCTTTCAGGCCCATTACGATACCTGCCTGTGCAAAAAAAAAATAAATCTATGAGCATAAGCAGAATGCATCACTTTGCTCTCTACCCAGATAGGAGTCTAATCTCTCAGGCAGCAATGGGAATGATTTAGGCCTAGCCCTCTGTATTTCGACAGGAACTGATCTCCATCCACACAAGGCAGGGAGAGATGTTTTATAACCTTAAAAGTTTCCACATACAGAGATAAAACAATTTTCACATAACAGTAAGTTTAAAAAATGAAGCCTGACACATCTTCACAAATCTCAGTAACAACATGAAGCCATTAATAAACACAGAACATTATCTATGCCTTGTTGCAAATTCTATGCTCAAAGAAAAAATCCTCCTCAAAACTTATTTCAAACAGACCTGAAGGGAAAGGGAGATGAGGGCTTTCTTCATGTAGATTATATAGAAGATTTTCCTTTTTATTTGGTTAAGTTAAACAAAAAAATTATTACTATGCTAATGCTGCAATCTTTGACCATTAACACATCACGCATTGATGCATTGCTGACATTTTAGCAGTTACACTCAGTGCTGACAGAAGTTACACAGACTGGTGCAACTGTCAGTTACAGGCCTAACACCAAAAGTAACTTCACTGGAACAGTACTATGCCAAAACAATGTGTT
>VZZY01020447.1:151524-168838 GCA_013400335.1 Eurystomus gularis | reverse complement strand
GGGGAGAAGGGAGGGGAAGGAAAGGTCTAACAATGCCCATATCCAATCCTCATTTGTATCTTCACAGTTGCTCCAGTGAAACTAGAAGTTAGGCAACTTTATGATTCTTAACCCAAGTTCTGTATTACAGCTGCTACATACCCAGCAGAGGGAGCACAAGCAGTGCGCTTTACTCCAAAGTCACCGAAATACTTACGAAAGCCAAATTATATATACAGACCTCAAGTCCAAACAGATTCTGATGTTTCATATGAAACTGCAGATTTCAGACTCCAATATTCTTTTCAATTTCAATAGACTTTTGATTAAAGACCTCCCAACCCCTTCTTATATATTCACCTGACACCGGCTTGCATCTCTTCCCTATTAAGCTAAATGTGCAACCTTCAAACATGGCTCCCGCCTCACCCCCCATACACTTTGAGGTGTTCTTTAGCGGCTTAGAGAAAAAACACAAATTTTAGAGTGGTTCCACTCAAACACATTCCACTCAAGGAAGCAATAAGGCAATTACCTCATCCTACTAATGGAGAGCTCCCTGCCCCAGGTTGTTTGACTATGAACTGGTTTTCTTCTAATGAAAAGTTTGAGATAGTTCAGTAAATAACCACCCCTCTCCTTAGTTCTTCAGATGCTTGTCAGTTATGTGTTTTAAGTACCAGGTTTCAAGTTCTTGCTTGAAAAGTCTAGGAAAAAAAGTCAGAATCTACTGCATAAGACTGATCCAGTCTTCATCAGAGACTAAAAAGTTGTTGTTTACAGTTATAGTTATCCTCACTGTCAATTGAGCAGGCCTTGTCTGCTGATCCCACAAATATCTGAACTAAATAAACCCTCATGTAATACTCATGTTTAAGTACACCAACACCCTGTATATAACCAGAGAAAGCTACAATGGTGGGGTACACAAGTGGTACCATACTATTCAGCATGTGCTTTCTATCTGCCGTATTACTCACAAGCAGTGAAGCTCTAGATTATTATTTAACCTCAGCTATCACTTACCAAGTTCTTTACTGGGTGTACTCCACATGAAATTTGTATGCCAGCAGCTGCAGTGCTTTGTGTTTTATTTTCAAGAAGCTCCACTACATAGGTAGTCCAAAAAAATGCAGGGAGGAGTAGGGGAACACAGCACAGGCAGAACATCTCTACAGAAAGCCTCAAGGAGAAAGACCAGTTCTACATTGCTAGAACTTCTTAACATTTTAATGGTTTAGCCTGCCTCTTTCTGTCCAGTGCCATTTACTACGAGGCTCAGTTCAGTTCTGAACTCAACTCCATATTCACACACCTGATTGGAAGGGGGCTTTCAAATTAGGGTTTTCTTCCAACTCTTCCAGTTCACTATGAGGCAGCAGTTAAGCACAAACAGCCAAGCTCAAATTCACCCAGCCTCCACTGCTGACTGACTGATAAGACCTATAAGGCTGCTTAAGCTCCCCACCCAATTTCTTCTGCACCAGCCTGCTTAAAGACTATCTATTTGCACTCTTAGCAAGATCCATCCATGCCAAACAACAAACCTTACAGCTGTGTACATCTGGACTAAGACCAGGGCTGCACAGGACCTAGAAGTGACTGACATGTCTTTTCACACCACACTACCAACCAGTTCTGCCCCACCACCCTTCAGAGCCTCATAATCTTTGAGCCAGTGCCACAGAGCATGCAACAACTGCATATAATTCTGCAGAATAAGTATGGTCACTTGACATATTAGCTGCAAACTTAAGACCCAATTTCAGAGGAAGAGGGAAAGAAAAAAACCACACCAAACTTTTATTCTCAGCAAAATATATGACTATACACATTTGCTAGCCAAAACAGAGTTGTTGGCTTCAAGCAGCAGTAAATTTCTGTTGGTAGTTTTTAGTTTGCTTTTTAAACATAGCAGGAGCTGAAAGGTTTAACAACCTAGAGATATTTCTTTGAATAACTACTGGTAAGTAAAATCTGCAAGTCACAAAATACTGCATCTACTGCACATCTAAAAGATTGCAAGACAAAACACAGCAATGACCTAAGGTTATTACCGTGAAACTGGATGACAAAAAATTTTAAAAAGCAAGCACTCAACGCTTGAAAATGCCACAAAAATGTACCACTATCTCTTCCCTTTTATTCTGTAAGTAGGCTCCTTGAGACTAGAAGCTTTGTTGACAGCTGAATTAAATATATCTGTTACACTGAGGCTGGCAGGGATTTCTGGGTGAAGGGTGATTTAGAAAAAAAGTAATCCAAGAACCTGAAGATTCAGATGCCCATTATAAAGACCATCAAGAGCTGAAGTTGCTTGAAAAAATTAAGGAATTTTTTTTGTGTTGAGCTATGTGTGTTTTGATAAGCAGAACTAGTTATGGATCTCCATAACTTTGTTGTATTACCCAAAAAAGCAAAAGCATGTTTATACATACATATGCACTAAATAGGAAGTATCTGGAATTTACCATGAAGTAGTGAGAAAAGTCGCTGATCTGCTAAAATACTTCAGCCTATTAACAGGTCAGGTTTTGAGTTACTGTTTTCTATAAAAGTACTTTGCTGTAGCACAGCTCCACTACCTACTGGTCAGGTGAATAACAGCGAAGATCCTACATAACCTAAACTGAGGAACAGGTTATTTAGTGACACTGTCACATCACCCGGACAGATCAGCCACCAACTGAATCCAGTTTTCAGCCAGCGGTTTGAAAATCTGGAGGCACTTCTGTAAAATCCCTCTTTCACCAAGACAATAGAACTAATATTATTTATATGTAAAGGACAAGTAGTACATACAGCAAGATTTAAAACTATTTTTCTCCTTAGGAGAACCTTTCCAAGACACTGTCTACTCTAGTACTGCCGCTACAAGTATAGTTGAGGAAATACATAGTTGAGGAGATAATATAGATAGCTAGCTTGTGTGTACACACATACACATTTTTTGTGTATATATATATATACACACACAAACACAGGGATATACAGAAGTATCTTTTTCCAATTTATTTTTTTTTAAAAGAAACTGCTTCTTTTATTGAATCACACTGTTTACAAACATCCAACAGGATGACATCAGCCTATTTGACTTAAAAACCTGACATGTTCAGTTATGGAAACCTGACAAGTTTGCCTATTATTTTTCTCTAAGACATGCTATAGAAGATGGCAAGTCAGAAAAAGAGCTATTGGCTGACCATAAATTTGAATGTTATCAGACAGATTAAAAACAGCAGCAGCTATCATTAATTTACAAGACTGTCATGCTTTTTGAAAACTTTTGAAAAAAACAGCACAGCCCACTTAGTCAAATGTAATTATGTTAAAGGTAGTAAAGTGTTTAGTGAGCAGATCACCTGCAGTTAGCAGCCATCCCAGATGCCACTAAATTAAACATACCTGGTTGTGTTCAACAACTCTTCTTTGTTTGAGTGCTACTGGAGTCTTCATCCTGGCTTTCAACGGTTCTCTCTTCTCAAGCCTCAGCTCAGTATTCGGATCTGTAACCAGTTTTAATATAACTAGTTTCTGCAATACTACTAGTTGTTGTACTAGCTTAAACCACTTGTATTTTAATAAAAATTCATTTTCAGAGGCGACATAACTCTAGAGTTACCATTTCCTTAAGAAGTTGTGAGATACAGGTATGTGTCTCCATTAAATGTAGAAGAATAAAGACTTTTGAAGAATAACCTTAAAAATTATTTTAAAACACTGAGCCAAGTATTTCAGTTTTGTCCTAAAAATCCTTGTTTCAGACAAGCTTTGACCTATCCAGCAGCTCTATTTAGAAACTGGTAGCAAGTTGCAATTACTTTAACCAAAGTACCATCATACTATTGATTGTAGTAAGCGTACTGAAACTTCACATTGTTTAGGCTGTTAGTTTCCTTTAAAATAGGTCCTTTTAGAAGAATAGTGAGTGGTTAGCAGTCATCTTACCAGTAAGAGGAGGTATTATTTCCACACCTTTCATAAAATTCTAATAGCATTACATCAACATATTTACAGTTTATTTATAGATTTTTTCTTTTTTTTTTTACAGGGAGGAGTTGTGGGGTTTTTTCCCTCTAATGTTTGAACAGTTTGGTAATTAGACGAAGCATATTTAAGTATAAGGAGATAGCTGTCAGTTGTGATCGAGCTCTTGGCTGTCCAAAAAATAAGTATCTAACATCCCTTCCCTTCCACCCTCCAAAAGTGCAAGAGGTTAAAGTTCAAAAACAAGCCCAAATATGCAAGGGACATCCATCGAGTTCCTAGTTCTAGTTCAACCCTTTCCGTCCTATCTCCATGGACGTTCCTGTAAGAACAACAGAAAACAAACCAACCTACCCTCCAAAACCAAACATGCTGGGTTTGTGGCTGGGGAGAGGGGTTGGTAGCAAGGGATAGGGCTACTGGAATGGCTCCTGTAAGAAGCTTAGAGGAGCTTCTGCAGCTCCAAGTCAGACCTGTCTCTGGCCAAGGCTGAGCCAATCAGCACCTCTGCAATAACATTTAAAAGGGTAAAACCTGTTGGGCAACTTTTCTTGTTTGTTTTGGAGTGGGACAGGAGAGAGAAACAACCACGGGGACACCCCTGGTTAGTGAGGAAGGGGAGGGAAGGCATGTCAGAGCGGCCATTCCCTTTCAGCCAGTGGTGAGATGGCATCTGGAGCCCTTGCAGCCTTTAAGAGATCAATGGTGGGGAAGAGTCTGCAGCCTGTAGAGGACCCCACTCTGGAGCAGTAGGCCAAATCCCAAAAGGAGGCCATGACTCCGAAGGGCACCTATTGCTGGAGAGGTTCATAGCTGGGAGAACTACATCCTACAGAAGAGAGCCACACTGGTAGGAGAAACCCATGGATGACTGTCTCCTGTGGGAGGGATGACACCGTACCACAGGGGAGGACTGAGTTTTTCCCTTGAAGAGGAAGGAACAGGAAGAACAACATGGAATGAACTGGGACTGACTGCAACCCCCACTCCCTGCCCTGCTGCGCCACTGGGGGAGGAGAAGGGAAGAAGGGAGAGGTGGGAGGAATGGTTGTATTTAAGATCCAGTTGTATTTATTGTTGTCCTGCTCTAACTCAATTGCTGAATTGGTGGTGGTTTTGTTTAAATGTGATTGTTTACTTCAAGTTGAGTCTGTCTTTTGCCCAGAACTGGTGCTTGAGCTCTCCTTGTGCTTTGTCTAGACCCTTAAGCCTTTTCTTGTATTTTCTCTTCCCCATCCCACACCAGAGGCATTAGGAGTGAGAGAGCAGCTGCATCGTGCTTTGTTACCAGCTGGGTAGGCTCAAACCATGACACCAAACCACACAAAATAAGTACCTTTTTACATTTGAGACACTTTAAAGCCTACACTGTTTTCAATTTTTGTAAGATGTTTGATGGTGTGGTTTAGGTTCCACTTCCCCCACTCCTACACTTTTTGATATAAACCTGAAAATTACACCACAAAAAACATGCCCAAGACCAATCAATCAACCCATCCCAAACAGCGTCCATAAGGAACAGAGCATAAAAGGAATTGAATCATACATGAGAGACATTAAACAAAAATCTACAGAAGTTTAGTAAAGTCATACACTATCCCATAGTAAGTAACTACTGTGAGCACTGTAAAACAAAACTGCACTTGCACTTAGAGGTGATGAGCAAAGAACACTGGAACACTTAATATTCAGTTATCCTACCTGTCAGATTTACAGGCTCCAATCTGGGGAAAATGGACAAAAGTGAACAGCTTAGTTGCAAAAAGTTTCCTTTCTCAGAACAGACACCTGGATCACTGCATGATCAAGTCCATGGCTCACATGCCAATAGCAGTATCTTAAAGCCTCACCTAACAGCAAGATCACATCCTCTTTAGATATTTCTTCTACTGCAAGTATTACTGATACAATTTGAACAGTTCACATGCAAGTTCCACTTAAGTCTTACCTTCTTCATTGTCACTGTACTGGTCAGAATCATTATTTCCATTCTGTCTGGTGTTCTCAGCAGTAAAAGACATGTCTGGGACAGGCACAGGTGCCTTCAGTTCTGGACCTTGCTCCATCAGTTTCAACAGTTTTTTCTCATAAAGTTTCCTAGTGGTAGCTATAACAAGGAAGGATACACGCTGAAGAGAAAAACTATATATCTTTCCTGACTTGATTGCTAAAACTTGGCTGTTACATATTCCTTGGAAATCTCCAAACATACGTTTTTTATCTGTCTGTATGGACCAAAGGATATACCTCTAGGTATACAACTCTGCCTCTAAGGCTTCTAATGTTTTGGTTTAAGAGAATTATTAAGATAAACTTAGACCTGTTAGTACACTGAAAGTTACACGAGTTTAGCTATGGAAAGGGAACTTGGCTGCATCTAAGACATTTTGTTCCATATGCTGCAATACGTAAGTTCCATGCCCTCACAAAAAAATTTAGTGGGATTGATATTGCAAGGGAAGTTTCCGTGCAGATTCCACTATTATCCTCTTAGTCCTTTTACCCTGGAATTAACATCCCTTCCCCCTTAGTTTAACCTTTGCCCTGTTGGCAATTCAGTCCAGTAAGCATTAGAGGTGGTGCAAGTAAGCGGCAACAACAGAACTTTGCTACATCCAGGCATCAAGTTGGCTCGCTTGAGGAGGAGGAAGACAGGTCATCACTAAGGGGACAGCTGTTTAAAACTACAAGGGATTAAGCCTAGCACATATTTCCACATCAGGACTCTGCTGGCAAAAATCTGTACATGAGCTGAGGAAAAGTCTAATCTTAAGAGATTTCAGGTAAGAGGAAGCCACACTTAGAAATAAGTGACAAACTCTCAGAAGAAACAGAATCCATACACTCTAAGAACTAAGGCTTTAAGACTATATTTGAACATCTTTCTAGTGGACTGCATAGGTAATTTTTCCAAAGACTTGAGTGCTGTCCAAGAGGAACAGGTTGAATGGGAAGGCACAGAGAAACAGCTAGCAGAAAATATTATGCATATTTGAATACACACAGGACTTTGAATACACACAAGACTCCAGGCTTTATTCACCCAAGATTTCAAGAACACTCTACAGAAGGCTAAGCATGTTACAGGCAACCATCTTTTCTTGAAGAGCTGTCAAATCAAAGTCCTTTGCCTAGTGCATAATCTGAAAGGTAAGGAGCTTTGATCCCACACCAATGAGTGCCCAAGGCAGGAGATTAAGCTGAGGTCAGGACTTCTCCTGACCTAGGTTAGCATGCAGGACAGAATGGTAGGTTCAAGGGGCCAGCAGGCAGGGTCGGGGGTGGAAACAGCGAAGGAAAACACTGCTGCATAACACAGCGAGTAGAGAATGGTCTAGGGAAGGGGAAGTTCCATGCTCTCAATCTTCTCTCAATGCTCTTAGGTTATTATGTAAGCTGTATTTTTTATTTAAGCAGGCATCAGATCTCAATATCTGTATCAGAAGATCTAATTACCCCAGCGCTGAACTTTAATAGTTACACAGCTTCAGAACAGAAGTTGGAACATCTCCAGCTGGCCTAGAACACAAGAGGAATGAACTGTGGACTTGACTACACTGCATTGCTTCAAGTCTTGGTCTTTTCCAACCTAAACCATTCTATGATTCTATATTTAGTGGTACACTTAGTAGTGCTGGGTTAATGGTTGGACTCAATGATCTTAAAGGTATCTTCCAACCTAAATGATTCTGTAAGTCTTCTCAATGTAAAAAGTTTGTGGGAAGTAGGATTGCAACAGTATTGGTACTGAACTTGATAAGGAACTGTACCAGAGAAGTTTAGCACACTCAGAACTGAGGTTTAGCAAGAAATATGTTGAACAGATGAGTATCTGCTAGTTCAGTTGACCTACCTACAATTGGGCCAGGATTTACTCCATACTTCACAAGTTGCTCTTGAAGATCTTCATTACTTATCTCTGTTATATCCAGGTCGTCCTTCTCCTCTGGCCTGGGTTTGTCAGTTTTCTTTGTGGCTTTCTGTGAGTGTGCAAGGGAGAAACAAGAGACAGAGTGCTTTCAGTTAATACAGAACACATATTTTTCTTCTAAGGGAACAGGAAGATGTCGGACCTCTGCGCGCCCGACCGCGACAGTCCTAAACATAGAAAACCAGAAAAAGTAATTATATTCTCCACCACTACCACAGCCTATGTGCAACACTTCAAACATTTACACCTACTAAACAAACATCCACTACTTAACTAAGGAAATACCCATTGCAAGTCTCTTCTGTAGTAAAAAAAAACACCAAACCCCATAAAAACCAAAAAACCTTACTCATTCTGATCTTGTGTTTTAATCTGAAGTTCAAGTATACAACAGGAAAGGATTTCTCTCCTATGACTGGAGAGGTAAGCTTCCTGATGTTTCACCATCACTATACTAAGCTACAAATATTTCTGTACCATTGCTGGAACACAGGAGGGTCCACATAAATAGAAGAAAAAAAAACCTTCATGGTGAGGGTTACAGAGCACTGGAACAAGCTGCCCAGAGAGGCTGTGGAGTCTCCTTCTCTGGAGACATTTAAAACCCGCCTGGATGCATTCCTGTGTGACCTGATCTAGGAGATCCAGCTCCAGCAGGGGAATTGGACTAGATGATCTTTCAAGGTCCCTTCCAATTCCTAGCATTCTGTGATTGGCATTTCTTCCCATTATTCTTCCACCTAGTAGGTCAACACTCCTTCCTCTAACAATACGGAACAAGTTCTTCAGTATTTACACCCTCTCAACCAAGTTACCAAAATCCCCATTTCCACTTATACTGGTGTTCTCTGTAAGATTACACGATGTTACAAAGTGAGTGCCAGAAAGGCAACAGCAGAAACACCCTCAAATTTTCAAAATCCTGGCTGTCTGCTTAGGCCTCTGCTACCATAGCTCTAACAAATCCTAAACCCAACTCTGGCAACACTACTTGAACAGTTGGCAACACACCGCCACCACATACAGATGGTTATCAAAATAATCTGCCAAGATGATACTCCTAAATTAGCAGTTTCCACTATATCCAAACAGAGCGATCATAACATTTGTTCAACTTGGGAAGCCTTTGTTACTACAATAGACATTTCAAGCTCCAAGATCGGCAAGCGAGCAAGGAGGTAAGACAGAAAAAAAATATGCTTAAGATCTGCTTCCTCTCAACCAAGAAAGATCTTGATACTGCTTTGAAATAAGTCATATTTGTATCTGAGAGTTGTAGAATATAAACAGATACAACTTCTGCACTAACACGTTTCTCAACTCACGTTGCCCAGAGGGCCTATCTGGGCTTTCTGGTACTTACCAAAGACTAAAATTCCAAATACAAGCGTTGTAACACTCACTCCCAATTAACAAGCTTTTTTTCTTGTTGTATTTAGTAAGATAGCACTAAAAGACTGTAAGATGACTGGTATGAATCAACATTATCTGCCTAGCCATTAATGCCCGTTAATAAGCGGTTTGTATGCAAGCGTGGTCTTGCCTAAAGTGCCTTGATGTTTTAAAGCTAAACAGGGACTCTCTGAGGTTTACCCAAATATAACCAACTCCTTAAATTAGATTTTCCTCTGACTCCTGGATTTTTAAAATCTCAGCATGATAAACTTACAACCAGCTGCTGAAAAGCAACAGAATCTCCAAGAGATTACTATTTTTTAATTCTAAGAAACAGACTCCAGTCTGAAAAAAAGGATAGGATCACTGAAGTGCAGATTTGACTAAGTGACAGATTTACAACTCACCTAATCATTCCATTCCTTTATTGCATAAATTTCTAGTTTTTGAGCCTACTTATCTAGTACACAAAAAAGCAACCACCCTGCAGCCATAGGAGACTTGCATTTACTTTTGAATGTGCTGATCATAACACTATTTCAAATTAAGTATCACATGAACAAGAATTTCTTATTCAGTGCATTTTTTTTTTAACTACTGAACTGTCCAAACAGTGGACACAAGTTGCAAAGCATGCTTGGCTTTTTTGTTGGATCCCAACAAGAAGTTTAGGCTATTGACAGCTCTGGTGTTTGCACATACCACCAAGAAAGAAGATTAACAAAGATGCTACTTCCACTTTTTGGAAGAAAAGCACCACCATGGTGCATGAAATCAACATTCCAATGGCACTTCAGAGAAACTGGAAACCTAAATTTCATGTATCTCTGCCTTTGTATCACTTGGAGGCCACAGAAGAAACTATAACAATATATACCAGAAGAACTACTCAGTGTTCTATTAGACATTTTGCAGAAACCTTAACTATCAGTAATCTAACTGCAACTAAGGAGTAATACAGTCCTCTATGCAAGTAAACTCCTATGCCATAGTATCTTTGGTATTTTTTTTCTTCCAAGTACCATTTCACTTTTGCCTGCAGTATTACCACATACAGAGACCACCAGAAGAGTTATTTTAAGCAAAGAAAAAGGGCGGGGATGAAGAGTTTAAGGTTATCTGTGTTCCTTAAGAATATGGCCAGATGCATTGATCACCTCGTGTTCTGTGAGGTGTTCAACTTTTACTTTTGAGTAATTATTCTCCTTAAAAGCAGAAGCAAATTACTACTTTTGTGTAAGTAGAAAGCTGACATTAAATCACTCACTGGACCATAAGATCTGTCCCTAGGAGCACAAGGCAGGAAAGAAGAATTTGTCTTACATCTCGGCTGTGGTATGACAGTATTAATCTCAACAACAACAGTAGCTTTAATTAGCACTATTATAGTATAAAGCACCACTACACTTTCAGTGCCTCATCACAATTTATTCATGGGATTATCCTGTGAGACAGATCAGAAGAGCCAGCTTTAAAATTTATCATTGAAAATTAAAACAATACAAAACCACCACACCCACATTTTCCTGGCCTGGTGACCATCAGTAAAATTAAACGTGGTGCAGAGAAGCGCTTAAAATGAAATTGTGGCAAGCCCAGTGTTCTTGCAACACTATACCCAGACCAATAAATCCTTATCTGAAGATCTTCTAATTCCATCCAGAGGTAGCAGCATTAAAACAGTATTTCTAGTCATTGCCATTTTCTAGGAAACAGAAGATAGAAGAGGATCTGCATACTTAACACTTGTGAGAGATTGGTTCACACTAAAGAGATGGCAATTTGGACGTGGCTTGGTTTCAGATTAACTAGGACACAACCTTTCACACAAGCACTGAAGTGAGTTATAAGCATGGAGCTCCTAGACAGCATTCTCACTTCTGGGGCCATAGGAAAAAAAAAAACAGAACACGTAAGTCCATCTTCTCAAAGTGTCCTCTCTCAACAGCAAAAACTTTCACCTTCCTTCACCAAAAAGAGGCAGAAAATGCAAGTGATGAGAATTCAGACCTGGAAGCTATTCCTTACCTCATCTTTGGCATTTCTGCTGAATAGAAATCCAACAGCCACAGACCAGTTTATCAGACAAACTTTATGGGTACGTTCTACTTCATCAAACATAAGCCTAAGTAACATCTTGAAGAAGTTATTAAATGATATAACAGACAACTGTGAGACATCATCAAAAGAAGCATTTTCAATCTCAAGTTAAATGGTACCTACATTAGGATATTCAAGGACTTTAATCCCAAACTGGTGCAGCTTCATCACTAGAAACAGAAAAGGCTCAAGGCTTCTTTACTATTTCTCTGAATGAGGTTAAGACAGGCTAAGAAAGCCCAAATCATGACCAACAGAACGCTCTTGAATTCTCCAGTTTGTACAGTGTCCCCTCTGGTAACAACTGTATTTTCTCTTAGGGGAGAGGAAGATAAGGAACTGCACACACCAAGTCTCAATAATAGACTCATGCTGTGACATACAGAGGTCTCTATTCCCCTTGCACTTTTTTGTATCATACACAAACACTTCCTGCAGTAGTTTTTTTTTTTAAAACCAAGTCCTACTGAACTTTTTAACCTCAAACACCTGAGGACAATATTTACCAAAAGCTACAGGATAGAAAAAATAAACAATGGAAAGGATATTATGCAGCAGTAATTCAGAGATACTGATATCTCCAACTTCAAGAATTCTCTGCCTTGCAACCTTAGTTACTAAGTCCCAGGCTTAGAACTTCCAAGCCTATATACAGTAACAGTCCTAAATTGCAAGACTGCCCAGGCAAGCAGAGGAGGCCACATCCCTGGGGACATTCGAGGCCAGATTTGATGGGGCTCTGAGCAATCTGATCCATGTAGAGACATCCCTACCGACTGCAGTGGGGTTGGACTAGGTGACCTTGGAAGGTCCCTTCCAACCCAATGCATTCTATGGTTCTATCATTCTAAATGATAAGATTAGGTGCTGCTCAACCCTTCCACCTTCTCCTCCTCCGAGAAACTAAATTCCATTTTACTCAGTGAAGGGAATGTACCCACTCTGAAAACAAACGAACGCTGCATAATGAAGAATTGTTTCCAGAAAACCTAAGTGAAAGAGTAAAAAAAAGGTCCAGAGCAGCATGGCAGGACGTCTCACTGCCACAGAAATTATGTAGTCACCTCACCCCTACTGTCCACAGCTGTCAGACAGCAGATGAGTGCCATTTAAAAGGCCACAAAGGTCTTAATCTGTATTCTGGGTCACATTTGTACAGCACACCGTAATTACAACATACAGCCACGCAGGACACACTAAATAGATTCTCTTCATCAGGTAGCACATATGCTTTTACGTTTTCTCACCTCTGAGCATGCAGTTTCACCTTCCACGCTCCTAATCTTCATGAACTACCAGTTTTACTATTACCTTCCCTTTTCCAGGAGGAAAGGGGTTGAAACCATACAGTTACCTCAGCTACAGATATTACCACTACCACACCATTCTAACCATAAAGAGCTGAAGCTAGCTCTTAATTTAAATGGCTACTTGTTTAAAACAAAACAAACCATCTTTACTTTATAGGTCTCTCCCATAACATTTCAAACAAGCCCTTCATGTCCAGATGCTCTCATTATACCTTAACAGAACTGAGGAGAAGACATCTGACCGATCTTTTTCTAATAATCACTTTAAAGGTCAAAAATATCACTCTGTTTTCAAAGGGATTCTTCCAGGACATGAAATGCACCTATAAGGTAAGTCATAAAAATCCACAGATTCTGACCTCTGAATAGCTCCCGTTTGGCAACACTGTCAAGATGATATTTTTGGTATGTGCTTTAAAGCAAAACAAAAATGCCATTTCAAAGTTATTTTTCCTTTGAGCTATCTGTCCTGATATTCAGCCCATAACTAACCAGGACCAGGAGCATGCAGATGGTTCCCCACCCCCGCAGCGAAAAGGTGTCTCACATACCAGCCACTGTCCTCACAAACCACTATGCTAAATAGGCTTAGAAAAAAACAGTCGCTCAAAAACAGCAGAGTTGGAGAATCTTGCTCCTCCTGAAAATATTATCAGAGTGAGGCCAAAACAAGCATGATTTTCCTCTCCTGGTAAGAATATATAGCCAAAGTGAGTCCTCGACCTCTCCCCTCCCCCCTTACATCTAAAGAAGTGGTCATATTAAATGATACTCTCAAGCATTTCACAGGCAAGCTCTTTAAAAAAAAAAGATTTGGTCTAGCTTTTAACTTACTTTGATTTAGTGAATTTTATGTATTTGAAGTCATCTTCTATAAAGCATACTGCACTTTATACAATAGGAGGGGGGGTTGCCACATTACAAAAATGCTGAGTTTCACCAAGGGGAGGTTTAATTTTTAACTTCAGGTGCCAAAAAATGCTAACTGCCTGAGGAGTTTGCTCTTCCAAAGCGTGATGGTTTCATGGCCTGAAAACAGCATGGTCAGAACAAAGCCCCTGTAAGTTCTGATCTGCTCATATGTGCATGTTAATAATCTCTATGTTTCTACTGTATCAGAATAAAAAACAGGTCAAAAAACCGCAGATTAATATAAATGAAAGAGCAGCAGCATCACTATGGATGCATGACACTTGTCTCGCCATACATCAACTCGACATCACTAGCCTATTAAGGCTTTTATTTGTTCTGAAAGAGGTATAGGTTGGATGTAGTAGCTGTGCTGGAAGAGTGACAGATTTAAAAGACAATTTGTAGTAGAATTAAAACTATGGGGTTTTGTCTCATTACTGCACCACTTTTATCAACAGAAAACGAGCACCTAAATGCACGATCAAATGCCCAGACCCTAGACAAAAGAACACTAAAATGACAGTGTAGACAGTTTGAAATTACTAATTACTCCAGCCTGCCAAAACATTAACTGTCAGCATCCAGAGACCTGGTTTAGCTTCCCTGTCCTTCCAGAATACCCCTCCGAACTTGTTTCTCACCTCCCTCCGCAGACAAAGGCTGGCAGATCAAGTGATGTGCAGAGCCCGGCACAACGCGAGCCCCCGCGGGTGCCGAGGCAGCCCCGGAGNGCCGTTCCCGCCCGCCCTGCGCTGCGCTGCGCTCCGGCGGCCCGGGCCCGGCAGCTCCAACTGGCTGCGGACTCAGAGCGGGCTGCCACCCTCCTCACTTACTGACGGCAAGTGCGGGAGGTCCCCGAGCGGGATGGGGGAAGGCTCAGCAACCAGTAAATCCCCCCAGTGACTGACAAGTCAGGACCACCCCTATTCAGGACAACACGGTATCCGGATTGCAATGTACTTTTCACACTAAAAGCCCTATTAAACAATGTATTTTGTGCATCTTTGACAGCCTATGCCCATAAAGCAAGGGCAGGCTGCTTCTTGAATGGACTTGAGAACAGAGAGGGTTGCTCACTCAAAGCATCTAGACTTCGGCGGGCAGGCACACCAAGTGAAGCAGTCAACTGTTGCGTTGGTGTAACAACTGAACAAACACAACCTTAAGAAGAAAGGGATTGTCTCTCCACTTGTGTTGCTCTTCTCTATTCAAAACTAGCCTTTCTTCGCTCCAAGAATGATTCTGGCCCTTTTTTCTACCTCTCCCTCTACACATCCAGCATTCATTCCATTCATTCATTCCAACAGTGAGTGAGTCTTCACTCCCAAATCAATTTGCTTTTTTGATTGTTAGGGTTGGGTTTAAGGACTGTAGAATACTAAGCTATACCCAAAGAAATAAAAAAAAATTTTTAAAAAGAGAGAAAAGCAGAAAGCACAGTGGGACAGAACCCTCCAAAATGCAAATCTCAGTAAGTGCTCTTTCAAATGTTTTACAAGTTAATACTAGCCTTGACTGAGTCATCTGGATTGAAGAGACTTCTGTAATACTTAAGCAGCATTCAAATTTTCAGAGTGATATAGGAAACACGGAATAGAGCAGTCCAAATTTTTTACTCCCACAAAAAATACCTAATGCAGTCAAGTATTCTGGCGTTCTAGAAACATATTAAGAACTTGATGGCCCAAAGGTTTGAAAGAGCTGGTTTACAACCCCCCTCAATGTACACAAGCCTGTACTACAATTTCTAGGAATTGCAATATACACAAAAGTGGAATGAATAAAGCACTGCAATTCTGTTACTCAGATCTCAACCTAATAACAGAAAAAGCCATGTTACTATATATATGTACATGTTATAAAGTACTTTTGTTTCCTTTTGCACTTGGTGCAAACTGTTTTCTGGTCCTTTTAAATATATACATAACAGCAAAACCCAAGATAAAACAGTGCAGTTACACAGAGGAGTAAAAGATGGAGGTTGCGGAATCCAACTTTGTTTCTGGAGCCTACAAAATGACATACAGGAAATACAGGATTCTTTTATTTCACTCCTCCTTTCCTCAATGCCTTGCAGTCCCCGCTTCCTCCCTTTACCTCTTATTTCAAGTTTTTTCTCTTTCAGAGGTCTGAGTGCTTTCCCTCCAGTTCTCTCAATCTCATCAAGATATTTCACTTTGTCTCTATACCAGAATACCACTCCTCTGGATGTCAGACTTCTTCCACTCTCTCTCTCCCTTCCAACTCTTCCAAGGGCAAGATACTCTGGAGACCTGCAGGTTACTCTTCTGGGAGGACAACAAAGAACCACCCTTATGCCAGAAGGCATTAACAGGGACAACAGCCACTCAAGCTACCAGCCGTTTCAGAACTACCTGAGCTGTATTAAGCAGACAACACGCATACATCAACCAGGCTTTTTTTTCTGGTTGAGAAGCGGGTGAAGTGGGCCCAAATCCATGCAAGTTTTCGATGTTATGATGACACAGTGCTCCGATATTAACACACAGGAGTAGCAGCAATAGCACACAGCCTTCCAGACATTGTTAACAGAAGTGTCAGGAGTACCGCCCATTCAGTAAACATCAAAGAAGTCACCCCTAATTGCTTACACTTAAGCACGCTGAAAGGGAAAGGAAAAAATCAGATCTAGGAACTTCAGCAGTTATGAGACTTTCTTCCACAAGCATGAAACACATCTGATTCAAGCTCATCTTATTTTACTCAAAAGCACCTTAAATGCTACAGGCAGACTGCTGCAAGCCAGAAGTATCTAGTTTGCTGTAAAGTTTCTCCAGTGAATGCCAGTTACATCTTCACATTAGACAAGTATTAAAAAGAGGTAAATAATTTGTTTAGAAATCTTCCTCTTTTAGTTGCAGTTTTCAGTTTCTTAATTCAATAACTGTTTGTTGGGGGTTTTTAATGTTAAAGTACAAAGGACCTTCAAAGGAGTAACTTCTCTGCACACTCTCTACAAACGAGCTTTGAAAGACAGTATTTCAGATACAATTAAATACTCATAATATCACACACATTACAACTCCAGAGGCTGGCAATCATTATATGAGCCTTTACATGAGACCAGACATCTTAGAATTACAAATTAAAAGATTGCTTTCTTAGTATATGCAAATTTCCCAAAGGGAAAAACTCCATATGGCATCAGTTGCCCTCCTCTTTCCTTACAAGATAAACGAAAGTGTATCTAAAAGCAAGTTAACAGTGGACCCACTGAACATGCAGCAGAGGCACTTTGCTATAAAACATACGCATAAAGGTATGAGAGAGACAGCTATATTAAGCAGACCCTCTTTACACTAGTCTCCTTCATTAAACAAACTAAACAAGCTGTTCCTTCACAGCTTCACCCTTTCATCTGGAGGCATTTACACAGAGCAGCGTTGCTTCAGTACAACTGAGACAGCTGACAGAAGTCTTATTTCCAAAGTAAGTTGCAGCCCCGTGCAGAGTTTCTCTTGCTTTATTCCTCCAACAGCCAAGTGTTTTATTTACCAAACCACCCGCCGAATCACACTAAAGGCTTCCCAATTTACAGTCAGGGGTTGTCTCACACTCCACGCTGCCTCTGCCCGGCCAGTGGGGCCTCACGGCCGCCGGGGGCCAGCCGCTCCGAAGCCGCCACCGAGAAGCGCTCGCCCAGAGGCGACGCCGGCGCTGCCCAGCACCGACCCCGAGG
>VZZY01020447.1:129553-140112 GCA_013400335.1 Eurystomus gularis | reverse complement strand
GCCAGCAGCTTTGTGGGGCTTACTTGCCAGCTGGGGTTAAACCACAACAGGGGTCAAAACTGAGGAAGACTTAAAAGGTACAGAAGTGGCTTTGCCTCTTTTGCAGTTTATGGACTGAACTGGAAAACATCAGCAGGAGGAACGAGGAAAGTGTAGGATGAAACACTGTTAGGGCAGCTTCTTGCAGAAGCAGTTCCCTCCTAGCCATAGCTGCCAAGATGATCAGGGTGACCTGAAAGAAATTAGGGTAGTCCTCAGAACCAGCAGTTGCCAACAGATACTTTTTGTAAGCAGCAAGTCAGACTCTCATCTCCTTGCCAGCCTGTAAAGTGGCACAAGTCATTTCAGCCCCATGATGGTAACTTTATATTGAGTGTGGGGAAAAAAAGAGCCTTCTATAGCTGCAGAAAGGAACGCTTCTAAATCAATGTAAAAACACACCTTAGAAGTGAAGCCCTTCACTGGTGTGGTCTTTAGGATGCCCCGGTCCCAAAAAGCTCCTGCAAATTGAATACATTTGATTCTGGTTACTCTTCATAGCTGTTTTGTACACTCTCATTGCTGCCTATTCACATGTATCCAACACTGTCTGCTCTTTTGTTCTATTTTCCATTCAATTTTTGTCCATACCTGTTGTGCCCGTTTAACCATCATCATTTTATGCTGCTATCAGTTGCCTGATCACACAGACCATCACTGAACTCAGCAACATGCCCTTGGATGTCTTCTTTCAGACAACCCTGCCATAGGTTCCTGTGGGCCCAGCTCCTCTGCTGCCCACTGTGGTGCCAGCATTGCCTGCTGGACACAACAGACAGAGATGGCTCCTCAATGGCCATTCATATGGAAGGACACCACCCAGGGAGCTCAGCAAGATGCAACCAGCCCCAACAGAAGCCACACCCAACAGGAAACTTCTCTGACTGATAGGCTCCTGGTTAAAATAGCCCTGGTCTCGCCCACCACCCCAACCACGACCACCTGGGTGAGGGTGGAGCCACAGAGACACAGGTGGGCCAGATTCTGCCTCTGGAACATGAAGCCAATAGAAAAAACAAAACATTCTGCTAGGTTATGACTTATCCACAGGTCAACTCCAACTCGGGGCCCACATCTCAGGCCCCAGCACTTCAGTACCCTCAGCCCATGATGTCCCCAGCATAGGATTTAATGAGCTTTTCAGTAAGAGTTACCAAAGGGACCTCTTTCTGTGTAGTTTTTGGCCTCATGCAATTTCTGTCCAGTGTAGTGGATTTGGTGTGTGGCCTGTATGACTTAGTCAGCTCTTTCTGTGCTAATGCATTTGGATCAAGCTAAAACAAAGTTTTAGAAGTTATCAGAAAAACCCATTTACATTGTTTAAGGGAATGATTGATCAAACATCCCAGATAAAATCAACTGCTGAAAAGCTGAAGAAATTCAAGGTAAAGCAGTATGCCAGTGCCTGGTAGATTAGTGGGAGGAGGGACCAAACGGGCTTTCCTCTATCAGCATGCCTAGTTTGGTTTGTACAATACTAAATGCAGCCACACAACTGCGCAGCTTCCTCTCTGTATTGCATCATGTGAACTGTCTAATAAACGGAGCCTTTAAAAAACTTGGAGGAATCTCAGGGCTTGACAATTTATGTCCTGGATATGTTTCTATCCATCTGGTGGTTGCTTCAACCATTGTAAGCACATAGCACTTACCCTGGCGGGTTTGAGGTAGTGTGATGTAATCAGTCTGCCAGGCCTCCCCATATTACACTTTGACAATTGTCCCCCATGCCACAAAGGTTTTAACCATTTAGCTTGTTTCATTGCATGCACGTTTCACAGTCATGGCTAACCTGGTATGGCAGGAGAGGGAAAGGGCAGCTTGGGTCTGACACAGCTCTTCCTCTGCCCATTCCCCTTGCACAGGGCACCAGAAGGAGTGGAGGGAGCCTGTCTGACCCAGCTGCCCTCCATCAAGCTGCTGCTGAAGAAGCTGAGCAGTGAGCTGTGTGTGTCCCACCTGTGCTGTGAGTGTCCCACCTGTCTCTGCTCTGCCCTCAGAGGCTGCTCAGCCCAGCATCAGGTGCATAGCTTCTCACCTTCTGCTCTTTTCCCTTTGCTACGTGCCAGCAGACTGGAGAGGCTGGTTGAGGGCCAGCAAAGGTGAAGATGGTTAAGGGTGCAATCTCGACCATCCCCACCTCTCACACGTGGCCAGGGGCCGATGCAGCTCACCGGGGCCCTTTCTGCTGCTCGGCTGCTCGGTGCGCGCAGCTCATTTCTTGCAGGCTGGTGCAGAGCAGCAGCTACCTCCTGCCCCCACTGGCAGCAAAGGCAGACTTGACCCCTCGGCTGATGAGTTTGGAGAAGGTGGGGACACGATGGCCCTACGCTCCTCTCCTTGCAGACGGGCACTTGTGCTGCACTGCGGCTGCTGCTGCTCTTCCCGCAGGGCACATCTGTTCCCACTGCTCTGCAGCAGGAGAGAGCTGAGTCCCCGGGGCCCTTGTTCCCAAAGGACATCTCTCCTGTGGGCTGGGTGATGGGGGGACAGTGCTGAGAGGGTCTCTGAGAGCTTGCCTGGTACTTTTCCCACACACCTCTTTGCTCTTTTCTCCCTGGAAGCAGGTGGGACCCACAGGAGGAGGAGAGGGCTGCCTTGGCCCTTGGCACGGCGAGGGCCCTCGGCCGCTGTGGAGGTGCCCAGGCCACCGGGCTGGACAAAGCCAGATCCTCCCCATGATCCCCACCTGCAGCCACCCCTCTGTTCTGCCCTAGTAAGAGCTGTGGAGCGGTCCACACTCACTCCTGCACCTGAGGAAGGTTCACCTGCTCCAGGGCCTGTCTCCAGACATGCAAATGTCCTCCTCTGTCCTCTTCAGGACTTGGTGGGTCTCCTACAGGAGCACGGGCCATCCACGGAGGGGATCTTCTGGCTGGCAGCTGGCGAGCGTGCCTCCCAGGAGCTCTGGGAGGCCCTTGACAGCGGAGTGGAGGTCCACCTTGAAAGCCAGCCTGTGCACCTGCTGGCTGCCATCCTGAAGGTGAAGCCTGTTGACCTGGAGCCCAACAACTCTCTTACTTTTGCAGTGACCTTGCACACCAATCCTTGGTAGGAACTCTAAACATTGAGTATTATCACTGCTAGACGCAGACACTGTCTGTGAAAATGTGCTGTTAACCTCAGAAAGTGCTGTTAGAAGAGTCTCAGCTGAAAAGTAAAATCACTGAACAGAATTAGTTAGGTTCTAACTCAAACCAGGACATTCCACCCCTTATTCCATAGCATTTGCGTCATAGCCATCATGAGGTTATAATTTCTTTCTATAGAAAAATTTGTAAAGTTCATTTTGTTCATAATTGCAGATTTCCATCTATCATAGCAGTTTCTCAGGGCAGGAAAGCACCACAGACTGAAGTTAGGTATCCAAAACAAAGCTGTCATGAGCTAAAGACATCACACAAAGAAACTAATTATACTGTGAAGAGCATGGGGAGATATTTAAGGGTATTGGTTTTACAAAGCTATAAATGAGGGAACAGGCAATGAATTTAACTATCTGAGAAAGCTGATGGTCACAAAATTCTTTTACGCATTCCGATGCTCACTCAACATTGATATCATGGACAAGTGCAAGCCAAGTAATTATGATGAGGAAACCAGACATTGAAATCAAAGGTAAGCATAGGGAGGAGGTACTATTAAAACAAAATCCTCTGTGCTTGCTTAAGGTACCAAATCAGAAACACACAAAATAAGTGTTTCATCCTGCAGAAGACTTGAAAAAGAATTGTATGCTCCCACATCAGAACTCACTAATGCCCCAGCCCTTGAATAGTGTTTTCTGTTCTCTCAGTTTGATTGATTGTACTGCTGGAGTGCTGAAAAATCAGGGGGCAAAAAAAAGTCAGTGTGCTAAGCTAAGAATGAATAGAAATCCGTTTAGTTTTTATCTAGTAGTGAACACAAGGGAGACCGACCTCACCTTGAAAACATGATCAGAATGTGTCATGGAAGTATAAAGGCAAATTTATGTCTATTTTACTGCTTTTGTGAAGGTTTTGATCAGTTTCAGCATGACAGACAGACATGCATCACTGAAAAATGTATTGATGACTCACAGAATCCAGAGTTTAGGAAACACTGCAGCTGAGAGAGAAAGCAGCATTGTGAGCAGATTTTGAAGCATCATATTGCATCATCAAGGTACATTCTGTCTGTGAAAGCATTTGATACTAAGTAGAAAGCAGAATAAATGACAGTTTGGAATCTTCTAAATGGCACTGGAGTTAGCAGAGCTTATATGAACAATACAATGTCTATTAGCAATCTTTCACTAAGAGTTTGATTAGAGAAGACCTTCAGAGCTTGATGAATGTTTTGAAAAAAAAATTACGATAGATTTAAAAAAAACCCAAAGTGCTAAGCATAGTCTGAGCAAAAGACAAAGTTGACAACTCATTTATTTTAAGAACCAAGCACTGGATCAAAGCTATCAGCACTCTAGCAATTTGTTGTAGTGCTGGCTTCACTGTGCATTCCTTGTCCTCCAGTCTCCACCATTTGCTACTTCACTGTGTTGTGCATGGGGAACAGAAGAATAGCTTCCTTTTCTAGACAAAGCTATGGCTTGATTGCATAATAGTTTCCTCCCTTCTCCTTTCCTTAGGATGCAAGGGCCACATGGCATGGAAAGCAGATTCTTCTTTTCCTTACTCAGGAGTGTACTCCAACAATTGCAGTAATCCATGTGTCCAGGGAAGCCTTGAGAAACCTCGTGGTCCTCATCACTAACAAAAACTTGTAAGGCTTAATTCTTAATGCTAATTTCAGTAGTTTGTTTTTATACTTTCCATGTGTACTATTACTCCTACTTCTGGCTTTTCCACTCTGCAGTCACTTTGTTTTCCTTTTTTTTTTTTTGTCCAAGTCATGGGAGTGCAAAAGAGTAAGCCAATGGCTGGAGGAAACTGCTGGTCCTGTTCAACTGTGCCAGAAGATTCTGGGATTTTCTTCTTTTGCTTCTGACACAATTTTCAGTGGATGAATGAGAAATAGATGGGAAGTGGATAGGCTTTTATATTTAGCACATGGAAAAAGGAAGATAGTATAACATAAAACATTAAAAAGCTATTACAGAAATTACCGAAATTATTTGCTGTTTCCAATGTGATTGATAGAGAAAAGCAAACGTGCACATTCACCAGCAATTGTTCAAGATGTGATGGATGGTTAACCATCTTGCTCAACTGCAAAAGCCTGACACTTAAAAAAAGATGCAGAAATGAATCACAGTGCACTTTACATTTGAAACAAGAGATGAATATTTAAAGTCAGTTGAAGAGCCAAAATCACAAATGAGGAACTGTTGAGAATGATGTGCTTAGAGCACAGCTGCTTGAAGTAAGTGCTTAACAATACTGTGTGTCTGCAATATATTGCCTAACAGTCACCAAATTACTCTCAATTCTAGTAAAATCAAAGAAGAAGCATCAAGAGAAAAAATATCAGATGCATTGCTAGGTAGAGTCAGATTCAGAGCACATGGGACATTTTATGGCTTTTTCACATCTGATAAGGATGAGAGATGGTGATAGGAAGAAGTTCTTCACCATGAGGGTGGTGAGACACTGGAACAGGTTGTCCAGAGAGGTGGTGGAAGCCCCATTCCTGGAAGTTTTTAAGACCAGGCTGGATGGGGCTCTGAGCAACCTGATCTAGTGGGAGGTGTCACTGCCTATGGCAGGGGGGTTGGAACTAGATGTTCTTTGAGGTCCCTTCCAACCCAAACCATTCTATGATTCTGTGATCTGCAATCACTGGTTGGGAGATGTCAGTTTAAAGAGATGAGAAAAAGGCTGAGGAATTGGTGTAGGACAAAATGGGAAGGGAGATATTGTCAAGGTGACTATAAATAATTAAAATAAGGGGTTATTACAGTGCAGTACAAAATAATGCATCTATTCCTAGGGGGAAAAAAATAAGCAAGTTTTGTTTTAATTTACATTAGTGTTCCTCATTTTTTTTTTCATTTACATTAAAGTTCCTCCTTATGTTTGCTTAGAATGTGGAGATTTTTACTTCAAAAGACACAAACACTGTGTTTCAGAACAACAATCTTTATTCCCTTGCTGTCTGCTATTTTGCAGGATAATGAGCTTTCTGGAAGTTGTAGGGTTGTTTTTGTTCTTGTTTCTTTTCGTTTTCTTTTGAAAAAACCAACTAGAATCTCAAGTTTCCAATTGCATTGGCTCCCTCTGGTGGCATTCTGAGATACTCTACTTTATAGTCCAGTAAAATAAAGCAGAATCAAAATTAGTTCGATAGCAGGAATTTTAGGTTAATATTTTTTGTAATTGTTGTATTAAAAATAGGAGAAAGAAATAATTATATCTTTTAAATCCATTTCCGCTTACACAAAATCAGGTCATAAATGAAATTCTAGCAATCTGGGTCAAAATGGCTGGAGAAAATATCTTTCATTTCTCCTCCCTCACATTCTTTGAACTGAATTAATGGATAGCATTTTGCTAGTATGTGTTTGGAAACGAGAAGAGTTACAATAATGTCTTAAGTATGGGACTGGGCTGTTTCATTTGGCAGCAAAAAAATCAGTCTCTTGCAGAAAGTTTTGATAGGAGAATTTCCATTTTGAAATTAAGGTGCTTGGCAGCTATTGCCACTTGCATCCTGAGACTTCTTGCCAGAGCTGAACCAGATGTGCGGTTAATGCCTTTTTTGTCCATTTGTTGTTAATAATAAATACAGAAAAGAAAAACAGAAAGAAAGGATAAAGAGGAGCAGGAAATGGGGAAGCAGTTAGATCATTTCCCCTGTTTATGCACGTGGGAAGGACCCACATTTTGAGGATTTTGCAAAAGATGAAACTAACCCTTTTGCCTAGAGTTGGGTAACTCTGCAGTTGCCCATTTTTAGTGTAGCAAGACTGACCGAGAGGAAGAAAATTATTAAAATTGCATGACCATTGCATCCCAGTCCCCTATCTCTGTGGCCTAAGTCCTTGTTATGGAATGTGGTAGGTTTCCCAAATGAATAAATGCTCCTGCCCTTTTGTTTACTTAATAATAACTGAGAATCAAAGGATTCTGGTTCAAGGACTGGACCCAAAGAGGGAGAGTATTTTTTGGTCAGTTTTCTCTATGAACATTGTTGGGCAGATACACTGATGTACTTTTAATTATAGCACTTCAGAATCTTTGAAAAGAAGCAGACAGGAAAAAAAAAATCACATTTTTCTGTAGGTTAACTACTCATATTGGAAGAAATTTTGTAGGCTTTTCTGTTTAAATGGATGAGGAGACCACAATCTTTTCTGACAGTTTAAGAAAAGTAAAAAGGGGAATGCTAAAGATATTTTTTAGAACCATTGTTTTCTAAATGGCATGAAGACTAAGCTTTTTGAAAGGACTTAGTGCTAAATGTCAATAATATTTTGCATTTCAAAAGTAATCTGAAGATACAAAATTCAGGCAAGACCCTGATCCTAAAAACTCTTCTGCTTAAGCAAAAGAATTTAAGTAAACTTATTAGATCACTTTTTAATGAAGTTATTTGTCTACTGAGTCTGAAATGTCAGCTTTTCAGAATTATTTCAGATAGATTATTTCAGGTTTTCAAAAAAACCCACAACCAACTATACTATGAATAAGAGCTGTACATCTGTGAATACTATATATGTCTACAACAGAATGAAGTTACTTACTAGTGTTACTTACTTACCAATACTAGTTACTACTACTATACTAGTCACCTACTAGTATATTTAAGCATAATATCTTGGCATTCTCCAGGCCTGTTTACATAATTCTGGGCACCTGCAAGTTCTTGGAACATTTCTTTAACCTGTAAGGCAACCACCATCAGATAAGCAATATATTGTGTGTGTCAGCATGTTATTCTAGAACATTTAACAATGAGTAATACTACATCTTGTTTCATGTATTATTCAGGAAGATCTTTACCTGATATTTCCACAATGTGTATGCTTGTTTTACATCTACAAAACTCACTAGTTTTGGACAGCACTTTTTTGGTTTTAAAATCAATTGAACCAGTACTAACTTCTCAATTTTTAAATACAGCTAGCTTCCAAGACAAGAAATATATCTATAATATATATATATTGTTATGTATGTAACAAGTTTCAACCATGTTTAAAAGGTAAAAATGATTGAAACTGTGCATTAAGAATGGAAAGTCATTCATAACTCTACATCATGTGATTAAAAGCTGAGCTTGACTATTTATAGCTAAGCAGTGTCAGGAGCAATATGTGTTGATGAGAGAACCTGATTGGTAGTACATTCCTAGATTATGCACATGTTAACGAGGCCTGTAATGTGCAAGAAAAGAGATGAAGAGTGAAGACAATACTTAAGCTGGAAAACATATTTAAATTGCTTAGATACACAGAACTGTAAAATCAGAGGCAAAAGGAGCTAAAGTAGGTAAAATTTTCAGTTTCTATTTGTAAAGCAACCCTGCCTCCTATAGAGTCTTAAAAATGTAGATTCATAATGCTTTAAAAGTTTGCTTCTAACAAATAATTATATTAGTATTTTAATAGCAGTTAATTGCTACTAATAAATAACCCTCCCTGCTAAATAATGATCAATACAATTAAGAGTGTATATTTTCCTGAAGGCATTTTTTTAAACAAAGGAGAGAAAGCAAACACTTTGCAGAGGGGCTCTGTTCTAATGCAATTCTGAAACCAAGCTTTTCAGTTTTGCTTCTGTCTTAATCTAGGTTATATTAAGGATAATGTCAGGATAATTGGCAAGCACCAAGGTATTTGACTCTTAGGGGTGTGTCAATCCTTAAACCTGGGTATGGGATTACTTTTACAATGTTCACCATCTAGTACAATTCCCTAGAAGATTTCAAAGTTGATGGGATGCAGCTATGCAAGACTATTTAGATTGGTGTGGGAATCTGACCAAAAGACACATATTCAGGGCAGAAGATATATCAGAAGATAGCTCGATGGATTAGTTCCCGGTCACCACTTTTATTCAGAAAGAGATCCTTAGTATGTATGGGAGAGAGTTTCTAAAGTCTGACTGCCCCTGTAGAATGACATTGTATTTCTATGGAATGAAAGATTAAAATACCAAAATGTTATAGTTCTTTTAGGTAAATGAATTGTGGATATCCTACTACAACATGCATTCTTATCACACACTACCTCCTGTAACTGCAGAGTGTAGCAATCTGTTTTCCCTGTATTTGGAAGTGAAAGAACAACTGTACTCAAAAATGGGCATTCAGGACCAATAAATAATATCCTTGCTCTCTTAACTAGAGACATGCTTGTGTTTAAAGTTTAGATCTAGATTTGAGTTTGCCTACAATTTAGGGAGGGACAGAAGAGCACTGCAGTTCTGCAGACAGGATACAGAACTTCAGCTGAGATATTTGGGAGAAGGATGTTGTGGATAGATATATATCTCAGATTCGAATACCTTTGTGTTTCAGGATGCATTCAGAATTTGGGTGTTGCCTTGTGCTAGTTCCATATTTAAACTTCCTCTGTGGTAAAACAATTACTTAGTTTGAGATTTCAGTGAGTAATATAAAGCTAACTCTTGGCTTTTGAAAAGACAAGGTAGTGAAAGCTATGTTTATAGAGAAGAAAACATGCACAGAACTCGTGGAAAGAAGATATAAAATTTGGAAGGCTGCAACGACCCTTTCCACAGCCCATAAACCATAACATTTCTTTCATATGTTCAAATGATACAGCCAAGAGACTATCATTGTGCAGTGTTCCCCTTTCTGAAAGGAAAAACAGCATGAAGTTACACATCAAGAACAGCAGTTTCATGGCTGGTCTTAAATTGTTCAATATGGTATAAAGAAAGAATGGGGATGAGTGATAGTATCAGGGCAGCCCAACAACAGTAGGCATGCCATGCACATTGTCAAAAATTTACTGGTCGCTCAGTAGCCGCTCAGAAGGCACTTGTGCCTACATACATCTTCCCACTCTGCATGCACGTAATGGCGATGCCCAAATTGCCATCACATCTCCTAGCTCCTCACTGCACTACTTAATGAGAATGCAATGAATGCTGCCTCCCTAAACAAGCCATTTGTACTGGTTTTGGCTGAGGTAGGGTTAATTTTCTTCACAGTAGCTAGTATGGGGATATGTTTTTGTTTTGTGCTGAAAAGTGTTGATAACACAGGGATATTTTCATTGCTGCTGAGCAGTGCTTATGCAGAGTCAAGGCCTCTTCTGTTTCTCAGACCACCCCACCAGTGAGCAGGTGTCCTGGTTTGAAGGACAGGTGTCTCCCGGGGAAGGCAGGAGCCTCCCTTGGAATGGGAAATGTAAACCCCTTCCCTCCGAATTATTGTAATTTTCAAATCAAGGGGCTCTCAGGCAAAGATATGGGAATAGGAATAACAGTTTTTTACTAGTATATATATATTAAAGCAAGTGAACAATAACTAAATATAAACATTAACGGCAAAGCAGGGTCAGAGAGAACCCGGTCCCAACCCTCTGGCCTGAGGCGCTTTCCCTTCGGTGTAGTGATAGTCACAGCCGGCAG
>VZZY01020447.1:80345-126064 GCA_013400335.1 Eurystomus gularis | reverse complement strand
ACCTTTGACACGGTCCCCCACAACATCCTTCTCTCTAAGTTGGAGAAACACTAAGCTGGGTGGTGCAGTTGATATGCCAGAGGGACGGGATGCCATCCAGAGGGACCTGGACAGACTGGAGAGGTGGGCCCAGGTGAAAATAATGAGGTTCAACAAGGCCAAGTGCAGGGTCCTGCACCTATGGTGCTGGGCTGGGGCAACCAGTGGTATCAATATAGGCTGGGAGAGGACATTCTAGAGAGCAGCCCTGTGGAAAAAGACTTGGGGGTACTAATAGATGAAAAGCTGGACATGAGCCACCAATGCACAATTGCAGCCCAGAAGGCCAATTGCATCCTGGGCTGCATCAAAAGAAGTGTGTCCAGCAGATTGAGAGAGGTGATTCTGCCCCTCTACTCTGTCCTGGTGAGACCTCACCTGGAGTACTGCATCCAGCTCTGGAGCCTCCAGCACAAGAAGAACGTGGACCTGTTGGAGCATGTCCAGAGGAGAGCCACAGAAATGATTAGAGGGCTGGAGCACCTCTCCTATGAAGACAGGCTGGGAGAGTTGGGGTTGTTCAGCCTGTAGAAGAAAAGGCTCTGGGGGGACCTTATAGCGACCTTCCAATACCTGAAAGGGGCCTATAAGAAGGCAGGGGGAGATCTGTTCTCGAGGGTCTGCAGTGACAGGACAAGGGGTAATGGTTTTAAGCTAGAGAAGGGTAGATTTAGGTTAGACATTAGGAAGAAGTTCTTTAATATGAGGGTAGTTGATCACTGGAACAGGGTGCCCAGAGAGGTGGTGGAGGTCCCATCTCTGGAGACATTCAAAGTCAGGCTTGATGGGGCTCTGAGCAACCCGACCTAGTTAGAGATGTCCCTGCTTACTGTAGGGGGTTGGACTAGATGGAAGAGTTCCCTTCCAACCCAATACATTCTATGATCCTGTGGAGAGTTTCTGTTAGCCCTGTGTCAGCCACTGAAGGAGAAAACACCAGGACTGAAAAGAAGCCACATCATTACAATTGCTGAACCTATCACAGGGTTAGTCAATGGCTACTAGTGGGCAAAAAGTTCAGAGAAACCAAGGACATCAGTACAGGAGTCTAACACACACTGCTAGGCAAACTACCCAGCCACTCCCCTTGGGTGAATACTGCTGAGTCTGAATGATTATGTGATGTTCTGATGTAGATTCCTGCTCTTCAAGCGTAAGTGATGACATTCTTTTCATAGGAGAGAGATTAAGAAAGGAGTGATTTAAGAACAAGACAGTAAGCTTCAATTATTTCTAAGCAGTGCTATTGCAGAATATTAACTTGAAACAGAGACTGAGGAGATCTGAGACCCAAGTGTCAGGAGTCAAAGATGTGAATGAAATACACTCACCTTGTCATTAAATATGAATACCTTCATCACACAACAACAGGGGGTCTTCTGCCAACACAATTTTAGATCAAAAGAAAAGCTTACGTTGTCTGAAAATGTCTCAAATTTTTCCAGCTATGTGAATTGCAAAACCAAAAGATGTTATCTCTCATTACAAAGCATGACAACTTGAGGCCTCATAACAAAATTCTCCGCGACTGAAATATTGGTTAAGTACATCGTGTAAAATTTATTCTGTTGCTAGCCATTGATTTTTAATTGTATTGCCACAGTACTTCTGAAATGAAAACATTAGGGAGATAGTTCTCTGCAAATAGGAATTTCAGCTCCCCAAACCTTCTGCATCATCTTCCTGATTTTGAGGAGGCTAAGCTGATGGCTAATGAGAAGAAAGAGATGTATGAACCAGAGTATTGACAAAAAAATCATTGACAAATGGACTCTAGTCAGAGCTCCTGAGTGATCATGAGAAATTTGAAGTGTTAGTCCACAATACTGAAACAAACATTACAAGACTGAAGCGATCAGAAAATTGAGACTCTTGGTTTTTTTCTTCAAGAACAGCGAGCTCACTGTCTCCTGAAGTGATTTTACTAATTTCTTGAGACAAAGCAGTTCTTGGTGCAGGACTCCACCTCCTTACAATGCTATAAATCTGCAGAAAAACATAGGAAAATATGTCGACCCTTTGAAAAACAGCTGCATCATCCTGCCACGCCCCCTTGTACATGTAGCCCTTAGGAGTCCCAAACATAATAATTAGATATTAATATCTCCAAGTCTAAAATCTTCTCTCAGTCCCATGGCTTTTTTTCACACCTTTCCCAGCAGTATCTCCCTGAACTCATTTCCAGCCATGTCCTCACATTGCATTTCTAGAGCTGTAGAGGGGACAGACTGCATCCTCACCAGGTTTGAAGATCATACCAGATCGAGGGGGCTGTTTAATACCCTTGAGGACTGGGCTGCTGTTCTGGCAGGCTGAAGGGATGGACCAACAGGAATCTTACGAACCTCAACAAGGACAAGTGTATAGTCATACCCCTGGGAAGGATAAAACACTGGCAGCAATAGAAGCCGGGGACTGACAGGTTGCGAGGAGCTCTATGCAGAAGGACCTGAAGGTACTGGCAGTCAGAAAGCTGAACGTAAGCCCATGGTGTGCTCTAGCAGCAGAGAAAGCATCCTGAGCTGTATTAACCAGAGCATAGCTTGTAGACTGAAGAAAGTGTTTATCTCCCTCTACTAGTATTTTTTAGATCACACCTACATAGTACCTGTTTTGGGCTCCTCAAAACAAAAGACATTGATAAACTTGAGCAAGCAAATTATCACTATGGCAGTCAGTCTGGAGGACATGCCCTTCAAGTGGAAGCTGAAGGAACGGGGCTTATTCAGCCTGGAGAAGATATGGTTTCAGAGGACCTAAGAGCAACCTTTCCATACCTACAAGGAGGTGATTGAGGAGGTGGAGCCAGGATCTTCATAGCAGTGAATGGTGCGAAGCCAGGAGACAAGGGATGTCAACTGGAAAAAGAGAGGTTCAGACTGGGTGCAAGGAAAGCCATTTCCCCCAAGAAGACAGCCAAAAATTGGGACAGGAGCCTAGAGAGGGTGTGCAGTCATCATCCTTGTTGGTTTTCAAGATCTGACTGAATAAACCCTAGAGCAATGTGATTGGATCTCATAGCTGACTCTTTTTTTATCAGGAGGTTGGACTAGAGAGCTCCTGAAGGTCCCTTCCAACCTGCGTTATCCTTTGATTCTATGAAATTATTTTCTGAAAACTTTCATCACCTCCTCCCTCCTTGGCTTACTTGAAGAGTGTGTAAGGGGGTTGAGGAGAGAGGTATGGCATAGGAAGAAGCTAATGTTTTATTTCAGTACATTACATTAAAATATTATTAGGAAAAGGGAGGTGGAAGTAGCAGAAACTGCAGGAAGAGAAAGCATGGGGCAAAGTATTTTGGAGCAGAGCCTGCAAATAGTTATTCATGTGAGCAAGGACTGATAGACAGCCCTGATTAGTGTATAATTGTAATGGGACTTCATGCTCTACAAGATCAAAATAGCAAAGTGCTCCATTATGGCAATTATCTATCAAAGGGTAAAAGCACAATAGATGAAGTTGCTAAAATATTTCTGTGTTCATTAGCCTCATTATGTTGTAAATGTGTTATAGGGCACTGTATGCTAATGCTGTACCTGACAAACAGAAAATGTTAATGGAAATGCTAGAAAGACAAATTACAAGGAAGCCAATCTGTGTTCAGCCATTTTAAATCCAAGTACATGCTTAGCCTACAAACACTTATTGGTGGGTCTGTGGTCAGCTTCCAAAATTGTTTCACCTGATCCAGGTTATGAGGGGATTGAGGTCATGCAGCGTCTTTCCTGTGACATGATAGATCAGTAATATTCCATTTGGAGCCAAGACTGAAAAATTTTGACTTTTAACTTAGGGAAACAGCTCTTCATTTGACCTTGAAGGTTATTGGAAGGCAAATAAATGATCAAGCATTGCCAAGCATTCTTTGGTGAAAAGCTCTTTGTAATAAAAATTTGTAAACCAAAAGACCCAAATAACTTGACCTAAGCTGCAGCTTTTAACAAGGAAACTTAATAATATCACCTATGTACAAGGATGTGGGTCCCTGCTTTCTATAATAAATAAGACTTCAGATTTTGCATTTAATTATTTTTTATATTATATTTTTAATATAGTATTTTATTAAAGTAATTACTCTTGGTTCTAGTCAAGAAAATGCCTGTAACTCATCAGGTAGCAGGAGATTCATGTATGTTTTAAGAATGTCACCATTCATCTGTGTGGCTAAGTCAAGATTTCAATATTCACAGAATCACAGAATTGCTATGGCTGGAAACAACCTATAAGATCAGCAAGTTCAACCATTATCTATCTCTACCAGGCCCACTTCTACATCATATCCTTGAGCACCCGATCTAGATGGCTTTTAAATACATCCAGGGATGGCGATTCAACCACCTCCCTGGGCAGCCTGTTCCAGTTTTTCCTAATGTCTAACCTAAACCTCCCCTGGTGTAACTTAATGCCGTTTCCACTTTTCCTGTCAGATGCGGCTTGTAAGAAGAGGCCAATGCCTGCCTCCCTACAACCTCCTTTCAGGTAGTTGTAGAGAGTGCTGAGGTCATCCCTCAACCTCTTCTTCTTCAGGCTAAACAACCCCAGTTCCCTCAGGTCCTCCTCATAAGACTTATCCTCGAGACCCTTCACCAGCTTTGTTGCCCTTCTCTGCACCCTCTCCAGAACCTCAATGTCTTTCTTGTACTGGGGTGCCCCAAACTGAACACAGTACTCAAGATGAGGCCTCACCAGTACTGAGTACGGTGGGACAATCTCTGCTCTAGTCTTGCTGGCCACACTATTCCTGATACAAGCCAGGATGCCATTGCCCTTCTTGGCCACCTGGGCACACTGCTGGCTCATGTTCAGCCAGCTGTCAGTCAACACCCCCAGGTCCCTTTCTGCTGAACAGCTTTCCAGCCACTCCTCCCCATGTCTATAGCTTTGCATGGGGTTGTTGCCGCCCAAGTGCAGGACTCGGCACGTGGCCTTGTTAAAGCTCATACAATTTACCACGGCCCATCGGTCCAGCCTGTCCAGGTCCCTCTGAAGGGCCTCCCTACCCTCAAGCAGATCAACACTCCCACCTAACTTGGTGTCACCCGCAAACTTACTGAGGATGCTCTCAATATCCTCATCAAAATCATTCACCCATGCATTTGTGGAGGACAGAAGCTATGTTGTCACACATTGAAGTTGGCCACTAAATGAATGACAGATGCTCTTTATTAACCCCTATCTCTTCCCAGAAGGGGAAGGGAAAGAGAATAAGGGTGACAGACTTATGGGTTGGAAAAAAACACCCTAAAACAGTTTTAATGAAAGACTAACAATAAAAAAGCAAAGATAATAATATTAAGAAAAAAAATAATTAAATATATACAAAACCAATATTGGACTGCTTCAGAGTCCAGGCTGGACTCAGTGGCAGGTGGGAATGAGATTCAGGAACTCATGGATTGGGACCCTGGTTTCTATAGGAGCAAATATAAGCAAGAACCTTTGCATACCATCCCTTAGTAGTAGCTATAAATGTCAAGTGCTGTCACTTTTAGAAGCAGATGCTGTCTCAAAAAATATGCTGTTAACTTCAGGAAGTGTAGTCACTTAACAGAGACTTAGTGGAAAAGTAGAATCACTGAATGCAGAATTGGTTCTGTTCTAGTTCAAACCAGGACATATGTATAGATCTTCATCAGCATGAAATACATTCCCTCCATAGTGGTACTAGTTAACAGGCTATAGGGAGGAAGGACTATTCCCCAGCTCTTTCTCAAACCCTTCCAGGCAACTCCTTCCAAAGATCTAAAGAGTTCTTCAACACTTACATTCAGAAGTTCTAGGGGTTCTAATTATAACCAGTTCTTCACCACTGACATGGATGATGAGAAGGAGAATATGAGATCTCAGTGTGTTCCTTCTGTTTGTTATTCACCTGCAGTGAGTGTCAGGGAGATAACTGGCTTCTATTGATTGCATATGGCACCACTGCCTCAGGATAGCAGGAAAAATTTATATGAGAAGCTGATTTGTATAACCGATTTGTTCTAAATTTGGTGCTTAATTCTAGATTAAAGCCTCAGAACACAGATCTGCATGTACAAACTCTCTGGAGTTATTAGATTTATGTCAAGAATCAAGCCCATGTAATGCTGGTGCTCAGGAAAAATTACACAGTAGCTGGAGAGGAATAAAAACACAACAGGATAAATGTGCATAATAACAGGGAAAAATGAAGATGTAAAAAGGAACTGGTTGTTTTTGAGGTTAGGGGAGTAGGGCTCTATGGCTAAACCCAGCTGGTGTGGAGGAAAAGAAAAATAGGAGAAATAAAAATATGTAGGAAGGAAGCATTGCCAATTAAGTTTTAATATGATTTGGCCAAGAAAGTAGCAATGTTTAATAAGAATCTAATTAAACTTGAGTGTATGAACCGGCAGGGGCAAAGTTATGCAAGGGGGAGTTCTTAAATAACCAGCACATTTATTTGCTGTTCTCAACAATGTATTTTCTCCAAGGAGAATTTCAAAATATGACACTGTAATTCCCACAGTCCTCCCATTTTCTGGACCAGATTTTCTTCCTTGTTTTTGAACCCCTGCACGATTTAATAGCTTCAAAAATGTTGCAGAGGGGTAGTTAAATTGTTCAGTAGTTACACTTGCAGACAGTAGTTAGGAGAGATTTGCAAGCTAGGAGAAAGAAAAACAGATCTGTGAATAAAGAAATTTAAAATAGCGACAGAGATCAAAGGATGCTTCAGGGCAAGCTGTTCTTTATGACTGCAGCAGGTGCAGCAAGTGATGAAACTTTGCTGTGCAATGAGGGTAAGTCAGGCTATTGTGCACAGACGCAAAGGGCTGGCATATGAGTGTCACCTTGTCGCAACAAGCGGATGATCTTCAGGACAACTCTATGAGAGTTATAACTGAAGACCTTTATTATCAGAAATGGCTGCATTTTACACACTCCAAACTCAAAGCACGCCCCCCTAGCGCTGTCCATCAGAAAGCTGCTAAAGCAATTCGCTCAGTGCTCTGTCCATACGCCTTTCTTTACATGCTAATTGGCTGGGGCTCCTGCTGTGTCTCCTGCTGTGTCTGCTGATCTCTTGCCAGGTTTCTGCTCGGTGGTATTTGCTCCTTCAGTCTCTTATCTCCTTATCTCCTTGGCACTTTTCAGCCTCAAGGCTTCCCAGGCTCTTCAGGAATACATCATTATCTGTTCAAGGTCAACGTCCATCGTTCTTACCTCTGAGTCCTCAGACCAGCTGTGGACTCCCACATCACCTAAGCAGCACACGCTGCCTTGCCACAGCTTACAGGAACTGGAAGAATAGTCTTGTGACAAACTCGAAGATGACCACGGCCAGAGGGGCTTATCAAATTCCCTTGAGATTTTCCTACCAAAATAATATCACCAAAGTGACTACTCCAGCCTTTAGATCAGTGCAGCTTCTGTGGGTAGGCTGAACTACAGGATGCTTTGGGACAGAAAATTTCACCTTCTATCCTTTGCCTAGCGTTCAGCTGGGAGATTGCTCCTTAGTGAGCAACTGGCTTAAGCTCCCAAACTTCTCATAATTCATACACTCTGTCCAGAATGTCCAAATGTGATTTTTGAACCTTGGGCAGCTCATGAGCTATTGAAATGAAGTTGTTCTGCTGCTGCTATGTCATGTGGTGAGTTACAGGCTAGCACTGGCAATGAGTCTGTGCAGTGATCTGAACCCTCAGCCACTGGAGCAATGTGGTAGGACAGGCAATCCCAGGCCACAGAAGGATTCACTCAGCTGTCAGTCTAACCCAGCCTCTACTAGGAGAAAGAGATGGTGGGAACTTGTGGATCTACTGTAACCACTTCTCTGTGGCCCAGTCCTGGATGTGCCTTCTCTTCAGCTGCCATGGGGGCTGCTTTTTGCAATATGGAGATTTTGGTATGCTGCTTGCAGGCTCTGATAGATTGTGCACATTGAATAATGTATATAACAGATGTAGCATTTGATTAAGAAAACCTCATATGCTATTGCCAAATTCAATTTTAATTGAATTTAGTTTGAAATGAGAACCTAATGAAAATGTTGGATGATTAGGAAGCCCTTTGTAGAGTAGACTTTTGCATATTATCCAAACAGAAAATGGCAGCACTTGGACATGTAGCCAGTTAGCTGAGCATCTCGCAGTTACAGGATCAGAGCAGTTCACAGAAGTATTTCACAGTTTATAAATCTATATTCCAGTCACTGCCCAAGTAGCACTCTGTCTACGTTTACAGTCATAGGACCATATATGGCTCATCTACACTTTCTGAGCCAACATGATGCAAGTACAGTGTCACATACTCTCAGCATTGGTGCCAAGGGCTGCAGTGGCTTTGACCATGCTCCCTGTTCTGTGCAGGGCTGCATAAAACTGGGGGGAATCAGGATCAGATATTTAGCTGCTCTTGATGTGCTTTCCCTACCCTACATCCATTACATTAAGAACACAATCCATATGGTGGGCAGGTGGCTTGGACTTTAAACCTTCCAGGTGTCCTTTTAACTGTTTCTCAGGCAAATAGCTTGTCGCTATTTCCTGTGAAAACTGCTCAAAGAAGGCATACAAAGTAAACCATTTTAGCTGAAATGGGAGAGGAAGATAGCTATGAATTTTAGAGTTCACTTTTAGGGGTCAAAATAGTGTGATAGAAGCATTTAGAATGTCATTTCTGAAATGAACCTAAGCCAAAGTGCATTCTTTGGGTAACAGGACAAAACATTGCTCTAGCTTATTACTCAGGACAGATTGCTAAATGTTTTTAGTGTGACTAATAGATTCTTTGTCATTAGCAGACACATGTGCAGAGTATGAACACCTCAACCTGGGAGATAATTAACCGGAACAGAAAACCGCATGACCAGAAGCTGGTCCCTCTCTGCTGTATTGTATCATCCCTTCTGGGAGACGCGGGATGCATTAGTATCAACAAGTATTAAGCTAGGGCTTAATCTCAAGCCTCAAGCTCTGCCAGCTTCTGCATTGCTCTCTAAGTCATCCTTTCTTCTTAGCAGAGCTTGGTTGGGTATTAAGGATGTCTTTATATCTAAGCTTCAAAGTCAGCACTTGCTGATACAATTAACTAATCTACATCTCTCAAAGCTGAAGCTAGTTTATTTTTAGGTAGTACTACTTTTCATCTGAAAGTGCTGATATATCAAAACTGAAGTGTTCTGTGGGAAGAAGTTTTAGCCAAAATTGAACAGAGCCATCTGAGGAGGCATGTGTGAGAACCGGCCAGTTTGACTAGGTAGGGGGCAATGGCAAGTTGAGAGCACACAGTCCTGGAGACAGATGTGGGGCTCCTTGCAAGCTCAGCTTCTCTGATCTGTTTTTAAGCATCTCACCTCAGGGTTGCTAGGAGCCAGCAATGGGGACATCCTCAGTGTTCAGCCCTGAATTACCCAGCCACCTGAAACTTTGGTGTAGCAAGGCCTGGGAAACATGAGGGAACTTTGTAGAAAGGCAAAACCACAAAGATATCTGGACTTTTGAAAGCCAATATTTCTTTGCTGTGACAACTTGAGCTTTTAGTCTGAAAGAAAAGAGGCTTTTCTACATTCTCTCAGCAGGAAAATTCTTGTCTCTAGACAATAATATCTGCAAATATATGCAAGTATACAGCATTAGCTTCCCACTTCTTAAGCTGTCTCCAAAGGCCTTTTAAAATCTACCTGTTTCAAACATGGAAATACAGGTTCTGAGACACACAGCAGCAGTCACCAAGAGAAAATGTCAAGACAGCAGCATGGTATGGACTAGCAAAATAGAAATCCCCCATTGCAGCTACACCACTTTATGAAAAGAGTCTAAGAATGCATGCATTAGTAGATGCCATTCTCAGGAATTTTGGGGTACATCCACACCTCTGTCCCACTCTCTCCAGCTCTGGGTTGCTGCATTTAATACTTGCAGTTTCACCTCATTGTATTTGCTTTTGGACAAAGCACAAGCAGAGCATCTGCTCTGTTCCCCTGAACAGTGACTCTAAAGATGTAGGGTCAGAAGCTGTGAAATAACTACTCTCAATTCCCTGAACGAGCTTGCTATTGGACGGACTCCTTTGTTCTTACCATGGAGAATACTCATCTCCCTAATTTGCTTGGCAGCCAAACCATAACCTCCTACTATTCAACATACTCTGAAACTATAAAGCATTGGTTTGAATAGTTTTTTATAGTGAGGACTTGCATAAAAGAAGAGAGACACTAACAAAGGCAACCTAAATACTTGTCTACATAATTACACTAGTATAATTATACTGTTAAGATAATACTTGTATAACTCACCCAGGATGAGTGTCTTTTTTTTTTCCCCTGCAGCTCTGTATCTCTTTTAAAAGAACATGATGATGTAAGTCTTGGCTAGACTACAGTATTGTGTTTGCTAGCACCTGACACTTTCAGTGTTTAGATACTGTTATCAGTAAATAATGAAAATATGGTTGACACAGTATAGATCAGTGCCTCCACTCAGACTTGTCCTTTTGTCTCTGCATGTACTTTTCATAGTGTTCAGCCCAGTTTGCTGCCATACTCTCTATATTAAAGATACTTCAGGACCCCAGTTTATCTAAAACATCTTATAAGGTGCCAGGAGGAAGGCTGCAGTGGGTAGCCTCAGGAGAGGGAGCTATTTACTTTCCTGAGGCTGCTGGCCATTGGTTTACTCTAACTTCATGTTGCTTTCCCAGTCATACTGAAAAGCCTGCAATGATTCTCTGCCATTCCTTGAAGTATGCTGGGAAATAACGTATGAATTTTAATTCTCGATTGGCCAAAATATGCTGGTTTGTACAATGGAATATTGGGAAGGAATATGAGAAAAGTGCATGTGAAGAATTTAGTTCCCAGTGCATGCTCCTGGCTTCTGATAGCCTGAAGTTTATTAATGTTTAGACAGAGTTTGTATGGTATTAAGTGTTTAAAATGAGCAGTATTCCCATCTTTTTATGAACCTTTTTTACAAAGACTGTTTGGAGAAGTGGAAGAGTATATAGAGATTCTTCACTTTCGGTCTAGATTTTGCTTCTTTAATAGGAATCAAAATTTCCATAGTCCATGTCAGGCCATGAGGTTCTCCTCTCAGACAGGATTTTGGAAAGCACTTATTCAGGAACTGTCTTATGTTCCTTAAAAATTAATTATATCTGGCATACCAGGAGCTAGAATGAACCTCTTCAAAGTTCAAAGGTGAATTTTAGATTTTATAACTTCCATTTCTACCTTTCTAGTAATTAAATGATTCATATTGACTATGATACTCTTACATCTGTGCAAGTGTTGTTACTACTGGGGTTTTATTGCTGAAAGAGCCGTATTCAAATTCATGTTTAAATTTGGAATAATGAAACCACGTTTTTGCATTTTCCTCAAGAGTGAAAGATAATTGAATCCCAAATTATAAAACAGTTGGTCATATTTAACTATTTTTGTATCACCTATATTCCCTTTTCTATCCTTGAATGTAATTAAGTTTTCTAAAGAAAGCCAATGCTGTGAATGTCACTGCAGCTGAATCTAAGTGGTGATATTTGCATAGCTGTGGGAAAATAATCTGAAAAGGTTAGGCACTACCTTATTTTTGCTTTAAATACATAAAATTGATCAGTTCGCTGTCAGTGGCCATTTTGGGCTTGGACTCACTGGACCATATCCAAAAATAACGGATTTATTTTCCTCCACCTACTTGTATCTGCCTGCAGGGACAGAAAAGTCTGGTTGCTGAGTACAGAAGCCAAGCAGTGTTAACTTAAAATTGGAATTTAAAACAGACAGTGGCCAGTGTTGACACTGACCTTGATACCAGATACCAGAGACTTAAACAATTCAGTACAAGAAGAGGGCACTTAATCATACTAATACTGAACCAATTTTGCACTTGGATTATACACAAGGAAAAATTTTCTTGGTGGTTTTTTTGGTTAGTTTTAAGTGCTAATGTTAGTACTGTTTTTATGGATGACACCTCTTTAGGATTTGAAGAAACATAGAAATGGCTGACTTCTTGGTTCCCTAATCTGAGTTTATGGGTTAAGAGAATGCTGATGCTGCTGATAGTGGTCTTGTTAGCTTTTGTATGTATGTATGTAAATTTTTCAATATCTTTCCAAATGTACTCAGAGACTTCTAAGATTTCTGAAGTGAGACTTAGAAGACTCATAAAAGGCTCAAAGCAGGGGAGGAACTGACATACAGTGGGCAGTGAGTTTTCCCAATTAGCAAAACAACAGAGTAGAGGAACTGCCATGGCCTTGTGGAACATGATCTGGTGGTGAGAAAGAGCTAAGAGATAACAAAGTGTTCGTTTTTATGAATGAACGGTGAAAGGTTAACAACTGGGCGTTTGAAGAAGAGCATTTAGTAGAAAGTCTTTCTTTTATCTGATTAGATGTTCAAAGCCATGCAGCACTGTTTCAGTCAGTGAACCAGGGAGGTACCCCCGGGAGTGTTCAGTCCTGGCGGCCGGGCCTGCAACCCAGCTAGAGGCTGCCCGTGTTTTCAGCATGCGAAAACCCAAACAGGACCACGGTGGGGAAAAACAATCATCACCAATGATAAACCGAAGCCTTAATCTAGCTCCGTGACGGTTCTGAGAGCCCCCCGCCTCTGCCTGAAAGCCGCTTTCAGGCTGGCATTTCGGCGCGGCGTTGCCGGCCTTGTGTTGGGGTAGGGAGGACATCTTGTGGTCAGTGTGGAAAAGCCGCCCTCTCCCAGCAGGCTGGCAGCCCTCGGTTTCCTCCGGGCAGCGAGACTCCATGGGGCCCAGCCTGGCGATGTTGAACCCCGAAATGTGCTCAGCTGCCTTTGACAGAGAGGGGCGAACCCCTGCAACCTGGCACGGGTGTCCCTTTGGTGAAGCAAGGCCGGCAGGGAAGCGAGCTGGGAATCCCTGTTCCTGAGGGAGGTCAGGGAGCTATGGCTGCCCAGGGCTTCTGAAAAATCACATTTCTGTTCGTTGATGGGGATTTATTATCTCCTTAACATACGCCTGGGAGCCGCAGCCATCAGCCTGAACAAAGTTGCTCTGTGTAAGGAGCATTTTGTGTCAGCAGGGAAGCAGACATTCCCACAGCTCACATCAGGACACAGGGGTAAAAACCTGCCTTGAAAATGTAACCGAGGCAGGGAAGTTGGACAAAGCCTCTGAAGCTGGGCACTGTTAGCGTTCAGTAATCCCAGTCTGATGAGTGGGATGATGACTGTGAGTCGAGAGCAGGGCCTGCAGCACGGTCACGCAGGCCTCACCCAGGCTGGCCTTGCAGGGCCCTGAGCCAAATGGAGCGAGGCTGAAAGGGGAATATGCTAAAAGGGGACCAGGCCAAATGGGCCAATTCCACTGTGCTTGTAGGAGTAACTGGGGGCAGGAGGCTGCTGGGACGCACTGGACACAGTGCCTTTGGGTGGCCCAGACAAGGAGGGCTGAGCAGTGAGTCCCATATGGCCACTTATGTCAGAGGCGCTGAACATCCTGTGTGGATATTGCACAGGGACCAGCACAGTACACTCATACTATGGGATATCACTAAGATTTCTACTCACAGCTTTCCTTTGGACCATGTGCAACAATGTGCCTCCAATTCTATCTACACAGACAAATGGAAATCCCAAACAAATAGAGCAAATCCTCAAAATCCGCCAGGTAAACATGTCCAGAAGAAAATGGAGAACCTGGAGAAACACTAGTGTTTGTTAATTTTAATCAAGGCTACGGAAGGATGGAAGAAAAGACCAAAATGAAGGGGCAGCAGTGAAAAGCAGGCTGGGCTTTTCTGGGAGCAGGTAATAGAAAGCCCTGCTTGTGCTTTAAAAGATATTAGCTAAAGCTGCACTTAACTGTCTATATGCTTTCTCCCCATTCTTCATATGCCCTTTTGGCTCAAGGAGTATCTGCATTATGTTTGTGCAAAGTCTACCACAGTGAGGATGATTTCTATTGATTTTATATCAATTTCTAAAAATAGAAATGATCAGCTGCCACATTTTGACACTCTAGCATAGAAAGGGGAGATTAGCCATGTGAAGTACATGCTGACTGAACTTGGTAAAGTCTGTTTTTTATGGTTCTGACAAAAACAAACACAGAAAAAATGTAGAGTCTTGCATTTTATCTCAATTCTATGTATGGAGTAAGCAGATGCACACTTGACTGTTTTAATCACTGCAATCAAACACTTATTTTGATATATCAGCTCACTATAATTGAGATAAACCTGTTGGGATGGTGCTAGATTAGGTCATTTGTTTTCCAAAGATATTTCGTTTAAACTTCTACCCCACAATCCTGCCTTAAGTTCTTTGCTGCAAATCCCAAGATTGAGCAGACATCCACTGTACTGCGCACACCTTTTATTTCAGTGAGTACAACCATCTAACCTCTTCCTTGCGCTCCCCTCTGCCACTGCTTGTACTAACATGACGTAAACACCTGACCAGCTAATTTTCATATTCTTACACAATACCTAATGCAATGAGGTCTCAAGGCTACAGGCACTACCACAGTAGGGCAGAAGTAATTACAGTAACACCAGTAATATACTTAGTGGCCATGAATTTTGCTGACATGATGTGCCCTTAGCAGCATGTCCAGCTGCTGCTCTATTGTGCAGCTAAGAATTGTGGACAGAAATCAGAAGCCAGTCTTCTGATGGAGATTTCTACTGCCTAAGAGACCACCTTGAAATCTTCATCCTTGCAGCTTAAAAAATGTGAATATTTCTTTAGAGTTCTATACAGATGTAGTTCAGCTGCTGAAGAAGTAGGAGATGTTATTAATGTCTGGAAAAATATGCACAATAATACCAATGAAAATAAAATTTCTGCCCAGCCTACATCCATTCAGCATTCAGTTTTGGTAAACAGTACTAGTTTAAGGGAGACAAACAAGATTTGCCTCTGATACTGGTAAACATAGAGGAATATGGGCAGTTTTGTTTTATGACTGAATTTCCTTCTATTTCCTGTTTCATTTTTTAAATTACTATACCCATTTTCTACTCTTAGAACTCATCATATTACACTGAAATGCAACATATTCTTGGATTGTCTTTGATCTTGAATATTAAGTTTTGTGTTGTGTTTTTTAAAATTAGAATCTTTTTTGCTTATTTTGCAGGTGGAAAGACTATCTCACTAACAACCCCTTTGGCCTTATTTCAGTTCTAGTCCTTTATGATTGTCATTCCGTAGGCTCCCCAAAACCACATGTTCTTTTTTCCATGATCAGAACCAATTTAAATTCCAGGACTGTTTTTAGTTTCTTCTCCCAGTGTCTGTATTTTAAAACATTCTGTTTCAGTCTGCAGTTTGCTTCGGGCCCAGGTTATATGCATTTCTTGCCTCAGAGTGAGATACTGTATATTTCATTATGAGACAAAATAAGGGCAATCTGTGGGTGATTTTTTGCCAAGGGAAGAAGGGCAACCATAGAGGCTAGAAAAGCAAATGTGAAACGAGACCAAACTGCAATGAAACAAAAATTATTCCAGTTGCAGAGAACAGTAGCTCCTCTGATAGTCTGTTACTGCCCGACTTACTAACATACAGACTGTATCTATCAATATCTACCTATTTAACACATATCTAATCACATTTGGAACAGAAAATAGACTTATTTTGCTCAGTCATGGCCCAATTGTGTCTTTAAGTATATCTTGTACCCCACTAAGTTCAGGAATGGCTTTTGTTGCATCTTGCACATTTACACTAAAAGGAACACATGAAAGTTGACAGTTCTGTCTCAATTATTGTATAACAGATTCTGTGTATTTTATAATATATTTGGTCTATGAATCAAAACTAGACAGCATTCGAATGTCTGCAGTGTATGATTGCATGTAGTTTGAGTCTCTGCCTTTTCACAGGAAAAATGGTGTTTCTTACTGTACTGCTCATCCCCTACAGGTAGGGAAATAGCTGCGCTGTTTTAGCACATCTTTAATCTGACTTCCATAATATCCATCCTGTAGCTTTTACCGCCCCTTACTACCATAACAGCACAAGAGTTTGGTGTATCTGAACCTGCACAATGATTTTTTGGAAAATGTTTGCCACCGCTGCTGGTCCCGGAGTACTGCCTGCATGGCTCCAGATGGCTGGAGCTGACCACTGACCAGGCTCTTGTTATCCATTGGTGGTGTTAATGATGTGTCATCAGAACTGCCTGAGACTGTTTTGTAACAAGCCACTGCGCTGTAGTACATTTGTTTTATTTCTCTGTGATAACGACATTTGTGAAAGTGGCTGCTGCCTTAATGCTGTGTAATTATTTTTAATAATGATTGACCCATAAAATAAAATTCATACCATTCTTAATACACATTCTAACTAGATGCAGTGATGGTGTGTGTGCAGAGCATGTGTATTAAGAAGCATCTGAGACCTTTTTTTCATGGGGCATATCAAGCCCCTGGCTGGTGCAAAAGTAGGTATTCTCCTTTGGCTGCACTGGAATTTCAGTTGCTATGAGCTGCAGAGAATTCAGTGTATGATCCAAACAAGAGTCAGGCTCCAAAGCATGGTATAGAAAATTAAAAGTAGAACAGTATTATTTGTGGATACTTTACTGTCTGTCTTAGACAGTGAATGAAAGGAAGTCATGGGAACAGAGGTAGTGATGGAAATCCCTTGCATACACCAGGGATGTTCTCTGTGATAAAGTAAAATGCAGTTTTGGATAGTTTTTCACTTGCAGGATCTCAGGCCAGTGTAACACAGTCCAGGAAGACTAAATTGTGGCACATTTTATAAATGAAAGGAAACATATGCGTAACTTCTTTATAAATTGTCTTCATAAAAGGAATACTCTACCCGCTTGGTCAAACACTTGGCTCAAGTGCTTATATACTGGACATGCCTGAACGTAGCTATTATTAAAGACAATACAAGAAGGTTAGGATCAGTCAGAAGAGGAAAAAGGCTTCTCTTTAGTCTTGAGTGAGCATAGTTCAAATGTAGTAAGTACCTAAGTAAACAGTATCTTTTTATTGCTGTGGGGTGGAGAAAGAGAACATTCCTTTCAGCACTCTGAAATACTCATGCCATCTGCTATGACATGGTATTTATGCAGGCCTTTTATTAAGCAGCATCACTTGGCCACTGGGATAGTAATCTATGCTGATTCCTGCCTATTACTGTAATATTATTCAAATTGTGTCTTTTCACAAAATCCAAGAATGTATTTTCTCTCTTGTTGCTCTTTGATGGAAGCTCCATTCTTCTGGGATCCAAAGATCTGCTGAATACAGGCATTGCTATTATTTTTAATTTATGCGTCTGCTGGTTTATACCCTTTTAAAGGCATTGAACATTAATTTGGTATCTACAGGTCTTAAAGCAGTCATATTTTAAAAGCAACCTGTTTATGAGTGCAATAAAGTGTGTTTTCAAGAGCTGATAGGTGCATTGAGTTACAAAGACTTTCCTGGACGATGGCATGCTCTTGCATTAGCACGTGAACTGCTTTCAGAACGCTGCTGGTTAAAAGGGATCAGTTCAGCTGTGACCTACTGAGCATCCATGGGACCCAGCCCTTTAGTTGTGGACAGATGCTAATATCTGAAAGATCAAAGAACTTGAGGGATGTTACCAGCAGAAGAAAGAAGATGAGGTTTGTAGTTTCAGTCTTTTTTTGCTGTTAGAGCTACAATGAAAGGAAACTAACATAGTGATAGAAAGTGTTGCCTCTCTAACGTTACTGTTACTTCTCCCCATGCTTCTGGGGGGGCCTTCCTTAAGAAGGGACCCTAATCCTGAAGAGCTCCACTCCAGCCTGCAACTGTAATAGGTGTCTTTGTACCAACTGGAGAACCGACCTGAGTGGAGAAACTCAGGATCTAAAGTCAACAAAGTAAAGTTTAGAAGTAAATGCAGAAGATGATAATAAGGTGAAATCAAGCACAAAATGGCCAATGCCTGGCAAGACAGCAAAGCTGCGGAACAGAGTCTGGGGCTTATACTGGATCACAAGCTGAAAAAATACCAGTCAGTGAGATACTATTGCACAGAAAATCCATCTCCCTCTGGGATGTATTAGCAAGAGTGTCACTGAACTGAGCAGAACTTACTCTTTGCAGTGCTGGTGTGACGTTGTTTGGAGTGGTCAAAGCACTGCACATTAAGAGGAAGACATTCCCAAAAAAAGCAATGAAAACAGTCAGAGGTGCTTAAAAAACATCAGCTGTGAGAAATGAAAGGGGAAAGGATTTTTTTCTTTCAGAAAAGAGATAACTGATTGGGGAGATAAAATGCTGATAACCCTTCAACCCTGTAAAATTTAAAAGATTATTATAAAGAGGACACTGATCAATCATTCTCTCTGCTCATTAGGACAGATCAAGGAAAATAAGAACTGAAGTTTCAGCAAACACTACATTGTCTAAATATTAGGAAAAAAATCCAGTTATAAAGGTGTTAGTGTTCTGGAACAGGTTATTGAGGGATGTTATGTCTTCCTCAACATAAGAAGGACATCAGTCTGTTGGAGTGAGTCCAGAGGAAGGCTGTGAAGATGATCAGAGGTCTGGAATGCCTCTCCTGTGAAAACAGGTTGAGAGAGTTGGGGTTATTTACCCTGGAGAAGACAAGGCTCTGGGGAGACTTCCAGTATTTTAAGGGGGCCTACAAGAAAGCTGGGGAGGGACATTTTGCAAGGGCATGTAGTGATAGGACAAGGGGTAATGGCTTGAAATGGAAAGAGGGTAGATTAGATAAGATAAAAGGAAGAAGTTCTTCACTATGACAGTGGAACAGGTTGCCCAGGGAAGTTGTGGGTTCTTCATCACAGGATGTGTTCAAGACCAGTCTGGAAAGGACCTTGTGCAACCTGCTTTAGTGGGAGGTGTCCCTGCCCGTGGCAGGGGGGTTGGAACTAGATGATCTTTAAGGTCCCTTCCAACTCAGACCACTCCATGATTCTACCAACATTTTTCAGAATAGGCTATATAAGTGTGTGCCTCTTCATAATAGGAGGCTGTACTGAATGTCATCAGATCCTTTTCAAGCCTACAGTAGGAATGCCAGTAAGAACTGCAGGGTTCTTCTCTGTGACAAAAGCCTCTTCAAACTGCAAAGCTGCATCAGTGCATGGTGTTATCAGGTCCTCATCTTGATATAGGCCGCTGCACTGTGTGCAGGAATACCTTCATGTTATGAAATTTTTTATATCTTGGTGGTTGTAAAGGCTTTTCAATCTACCGGGTTGGTTCCCATAATAAGCACACTGTACAAAGAGCTGCTTGTGTGACATCCCACTTCTCTCTGAGACACAGCAATACTTCCCTGTAGCCTCTTTTGTAGCATCAGGACATGGACTTGCTAGAACTGGAACAAACCTGTGTCAGTTGGGTCTGCCAGTGAACGTAACCATTGTTTCCCTGGTTTATCTGTGCCTGACTCCTTTTTGAAGGCCTCCATCTATTTTCCTACCTCCTGGGCTGTGTCTGAAGTAAATAGAGATGAGCTGAAGGACTTAATGCTGGCAGCCTGAAAGGCAAATAATTCTGTGCCTGGGACTGTAACCAGGCAACTAGTCAATATCAACTTGAGTAAATCAGTAACACTCACTTTTCTCAGCAAAAATAACTTCTTTCTCTAAAAGAGCACATTCTTGGAAACCTACACTCAAAAACCCACTTAGGAATTTCCCAGACAATTAATTTACATTTTTCTGGCTCTTAACCTGATGTCCCCCCCCACCCCTAATTGGTTACAAAATTTGGGCTGCTCAAAAGACTGCTGTAGCAATTACAGCAGAAGAACTCAACATCACTAGAAATCTGTGCACAGGTTTTTTAAATTAATACACTTATTTATTTTTATTGAGCTAGGGGCAGAACAATATGTAGTAGTGTTTTGATGGGACATAATACATATGGGAATAATGTGTATGTGATGACAAACAGGCTCTCAAATCTGTTATTACTCCTGTTTCTTTGGCAGGCATAAAAGCATGTGGCATGCTGTACAAACAAGAAGGAGGTTCAGGTGCATATTGTAAATGGTATGTTGGAAATGGCAGGAAAGCCTTGGTGCTGCAGAGCCTCGGTGCAGGTGAAAGATGACTTTTTAGAAGTCATTGTCCACACTTCTGCTGTCACCTGGGGATCCCAGGGCAAGTAAACTCTATAATCTTTGACTGACTCTTTAAAAGATATCAGCTAGAAACTGAAACACACTATTTCATGCAAGAAAGGTTTCCTACATTTTGGATTTAGAGAGCCTGATTGCTGAAATGCTGCTTTCATACAGCCTTCTCTTCTAAAAATTGGTTTTCCCAAAATGATCCCAAACTTTCTGAAATAACCTGACAAATCCTAATTCCTGTAGAACTTTTTTTCTCACTTTTGGTGTTATCATTGCTAAACATACCTCTAGGCTGGTATTAAGTGGCAAACTTTTGACGTACTTCCAATAACTTTATAACACCTGCTTTTTTTTCACAACAGAGTAAATCCTGCTGAAAAATATTTATAGTGATCATCATTTCAGATGCCTTTACAGTAAATCCAGAGGACTTAAGAAAAAGTGTTGATCTTTCTTTTCTGTGGGCCTCCATAACTGCAGCAAATCTGACTGCAGTAAGTCACAGCTCCCAAAGGAGCTGTGATTATATAGATTCAAATGCAGAGAGAGCAAAGATAAGCCCTAGAGCTAAAAAACACTGAATCCTGCCTTAAAAATTAACAATCACAAAAGCTGTATCTAGTTAGAACTTTGATTTGACTAAATCTCTCAAAGCACAGATCAATCATAGGCAGGGTAACAAAGCCAATCACCATAATGTCTAAGTGAGGATGGTTATCCCAGTCTCATTGTTCCCTGCATTAGTCTAGAGACATGGTAGGATCAAGCTCTCTTGTTAGACTCTCAGCCATTCCTCCCTTTGTAGCTACAAATGACAGTCAAGGGACAGAAACTGATATGCCTTGCAGTCCACAACAGCATATCAATATCCCAATCTGCATAGCACACAACAGGGGTCACCTTGCAGATGGATTAGTGTGCCAGCTCCCTGGTGCAGCTAGGTAATACAAAGAGTTGCATGAAAGTTAATTAGCAAAGCAAAGAAAGCAGAGAGCCTAGAAAGGCTCTGATGATTTGTTTAAACACTATAATCCTCTGATGTTCTTCAGATTTACAGTGGGACTCATGGTTTCCCCTTCTTTACGGCACAATGTAGGGGATGGGTTACTGCTTGGTGAATTTGACTCTTTAAGATGCACAGCTGAATAATCTATAAGGCATACTTGTAAGACAGGGTAATGCTTCATGAATCAGTCCCAGAGCTACATGTTATTTAGTGTCCCTTTGATTTATTCTATGAAGATAACATTTAATAGGACTGTCAGACTGCTCCTGAGTTTGGCTAGCCAGGGCAGATCTCCAAAAGGAGAAGCTTGAAACAGGTTGGGAGTGCAGGCCTATTTCAGAGCTTTTAATCTCTTTGTTTTAGTTGTCTAAGTAGTGTAATCCTATAGTTACTTCTATTTTTAACAAAATAAACTACATTTTTGTACTAACACTCTTATCTTTAGTAGTAAGTGTGACCTTTAACTCAGCTGCTGTGAGCAGTCCAGCTTGATACCACAGATAGAGCAAATATTTACCGTCAAAGCTCTTGTGTCCTTTGGGATATGCACCAACCAGTCTAAATACTGCAATTCTATAGAGCTGAGGAACAAGCTTTAGTCTTATTCTACAGGGACTGCTTTGCAGCTTGGTGAGATGATGGCTGTACTTGTGGGCATCAGTTTCCCTTAATGGGCATCAGGACTTCATTGCCATGGGATTCCAAACATAGTAATGTGATGTGTAGCCTGAGAAACATAACAATGTGATGTGTAGCTTGAGAAAACAGATCTACACAACCTGGTGGAGATCAGATGAATGTGGTGGTAAGAAGAAAGTAGAACCAGGTGATTTATGGACCTGGAAGAGGAGCAGAGCTTTTTAATTTCCACCCAGTGTGGGTCATGACTCAAAGGAACTGAGTCATAGTAATAACTATTACAGCTATTCTCAATCTCATTTCCTATGGATTAGCACTTTCATTGCAAAGATGTGACTACTGCTGCTGATGCTTTTATTAACAACCAGCAGTGTTGTCCACAGAAATTAAGCCCTCGGTTGGATTTCTGCAGCTGTGCTTCTAATTCCCTTTGGCCATCTGAAAATCCCAGGGTAGCTTCACAGAGGGACAGAGGACTTATTAGAGATAAAGATAAAATGTGGTCTCCAGATCAGTGCTGAGTGTGGGTGACAAGGTGGCAGAAGGAAAGTCACTATCTGCCCATGTTCTAGATGTCTAGTAAACGAGAAGAGTTAGTTCCCAGGGACAGTGTGTGAAGCTTTCAAAAGTTTCAATCCCCTATAAGAGGGAAAAAACAGTACTGGAGCTTTCAGGAAGGAGGAAACTCCAGGGGACCCAAGGCATAGGACTAGCAGAATGGGATAAAGGGAAGTGAGCAATGACATTCAGCTAGAAAAATGATGTTTCATTGTCTTTTCAGGATCTGGGCTACACGGCCTTTGGCTGGCCACTTCGCTCCTTTCGGCTTTCACCCCTTAGATGCAGTCTCCCCTTTTGAAGGCTACACTGGAGACGCAGAACTGATTTTTTTTTCTGAGATCTGAGAGTCAATACAATGCATTGCTATAAGAAATGAATGGTTACTTCAAAAGTGCGCAACTTGAAAGAACTGCAGACCCTCGGTATTTGAGCTTTCTACTAGAAATATGATGCTAATGCAGAGGCCACTGTGGTTTCATGAAAGAGAAGTGGAGGAATGCCGTAATCCGTAGTGTTTTTGTCTTCCACAAATGTTTTCGTGGTAGAGTTGGAAATTGTACAAGCAGCCACTGGATGGCAATGTTTCACACACAATTTCAGTCTCAACGGTTTAATAAGACTTGGAGTGCAGGTGCTCATCTGATTAAAACTTTCATCCAAATCCTAGTCTAACACTTATTTCAATTCCATGTTTATATCGCTGACAAAAATTGAACTGACAGTTGTATTACGGAGAGGCTACTGGCTCTGCATAGCTAAGGTCAAAACTTGTTTTCCATTATAAACTCAATCTCGGCCTCACCTCTGAAATTCTCTGTAAAGACCATTCCTCTTTCACATATTGGGCCCACAATGAGCAGCAAAGAGAGATGCTTTGTTCACATTTCAGTTAAGTTAGGCAAGGTATCTCTTTGGTTCAGGTCTTCGGACACCCAGGTGTTACAATACATTTTAACTTATTTTCCCACACTTTGCAGTGTCTTCTCTGTGAAACTTCCAGTGAAACTCAAGACCCTGAGGACATCGTGTGCTGGGGCTGAAAGGCTCACTGGGTGAAATGGGAAGTGAGGTTCCTCCAGCTGAATTCACCCTTCTTTCCTTACGTTTACCTGCAGTGGAAATTTACCTAAAATTTCAGAACTTTTCCAGAAAATGAAAACCTAGTGACAAGTGACACAGTGACAGGTGCAGGTATTCTCGGGAAGCAATTTCTTACACTCATCTGTCAGTATTCATGCTGGGAGCACTCACACCTGGATTCAGCAACGAAACAAGCTCCACACAGATCTGGTGACTTGCTTGGCAAGTTACAGCTGACCAACATGGCTCAAAAAGAAAATGCTGAATGTTTTAGAGGGCATATACACCCACTTTTTTTTTTTCTCTTTTAAAAAGCAAAATGTAACACTTTGGGAGACAATATGAAATAAGAAAGTTGAGGAATCCTGGTCGTTAGAAGCATTAATTGTGAAAAAGCGAAGCACTAAAAATCACCGATGATATTTACTTTACCTCGCTTACCATGTTACAAAAGCCTCCTTTCTCTCTGTACACCTGCTCTGTTATCTATTGCTGCCCAGCATGTACCTGACAGGTATGCCATATGCTAGGCAAGAAAACAGAAAAATAGCTGTTCCAAGGAAATGATTCACAAACCTTTGTTTCTTGTTTGACTGTATATTTCAGTAGTAATTGTGGGAATCATGTTTACAGTACATTCCTTCCTGCCTGGGCCAACTTAATATGGTGTTTACAGGGTCTGAGGAAACAGACTCCTTTGGAGGATGATTGTCTCTTGAAATATTTCTTGACGCTGCAATCATCCAGGAACAGATACACTTTCTACTGTGCCACTGGTTTTGAGCAACAAGCTTTTCATACCTGCCCTCAGAGCATTCAGAATTGCTCTATATGAGAAAAATCCAATCTCCTTCCTATTTTGGCACAGCTTTTGAGTCTTCTGCTTTATTTCTGAAGATCATAGAGAATGCTCCTAGCAGATTTTGTGTAACAGATAAAAAGGTACACAGAGAGGAGGACTGAAAGCCTGATATTGCTGTGGAAGAGAGCTAAGGTTAGAACTACACCTGAAGATCATTTCCACTTTCAAGCACTCTCAGTTTAGTCTTACAATGTGTTCCCTAACTTTGTAATGGCTCTCTTAGAGAATTACAGTGCTCTTATATTTTACTTCTCTGATACTGACAGGCACTCTCACACTGTACACAAGCTTGTGTCTTGGAAGTACATCACTTCTTTTTCTTTGCTGCTTTGTAGAGATAAATTCAGAAGGTGAATCTGTATTTGATCAAGCCATTTCAAACTTGGCACTTCCACCTTTTTTGATCATGAACGATGACACACCACAAAAAGTGAATAAACTGTTATAACACAAAACTGAGGTACAGCCAGGCAGTAAGGCAGAAAATAAATTACTTGCATTGCCTAGATCTTGCTGAGAAAATGATGTAACCTAGTTCTACATAGTGATACCATTTGCGTCACTGAAATGCATTAATAAGGTAATCATTTCTCTAAGGAGCTATTGCTTCAGGTGTTAGTAATCTGCGTGTGAATATTTGTTTTGACTGTGCTTTCATCAGTTTGCATATATTTAAGGCAATTTTTTCAGAAAGGAAATATTTTAGAAATAATTATAAGTGTTCATACAATTAAAGCAGTTTGTTAAAACCCTGAACACTTTACCCAAATATGTTTTACAGGGTATATCATAAAGGAGTTTTTGTTAACAAGCATCTGTTGTCAGCCTAGGAGCTCAGATTCTTGGCTGATGCAGTAGATCAGTCACACAGAAAGGGTAAATCTCAACAGCACTTAACAGCCGTTTGCATAACCTGCTCAAAATACCCAGGGTCTGACTTTTTAAAGTGTAAGATTTTATTGAAATGAAATGTGGGTTCAAGCCATAGGTCTAATGTACAGCAGGAGCTGCACATGGCATATCTGGCCCCAGGAATTCATATTACACATTCTGTATACGTGGAACACGCAAATAGTGATCACTTATTAACACTTTAGTCTAAATGCCCTGCCCAAAATCAGGTAGGACCTATTTGGCAGGGACGAGGGAATACTCTGTGCTACTGAAGTAACAAAAGATTTAAGTAACTTCTTTCCTTTTTCAAAAACATTGAAGTTTGCGTCTCTGGATCAAAATGGTATCTTTTATTTCAGGACCTTAAATCAAGACAGACTGTGTATTGACACACATGGGTACAAATAACAGTGAGAGTTGTCTCAGTGTATCCCTTCAAGTATTGAATAGTTCCTGAATTAACTGTGTATATTCTTGAAGCATCAAGCTTATATGTCAACACTGGAGTTCTTTCAGTATGTTGTGGTGGTCTCAGATTAGGCAGACTTCCAAAAGATGGTGCTTTCAATTTTACATTTTAGCAAACCTCTTACTGAAGTCATCAGGACTTTTCCTGAATAAAGAGTGTAAGATTTTACCCAGTCTGTGGTAAGGCAAACAAACTAGTAATTTTCTCTTGTCATCAAAGAATACGTTTCTAAAATACCCACCCTGCAGAAGCACATAGTCAGCTGTCAGCAAGAAAATGAAATTAAGGAAATGCAGAGAACAGTATTTCCACAAGTAAAACTTGGGGGTGGCTTTAGGACAGAAAGAGGGAGGGTACTTAAAATAACATATCTGAAGAATATTTCTACTTGCTTATGAGAAACCTCTGAATACAATCACAGTATTTCCTATGGAATTTAAAAAATTAAAACAACTTCTGAAAATTAATGTCCCAGTATAAATATTCCAAGAGGCAATAGTCAGAGTTTCACAGAGGGAAACCTTCTGTAGTACATCATCACCAAACAGCAGTTGTCCAGAGATATGGTGAAACAGTACAAAAAATGAGACTAGAATTTTTTGGTGTGGTAACTTTTATTGTTCTATGAAGTCAGCTAGATGTGAGGGAGATAGACTTATTTGAAAATGCAGTGAAATCATCTATAAATTGTCACTATTAACACTTTCTTGGGGCCAATATTAATGAAATCAAAATGACTTGAGAGATTGCACTTCTTTCCTATCAAATATTACAATTTCCTGATACTTTCTCCACACTGGATTTGTTAATTTTCTGTGTACTGACATCTCTTTAGAGATAATTGTCAAATCCAAGAGCTCATCAATTAGTGGGAAAAGGAGAAGGAAGGACAAGACTGCATGGGAGGACACATAAGACCTGGGATACTGTTTAGTGCTGAGTGGTTGTAGAGCTGGGTGGACAGAAGGACTGCCAGGATGGAGACTCAACTGTTCTAGGACCTGCCAGCTACTTCATGCCTGAGACTTTGAGGGAAGCTTCAAGAATTGTGACAGTCAGGGAATGACTGATCTTTTAAACAAATGTCTTCCTTTGCTTCATCAGCTATAGGCTTACCAGCTCTGCATAAAGTTCGAGATTAGAAAACAGTTGTCCTCTAATCCAAGACTGGTATTTCCCCTCCAGGCTGCTTTAGGAAAATGGTGTTTCTCTCTTCAAAGTGTGAAACCTCTCAGAGTTCGGAATGATGTCGTCAGTATCTTCTACAGAGAAGAGACCTTTTAATGGAAGAGCAAATGAAAGGAAGTGTCACTATCAAATGCCAGCGCAGCCCCCTTGCTTTGAGGCTGAGACCAAGGGCTGGAAGGCATCAGCAGGACTCCAGACCTATGGTCCTTCAAAGCTGGGAAGCAGTGGCTCCTGCACTGGCCCCCCTGGCCTGCCCTAAACGTTCATCCCACACGTGATGCCATCCACCACAAGACACTCTGTCTCATTGACCACTCAGTGTCAAACTGATGCAGACAAACAAGTGTTTCTGTAGCTTCTCTTCTCTTTGAACAGAAAGGGAGGCTGTGGGCAATAAGGGTATGCCAGAAATAGATCCTTTTCCTGCTTTGTGACAGCTGTGAGAGGAACAAGAAGACCACCTCACAAGAAGATTGCGAGGACAAAAATCCTCGTGAACAGAGGAGCAAAAGAGGTAGAATGTGAAACCTTGTGCCCACTGAGGCTAGAGGCAAATTTCCCAGAAAATCCCACGAAGCCAGTCCTTCTGCACCAAGAACAGGAGGCAGAGAGAGCCAGAAGCTTGAAAGTGTTCACGAGAAAGCTGGATTTTTGTTTTCTTAGCTGCACTACAAATGAAACGTAGCTATCAAATATTTTATGCCTTGGCAGAAGCTTGTTTTTCCCCATGGGAAAGCAAAAAGAGAAGGATTCCTTAGAAAACTTTTTAAATGGAGAGGATTTTTTAAATGTTTTGTAAGCTGAAGACCAAATGTCTTGAAGGCTGCAAGGGAATATTTTTTGATTTAGTCATTTTGTCAGTAGCAACCATGTGTTTTACTAGAAAATAAAAGCCTTCACAACTATTTTATGCACCTTCATTTCCTAGCAAAATGTTTTCATCCATTTCTTTTCACATCCTTGCAACAGTCTCCATTAAAAGCAGTTTCTCTCTGAAGTGTCAGAGAATCGAATGTTAAATGGTTGTGTCCCCTCTCTCACTGCTGCTTTCTTACTTATGCCTGTGATTTTGGATTCACACCCAGTTTTCAGGCCAGACAAGATTTCTGGTTGCTATCTTATTTTGCTATAGTATATCTCCAGCAGTGGCATAATCTCTAGCAGTGATGCCATGTAGCAGTTCATATTTTTTAAAACAATACCTTAAATTTTAATCCAATAAATGGCTTCTCTGAAACACCCAGTGGAATTGGACTGTTTGACAACATCTTGAAAAAACCTTTAGGTGTAAATCTATTAAAAAAGCCTCTAATTTGCACCTTAGCTCCAGACTCAACAGAATAAAGAGAAGACTGTATACCTGATTTATTGATATATGGGAGAGACTTGAAGAAGGTAACCATTGCAGAGATTGATTCTGCAGCTTCAGCAACTTTGAAAGTGAGTAGGAGGTTTAAAATCACCAGCTTCAGCATTTTCAAAATCTAAAAAATTGTCGTGAAAGTTAAAAACATCTTTCAGTCTGGAAGTACAGGGAACAGCATCTATTACATTATGACTTATGAATGATGAGAAGAGAAGAGAGAACAAGGGGGTTCAGAACTATTTCTCATATGAAAGAAGGGAAAAATTACTATATCACGCCCAAGAAATGTACTTGTTATAATACGCCTGGTTATTTTAATAATAGACTAATACTTTTTTTTTTTTTTTCTTAAACCAAAGAGGATACACTCTTTGGAGAACCTGGTGTTAGATGAACTCAGTGTACACAATCACAGCCTGGTTTTGGATGCTTAAGTGGCAACAGAATTTGAATTGATGCCCTAGGAGAGCCAGAGGATAGAGCTCTAGCAGTTCCTGAAAGCTCCATCAGCAGGAATCTTGATTTTTTGATTCTGTTTCTTTTCTGTGAGGTGCCACATGCCTATCATGCTGCATAAACAAACAAAATGCCTTCACCAGTGAGGACAGTGAGAGGTAAAAGTGCATGTTAGTAACATTGAAATGCTGGAATGAGTTTTCTTTTGCTTCACTAGCATTAGCCTGCCTGAGGAGTAGTCTGAGGCAAACCATCAAGAGGCAAAGTCTTCTACTGATTAGTCCAACTCTGTCTAAGGAATTTGCTTCTTGGTTCTTGACAGCAAATAATCTTTTTCTACAAAATTATGCTGAAGTTGGATTTGCCAACAGGTCTGTTGAAGCTACTGTGGATTACCTGCATATCTTGCTAGGGCAACTCTGGTAATCACACTCGTGGAGCTGTGGGATTGTTAGGGAAATGACATTTAAAAATGAGATTGTTCTAGGCAGAAGAAAGGCAATCTTGTTCAGTGAGTCCAGACTTCTACTACATTTTGCTTTTTCTTTTCCTATGTTTCTGAGTTTTCCATTCAAACTACACTGTCTATTGCCACCATTACTTTTAATATTTGCTTAATTTGTATGCTGGAAACTGAGAAGGGGGGTCAGTGGCTGTCTTACTATGCCACTGAAATGTTGCCTTTATATCAGCTTGTCTGGGGTTTGGTGGGCCTGGGGAGGGTTGATCATCACACATTTGCACTTCTTGTTAGCAGTTCTGTAAGAGCCTCACAGGAGAGAGAAATATTTTTATATTTCAAGGTATTTGCCTTGAGAAAATTAACAGATCACTGTGACTATAGTCACAGCTAAGGTCTTCCAAAGGCGGTTCACTCCTCAAACCAGCATGTAGTCCATGCTGGCTTTGCAGGACAACCCTTTGATGCCTGTAATTAATAGCTCTCTTTCCCAGCAAAAGGTTAGACTGATGTTCACCCGCCAACACTGGAGAGGACAGGTGAAAACTACTTATACAACAGCACCTTTTCCTTTCAGTAACTTTTTTTTCATTCAAAGCTACCAGCTGAGATACAGCCATACACTCTGGAGCCTGTTGGATCGCTTTGCTAAGGGACACTCTTGTTTGCATAATGGGACCAGCTGGTCATGGCAGGTTATGTGATGCCGGCAGCTGCCTCTTTTCAAACAGCTTTAGTGGCTGCTAGCCCCTGCCAATTGCAAGGCTGAGACACAGGGTCCTTTGGGAGCTCAGTCTTTATTAAGCAACATGGCAAAGCCCTTTTGTTTTAAAATTTTGAAGCAAATTAGAAGGGTGATTTACTACTTTATGGCTAGCTCTACCAGCATTTCTGTTAATCCAGAGAAAGATCAGTGAACAAAAGGGAGTAAGTGGGATCTACTTTTCATACATTTTTAATACCCAGAATATTTTCTGCATTGGATTAGCTCACAAAGAGGTGTTGCAAACATTTACTACTTTCCAGTCTGGTGTTAATTATGTAAGTCACATGCATTGTTTCTGCTCCCTGATTGAGTGACTTAGGTAATCAACTATGTCAATGAAAATCATAACAATCAACCTTAAATGTGGTTTTTTTGGTTGTTTGTTCTCTGAATATCTCAGAATTCAAAGGTGAAAATCAATGTTTTGAACATCAGTGGAAGTTAAGCTTAACTGCATGAATATTTACTGACAGCAAAGATGTCAGACTGGCAAATCATATGAATCAAATTTGGGTTTGCTTGTTATTATTGTTAATAACTGGTTGTGTGACAGTGTTACTTAATATTCTTTCAGTCTTCAAAATATAGAGAAAGCATACAACTAAGTGATAGTCTGAACTTCAAATAAGTTACAATATAAGCATAAAACACAGGGGGTTTACTTGCTTTGGAACAAATATTTGCAGAATTTCCCTCTTCTCTCCCTGTCTCCTGCCTCTCTCACACACAAATACACTCTTTTCCCAATTGTAAGAACGACTATGAAAAAAATGATTTAATGTTATTACTGTAGATATTCCCCAAGATAGGGCTGCATAAAGCTTTTAGTTTCTCTTAACTTCTACAAGTGCTTTGTTTTAAACAGAAGAGAGGAATCAAATCACACTTATCACATTTCTATAATGTCAAAAGATTCAGTTATATTTCTGACAGGCTTTTATAATTCATTCTGCTGAAAAAAAAGTTTCTCCCTCTTAGAGCCAGAATGGAAATCTATCCACTCTAATAGTGATTTTGGTAATTTATATAGAAAAGAGAGTTGGGTAAATAACCCTAAAACTTTCTATGCGTATCAACAACTTTACTATTCCACTCTTTAGACTCTGTTTAAAACCTTCCAGTCAGAATAATCATTCAAAATTGAAACTTCGGCCACTGAACTTTCTGGTAATAATGCCTATTTCAGTGAATCCCTTCTATGGATTACTCAAGCATAAACTGCAGACATGGAGTTATTTTTGAGGAAGTATTCAATATAGTGTTTGAACAAATGCATACATCCAAGAAATCCTTAGTCAAATAATAACAACGGAAGAAATTGTAAGTATCTTCTCCACATGCAAGAATAGTTTGGCACTCGGAGGTGGGATCAACCTCAGAATTACCAGCAAAGTGAAAGAAAGCTTCAACAGCCTTTGCTGGCAGTAGCTAGCAAAATGCACACTCCTATTACCTGGTGTGGTTGCAGTACCCTCAGTTTCAGCCAGGGTTGCTTCCATCCATGCAAGGATCAGTTTACTTTCTTTTTTTTTTTCTTTCCTAGTAGTTGAAGACTCTCATAACACGGGCATGCACTAACTGCAATGTTAGAAAAGAGTGAAGTTCACAACCCCTCACAAGATTACAGTAATGAGCCATATGAAATCAGAGTGAGAAGAGACAGAACCTGGTCAAAAGCCAAAGGAAATCAATGGCAGATCATCTGCAGGCTTCAGTGGGCTGGGATTGAAACCAGGACATCTAATCTCAAGTCTGATCCTCACTTTGTCTGTAAATTTGGGCAAGTTATTTATACTTTATAGCCTTCATTTCTTTCTGGAATGGTTGTGAGGCTTCAATCAGAAGAGTGTCAAAACTTTAAATGAAAATATGAACAATTCCAGAAAAATGAACCAATACCAACAACACAAAAGTATGGGCTTTTAATCTTAATTGAAAGCAAGTAGCAGCAAGATGATGATATATATAAAGTGTACAATAAGTTCACTTAAACTTCTAACTTACAAATTCAATTAGAAAGAGAGATATTGCAGGAGTATAGATGAAATACGTAAGAGTACCGAAGAAAAGCAATAAAACATCTAAACTGCTCCAGTGCCTGCCATATGAAAACTTACCCCCACATACACAGAAAACCCACAGGTACTGAATATATTGGCAAAACAAAGAAGGAAGCATATTTCAAAGCAAGCAGGTGCTTGCAAAAATAAAACCATTCAGGGAATCTCAATGAATAATAATATGACTACTTATCACTTACATAATGAAGGAAGCAATTTTGCCAAGGGCTCAGTACTAGTGCAACTTAGCAAAATTGTGACTGAAGAAAAAGTAGCATTGTCAACATGCATATCAAAAGGTTATTTGATTTCATATTACGATATTAAAAACTTCCCTTTCTGAGTCTGAATCATCCATATTTCTGGCTCCACAAGAGTGTTCTACTACCAGCTAATTAATGCTTTTAGTTGTTCAAATATATATATATAACTGCACCTATTTGCATAATTTTAGCCTTACTATTTTTGCAAATGAGGAATCATTTACTGAGATGGATTAAGCCAAAAGGACATTTTCATTAAATTGGGATGATTCTTAAAACTATTTTACATTGTCCTGATATTGTGCAAAGCATTGCTCTGCACTTAGAGAAAATTCTATGTTATCCTATACTGATCTCATATCCTGAAATCACAGTTTTCTGTAAGTTTTTTAGTGTTCCTGAACCATGTCTTTTCAGGCATGTTTTTAGGTGGTCTCACTGTCTATTGTTTGCTACATGCAAAATATTCTTGGGCCAGTAAACACATTTTTCACAACTGCATTTTTGCCAAATATTTCCATGCAGGTAAAATTACATGTCCTTTTGTGCCTTAACTGCAGTATTGTAAAAATTCCCAGCTATTTTCATACAGATCAATTATCCCTATATATTAATAAATTGTATTAAAAAAAATAAAATTTAATTTAAAATTATGGCTTCTATATATTAAAAAATGTATAATGTGTGATAAGCCTGTAAAGTTACACTGATGTGAGCTAAAGCCACTGTTGCACTTTACTAACATTCTCTGACAGTTACATAATGAAAAGTATGTACAACAGTAATACTAGATTTTTTTAAAGGGTGGAATTCTGTATATGTTAATGAACTCCTGAAAAATGTGACTGATTTATTTGAATTTCACATGGAGAGAGGCTGGTTTATCCATGATAACGTTGTATAACCCAAAAGGATCCCATCTGACAGCTGTTGAATAGCACACATAAAAGTTAGGATGTGGGAGCAGTCAAGTCCTTTATAACCTATATTGATGCCCCCCTTTGGCAATTTTACTATAGAAATCAAGACTTAGTGCGTCTGAAAATAATTACCTTCTCCTCACTAGAGATAGTCCTTCTGTACTGGGATAATGCTGTGTGGACAATGGCTACGGGACTGCTTTTGTCATGCTCCTCATGCAATCTGTATTTGACTGACAAACAAAGAATTTCAAGGGCAAAAGTTCATTTTTTTACAAGTGCTAGTTGTAAACCCACAAGGTAAAATCCTCTTCTTGTACGTGTCAAGATACTCTGTTCTCCCTCATGTATGAGCCATCTCAGAAGGTGGGTAGCAGAGAATAATGACTATGAGAGCAGGGATATGGCTTTGAGATGAGACTTTTGCTGTGAGAACACTCAGTTCATTTAAACAGAAAAGGACTCATTATCCTGCCATCTGTGACAAAACTTTAAAGGCTAATTTCATTTCAGTCCTTTTGTCTGCCTCTGGAAAACTAACCGTTCTAATTCCTGTTTGCTCTCATTTGCCTGAACAGGGTAATTTCAGGCTCTCCGTTTCCTGATTTTAACAACAATTAGACCTTTGGGCATTGCTGAAACGACCTGGATTTTTACAGCTAAACCTTCATACTTGAAGGGCTGTGGAAGCCTACAAAAATAAAAACTATCCAGCATCTTCCCTCATGTGGGGGATTGCTTGCTTAACTTACTGCTGGAAATGTAGGACTCAAAAGCCCAGTACGGGATCGGAAGTTGCCTGCAGGCACACACAGCCCGTGCTCTTTGCCTCTCCTGTGCTCCATAAACCTTCCCCAGTACTTTATAGCAAACTTCAGTAGAAAGAGCAGAAGCCTCAGAAGCTACTCGTTGCCCCAGGAAGGGAGAGGGCACATCAGCACTGCCCTGCATTTTTCCCAAAACAAGGAGTTTGTCAGTAGAGAATGTCTCAATGTTCCTGAAAGATGCCTGTCCCCAGTGGTACCAAGGGAAGTAAAATACAAAATATGTAATGTTATTTCTTTGCACCACTTTGTCTTACCCTGATTTCAGATGGACACACTCCTCTGATCTTTTCAAATGCTGAAATATTTTGGTAATTTCATCTGGCTCCTTATAGACACAACAGCTGCTCATCTTAGCAGGCAGACTCGGGACTGAGCAACCAAAGACAGTGAACGGAGCTCTCTCTGGGGAGAGGTGTGGGTGTTGGAGATGATGTCATGTTCTTGCTGGGATGTGGGAGTGAGATCAGTTATGCTAGCTTAGACTCTCTCTGGCCTCAAGTCATATTCACTAGGGTCATATTTTCGGAAATGCTTAGCACCTGTCACTGGGACCTGGATTTTAGATGTGCTTCCAGTTGAGCACTGAAATAAGCAGGTAGGTATCAAAAAAGTCCAAACTCTTGGACTGAATTCTTCTGAAATCCTGCCTGCATTTGTGGGTGGTGAGTATTTGCAGATCTTGCTCTGAGAGCTTTTGAAAAATGACTCTGACTCTTGCTGTAGAATAAGAATTAGAGCTGAGTGTCATTTTTGCACATCTAAGGAAGAGTACAGGCAAGTGGTGCCTGAAATCTTTCCTTTCTCATCCTGTCGATGTCTTGACTCAAAAGTAATATGAAAGTTGGTCTACCTTTGGCTTATTTCATCCATTAAAGCATGCCACATCTGAGATGGTCTGCTCAGATAGGATCTGAGCCATTAGCTCAAAGCCTGTTGGGAACTTAGATGCCATTTTTATTCTGTACTGTAAACACATGCCTGAGAAAGCTCCTGGAGGAGCAACTTGTTAGCTACACATGAATTGTCATTTTGGTCTTGTCGAGGTCAATAAAAAACTTCTGAAAGATCTGCTAATATGCTGCAAAACCTGTTAGTTGAAGATAGTAATTCTGGAGTGTCCCCTCTGGGTACTCTTCTGGTTCCTGGAAAGAGGGGAATCATTCACACAGGAAGATATTAACAAAAATGAGAGACCAATAAATGCACCTGTCAGTGTTCAGCAACAGCTAAAATTAATTCACAAATCCAAACAATCTGCAGAAAACTGAACACAATTATATAAGAAATTAAGTTATACAGTTGCCATGACCTTTAATCAATCATTCCAGCTGTTAATGTTAATTTTGTGATCTGAAAATCATAGTTCTATTTGCATTTTAATGGCTGTTAAATGAGAGTCATCAGGAAGAAATAGTGGCAGCTTGGCCTTTTGATACCAACTTCTTCCTTCCTAATGTGATTTGGAAGATCTGGAATTCCTGTTCAGAAGGGGTTTTGTTCCAAACTGCAGCAAGCAAAGGGAGCCAATTTTGCAGAGGGAAAACAGGCAATTCAAAGCAAATCCCTTTTTAATCCAACTGTAGCTATGAACAGATCTTAAAAAACAGGTAAAAAAGCTATAACAGCAACTTCATTACCCTCACATGAACAAAAATCCTAGCATCTTTAAAAACCCTTTTCTATTTCCTATTCTATGCTATTTTAATATTTTTATTATTGCTATTTCCTATTCTATGCTATTTTAATATTTTCTATCAATAAGGTCTTTGTATTTAACTAATAGAAATTTTTGTCAAATGGAAAATGACTAAAACCCAGCGAATGCAATACGATCAGTAAATAACTGGGAAATTTAGATTTAGTTCAATTAATTGATTTTGTATTTACCTGGCCAATGTGTTACAGGACTGTCATATAAAATACATACTACTAATTAGCTTATTTTGCAGATAATGATGTTAATGGTATTGCATTAGATCAAAACTCTATTTAAATCAGATTCCCACACTGGAATAACTGTCGACTTGTTGATTGCTTTAATTTTTAATAAGGTCTAATTGTCTGCCAGCCTCTTGTGCTAGTATTTTCCATTTTAAGATTAATACATTTTCTTATTAATAGAAAGACCTTTATTGTTACATGACAATTTATTTGTATGCGAAGTGCACAAATCTGATTAAAATGTGATGTTCTGCTTGAATCTTCATCTAAATCTCCTAGGAGACAGTCCCCAGGTGAATCTTCTTTGGTTAAAAAAGGAGGTCTTGGAACTACATGTTCAGAAAGGAAAGCAGGGAGCTGCAGACAGATTTCAGCCTTTGGAAAGCAAAGTCAGTATTAACAATGAAAGAAGAAAATGGTTTAGCTCTATCCAAAGTCCTTTTTATTTAAAATAGGTAAATTGTAAGAGGAAGAAAGTTTCAGCAGAGGTTTTCAGGCTGAGTTTCATAAAGGATTGAATAGCAATAGGAAAGAGGAACATTGATAAATGCTCTGCTTTTTATCACACAAGTAGGACTTCTGTCCATAAAGGCCGTCTAATTTGAATGCACTGAACAGCACACCCTCTTCTTTCCCCAAGCAGAGAACCTATGCATTTTCTGCTTCTACATTACTTCTACAAATAAAATGTGTACAGGTGGCATGCATGCTAATGGGCCTGGTCTCTGAAGTCAGAGCACCAACTGATGTGGGAAGTTACCGCAGGGCAGAAGGGCTCCCATCCTTCCTGTGACAAGCCCTGCCGTAGGTTCTTATGCAGACATACTGTTGCCCTTCAAGCTTCCCCATTTAAAAGCTAACCAGGAAAGAAGTCAGCTCCTAGCTTTGGCTGAAAGGCAAATCAAAAGGAACCATTTCAGGGTGCTGATACCTTGTTTCTGCTGGACTTCAGGAGATTTGCTGCCTTAGGAACTCAGGGATTTTTCTCTCTGGCCAGTGATGTTCCAGTCTGTAGTACGGCTTTGTACAAAGTCTGTGCAGTCGTGTGTGTGTTTGTGCACATGTGTATGCGTGTGAATATAAGTAAGCAGCAGTATGTTGTGCATAAATGGTGACAGAGATCCCTAATCTGAAATTCTGGCTCCACAGAAGATGGCTTTGCTACCAGTTTTGGTGGAACCAGGCAGTCACCCTGCAGTCGGAAGTTATTTGGTCCTAACTAAGAATGGGTGAAGCACAGAGGTCGGAGGGCTTCTCCACACTGCACAGACTGAACAATGCTTGATGTAAAATGTCTTTCCATTGCAGGTCTTGTCATATTTAAATAGGAATAGACAAATCTCCAAAGCTTTGAAGGCTGATTTGGTCACATGTTCAGAAGGTCTATGGCTAATTCTAATCATCTTCTCTGGACCTCTTCAGTTAAGACATCAGTCCAAAGATATCTCGAGTACAAGCTCTCTCATAGCACTTCTAGTAATTCGAATTCCAGTCAGGTACAAAATAAGAACCCTTTTTTTCCCCAGGTACTTTAGGATTTTTGTGCACATCAGTAAATGGGTATTAAACACTCTTCAAGAAGAATGGCATGTGGAAAGGATTCACCTAGATTTTTTGCTGAAGGATCAGGCTTCCTCTTTTTACCCAACCATACACATCTGTTCTGAATTTTCAGTGCTGGATTAAAAGCCTTAAAGAAATCCCAGCAGAGTGATAACTTAACTTACTATTTTCCACCTGTTGATAATCCTTGGCATTTAAAATGTCACTGTTTTAGTTTTGAGACAGCTTTCTCAGGAAACCCTCTATGTGGTGGTTATCATGCAATACATATCATGTTGCTCAACAAACTTCAGGAATCAAGCAGCAGATTAGCTCCAGGAGAACAGACAAATCTCAAAGGTATCTTTATATTTATATTGCAGGTCAGAAGCTCAATGCAAATGGGATCCGTTTTGTTGCTCACAAATTGCTGAATTGCAGGAAATGGCCACATTAATATCCTAAACAAATATATTCTCCCTGTTATTCCTGATCATATATTATTTGTATTACCTTTTAAAAAAACTAGATAATTTAGTATTAAACCAAAACGGTTTCTACAAATCAGACTCTGCGGTACCATAGGGTTGTTTTATCTCTCTCTCTCTTTTTTTTTTTAAGGTAGTCAGGGCTTTAATTCATTTTTGTTTTCTGATTTCACCATTTTTTCTGCACCCATCAGAATTGCTACCTGCCACTTTCAGATATATTAAATTTTACGAAAAACAACAATTTTTCAAGATATTTTTATCCTGATTTAAGACATTTATAACACTTAATAGTCCATTTTTTGGTGATGAAGTAACCTCGGAGCTAATGTATGATGCTAACTGAAAAATCTTTATGCAAAAGTTAGCCCATTTTCAATTTCCTTTCTGAAAGCATACCAGAAGCAGTGATAGATGGTGCACAGTCTCGGTCTCATGTACCCTCCTCCTCTTCATGAATATGCTCTTTTTTTCTTCAGAAAACTCAGACCAACCTTGCTCCGTCTGATTGTAGCTGTTTTTTAGAAGTCTTATATCATTAAAATGCACTGAAAGGAGTTGTGAAAAGGAGTTTCGTTTCTGTTCCGTTCCCCAGATTGTTGGCAGTAGTGCTAAAATACACACAAAGGCCATCTGGCCCATGGAAGATAGTTTCCATACAAATAGATTTATGCCAAAAGATTTATGTATACAAAGATAAGTAAGAAGATTGTTGAGAATGAAGGAGAAGACTCTGCTTGGTAAAATACTGATTGCTGGAGGCCTTACTGTGACAGCAGAACTGAGTTTTCTCATATCCCCTTTGGGAAGACAGTCTCGTTATAATCTTGATTCCTTGGTGTTGTACTAAAGGGAAAAGAGGAGAAATTTGGGATGGACATCTTCCTGGTCAGGCAGAAACTGGAGAATGATGATGGGAGAGAGTGAACAAAGCCTCCCACTTGCACTCTTGTAATGAAGAGCAAAATCATGGTCAAACGCTGAGGGCAGCATTGTAGAGACAGCTGACCCTACATCCAGAAGTGAGAGACAAGAAATGGCCTTTTGACTGATGGGCAGCTGCTTCCAAAACTGGTATAGGAAAGCTCTGTTGCATAGTTCTTGCTGGATTCATTAGCCTTCAGCCTCTCACCCTCCTCACTTTGTCCAAGGAGTCCTCTTGGACCTCCAGCAGTGATTAAAAAATTTAGTAGCCTCACCTGTTATAGTAATTATGAAAAACAGGTAAATTGTAGATGTTTAACCTGGATCTACCAGATCCCCTGAAGTGGAGGTAACCCTTTCCTTAGCCAGTTGCTGGAAGAGTTTATCACATCTTGTTCAAGTGGTAAGTTTGGAATGGCTCATGGTTGAATAACTTTCCAGACAATAGGATTTCTCATTTGCTTCGGGAATGTGTCTTTGAAGATGGGTTTGGAGTGCTAGGCTTTGCAGACTTAATGGTAATAGAAAATATGGGGAAACAGTGTAATAAAATGAATGAACAACAAAATAAATGACAGTCAAATAAGTGAAATAAATCTCTGAAGAGAAATGATGTCTCAGCAGAGAATAAAATTTAATGGAGAAAAGAAATTTATCAGGAACTTAAACAGAATCTGCAGGAAGGAAGGTTAAAGTGAACTAATCAATAAACGTTTAGAAAGTTGCCATTTCCCCAAGTCTCCTAACACTCACAAAGTCCTAATCCTAGCTTCTTAAGCTGTTTAGCAGAGCTGAGGTTGCAGGACCAGATAGTATATCTGGTCTTGTGCTGGCAGACTTAAGCAAAGTTCCCTGTATTTTCTTCATCCCTGGGACCTACAAGTAGGTTAAGCTGATCTACCAGAGCTGAACTTCTGACACAATAGCCCCAGAGGCTATGAAACAAGCTTGGACTTAGTATTGTTATTCAGAAAACTGCATTTAATAATTTAGGATGCAGGTGATGTCAGCTAGAGATGGATTTCAAATAGCTTTCCTGATCTTAGTTTTAGATTAATGGATAGGACTGTATCACAAAATTGTAATAAATATAACTCTGCATTACATGAGGCACTATTAGTAAGTTGCTTCTAGTGACAATATTATTGGTCTTTATATGTGAGAACATACTGCAGTGTGACAGCTAATTTCTGAAAAAAAAATATGTTCAGAAATATTTACTGATAAGCCTGATAGGATTATTGCTTTTGACGGGAAAAATCAGAAATAGTCTCTTCTGAATCTTATGTGACTGATCACAAAGTAATTAACAGAAATTGTCCATCAGTGCATAAATATTTACAGTGAGCTTCAGTTTTATCAGCAGAAGAATAAGTAAAATCCATTTTAAACTAGGCTAGCCTACAGCACTGAGTATGTGAGTACTCCTGCCACAGAAACTTTTGCAGTATGATTACTCTTTTGTTACACAATCTGGAGCATAAATTGACAGCATTAGGAGGAGCTTTTCATTTGTTGGCATAATGGTTCAACGTGTTATGGAAATAACTTAGATTCATTTATATTCAAGGGCTTTGGAAGGACTTTTATGTAGAATGGTGCTCAAATGCAAATTTCCAACATATCCAAATTCACTTGACATATTTTTCTCTTAAAATGAATTATCAAATGCTAGGATAATATTATGGGGAAAAATGCATGTTTTAACCAGCAGCAGTCATCTTATTGTGGAGTGGTATTCACCTACATCCTATTACCATAAAAATGTCAGATATTTTCTGTATTTATTTTGCATATACCTAAGGATATGTATGTGTTTTGTTGTATATTCATTATTTAAAGCTTTAGTCCTGCAGCAGGGCAGTAACAAATAGCTCCACGCTTAAGTCTGAGAGTAGCCTGTAAACAGCCAACTTCTGAAAGTGATCTGAAATCCAAATGCTTACATGGACCATCCTGAGAGCTGCTGGGTGTCATGAAGATGGGGGGCAGAATGCAGCATCCAAAGCAGAAGTCGTAAGAGGTTGCTTTGCTGGAAGATAAGTATGTGCTAATTAACATGGCCTCTGAAGTGTCTTTATTATTGCCATTGTCTGATGCCCAGAAAGGGAGGGTAACCAGCTACAAAGTCACTTGGATCAACAGATCCAGACTTTTTTCAGATGTAAAAATAAAGCATAACATTGATTCCCTATTCATCCCTTATACTTCACCTCCAGCAGGAAGCAGTGGATTCCAGGAGTCCCAGCTCTCAGTATCTATTGATACAAAGCCATACTTTCATCCATTCAGAAGTCATAGGAGACATTAACTGCTGAAATCCTCTCAGCTCTTCGAAGTCACAGACCACAGAAAACAACAGCTGAATAGATAAAACTGCCTGTAGAGAAGGCTAGGGCCTTCATTTGCTTCACTGGGAAGCTCTAAAGAAGTATTGACACTTGCACCAAATGAATATATCTTTTCATAATAACAAGCTTCTCGTCACCCAAAATGTCAGAAACTAAAACTATCACTGGATGGTTTGTGAAGGATGTAAATGTGAAGTTGGGGAGCTGCTTCAGTCAAGTGACCACAGAGAAAAGGGGAGGAAACATAATAAGGCTCTGAAAATACCACTGCAGAAGAGCTGACTTGCAGCCAGGACGCAGAAGAGGAATGAGTTCTGAATTTCTTTTTCCTGCATGCTGAAATATTTTCAGTGTGAGTCTAAAATAAACCTTTAAACTAAACTTTAAAATACCACTGAATAGTTCAAGGAAGTTTCTGTGAATGTAATAGACCATATTGTGGATCCAAAGTGTCAAATTCAATCTAAGAGTCTGTGCTGCCACCACTGTAGCTCTAACAGTAATGTCCCTCAGGCACTAGCTGTGTCTTGGTCATACTCTATCTATAGAGTACCAACTACTAAAATACGTAGATGGCCAAGGAAGCAGACATGGGTGTCACTTTGAAGAATTGCCTTTGGGGGCAGCACAATAGCCTACCCAGGATCCTCCAATACACCATTTTCTGGGGATCTCAGAAGGACTCAGATTCCTGGGAAGCCAAACAGACCCTGTTTACCCCAGCAGCACAGAAGCTGTGTATGGAGACACCAAGTTGTCATCTGCCATGTTTATTCTTGCTCTGCTTATGCTGCTCAGGCTAGATGTCACTCACCCTTCGGCATCCACTAACTGGAAGATTTAATTGCCATAGGTTTGATGTGCCCCTGCTGAGGAGGCAGCCTTTCTGCTCTCTTTTGCGGAGAGAGCAGCAGAGGTGGCAAGGAGGGGAGGAAAGGAAAGCCCTCTTCTCCCAAAAGGGGGCTGGCAGACTGAGTCCCATGGTCTTCCACATAGGTCTGTCCCACCGTCTTTACCTTCTCATGATTACTCCCTGATTCCTCTCCACACAGCTGCCTTGAGGCTCCCTACAAGCTCCCCCATTGCCTGCTTATGCAGGATGTAAGGCATTACACAGTTTCCACAGTTTCTCAGGGGATGCTTCTAACCACAGGCGGTTTATAGTTGAATGTATATTTGCAAATTGATAATTTTGCATCATGTTGCAAGAGGCTGCCTAGCCCTGGGCAGTGCTGTACTAGGAATGGCATTAATTCCCCCATGGGCTCTTGAGCAGAAACTACAAAGACTGGAAGTAGAGCAGAGAGCTGGTGTCGGTGGCCTCAGAGGAACCTGCTGACAGCCCAGAGTGGCAAAACAGGACTCAGGGTCCTGGGGCATGATGGACAGCTGCTGCAGCCAACTGAGAGATGTTCCCTTTCTTCCCCTGCACTGCTTAATGAAAGGAAGAGTCTGACCTCTGGGACTGGAGCCTCTCCTGAGGACACAGATAACCACACTGCACTCTCACAGCTTACTCTCAGTGGAGTAGCCCAGCATGCCATGTGTGCCATGCACAATGTTTAGTCTCATGAGGAAAGCATAGCTCTGAGCTTTGCCCTGTGCTGATGAACAGACTATTCACTAGTGTTGCTGTTGGGTAACCCCCCAAAACCTGCAAATGGGGACATGGGCAATTCTTCTCCACCAGCTATAGAGCTGCTCTCCCACAGTAGCTATCACGCCTCAGGGCTGCAGTGCTACTTTCTCCGCAGACAAGAAAATACAGCAAGAAAGGGGAAAGGGATAGGCTAATCAGGGAAGCAACTAGGAGGGTGTGAAAGATGAAGGATACTATGAAGGAAAATGTAGTTCAGTCTCAGGAAGTCACATTTGTATTGAACAGTGCTGGAGCTGTCTAGGAAGGGAAGAAATTGAATAGTTCGTGCATTAGTACTAGCTGGATAGTTATTGTGCAAAAGGATTTGGAAATTCTCGTTGATAAGAGGAGATCTGATGTAACAGTCATTGCAGAGCATTAGCAGGGTGATTCATGTGAGTGAAACCTTGTAGTTCTTGTAGGCAGGACTGAGGAGGAGGGATGGCACCCTGCACTACCCCCTGTGAAAGTAATCAGTAGCTGGAGGAGTATAAAAACATGCAAACAATAAACTCCAGAAGGGATGTTGGGGGAGTGAGGGGGAATAAAGAGATGATGTCTGCTACAAAACACTGAATCAAACCCGAAAGTAGGACGAATTACTCCTAAAGCATCTGTCTGCACTCTAGAGTGAAAATTGCATTATTATAGGGAACTTAAGTTTGGAAGATCTCATGCAGCTGCAGTAAAACATTATGAGTTTCAGAGGTGTAAATTTTTTTTTTCTCCTTTTTTTTCCTCCCCTTTTTTTCCCTCCCCTTTTTTTCCCCTCGTTTTTCAAAAGGAGATTGCACTTGACAGCTATCTGTTTGGAAACTCATTCTAATAGATAATAATAGATGAATTCTAGGACTACAAGTTGTTGATTGCCTAAGGCTTATAGGGTCTGCTTACATTCATTATGAACAAACAAAGGGCAGTCCTAACTAGTAATATTTATATTTGGAGCTTTACAGAACTAAACTTCTCATCATTAAGGAACATGAAGTGAATTTGACCAGAGGGTGGATACAAGGCACACAAAAATGCCTGAAAATCAGAAGCTGTTTAAGAAGTTTGCTAGATGGGCAAAAAGCCATGGCCTAGAGTCAAGAACAAGGACAACTTTGGCAGAAAGCTCAGGATGGTTGAGAGAGGAAGCCCATGACAATAGGTTTCTTAAGCACAAAAGGCTATAAAGGGGCAGTGAACTGTTGCATGGAGACAACCACAGCATATGGCTTCTAGCACGGCACATGGATGTCCTTGGATATTGGCAATTTTTCTACAGCCCATCAGGTCTTTCAGAGGGATCTACTGCAGAAGTTAGGAGGATGATCCTGGCTGAATGACAAGGGCAACTCATGCAGTAGCAGTATAGGGCTGGACGCAAAAATTTAACAATTGCCTTCAGCCTGACATCCAAATTCTGACACTGGGTAAAACAAGTATCTTCTTTGGTGTTCCTTAAGAAGCTATGCTTTCCCCTTTGTGGGTAATGAGTCTGTGTTTGAAACAAAAGCAATTTTAACAGGAGGAGGAAAGGAACATTAATTTAGGGAAAACATCCAACAGCAGCAGCAAAACAATGGTTCAACTGTACAAATAACACGTGAAACATCTGCCTGCACAGTAGCCTCCATCAGTCTTTCATCTCCCTCTTCTCAGCTGCAGACTGACCAAAAAATGACTGCCCTTTCACAGGCTGCTTTCCTCCCACATTTTGCTTTTTGATGCCCTACTCTCGGTCTAGCATCATTAGCTGATGAAGTCCAGCATCTGGACTCAGGCAGGCTCATCTCCAGCCCTGAGGAGAAACAGTATTTGTTTCTGTGACAGGGCTCCTAGGTCATTTGTCCCTGAATGATGAATTTCCAGGTGACTGTCAGTACAGAACCTACCCTCTGCCATTCTGTTCCAGTCCTGCACACGAGGTGCTGTCTGTTGAGGATTGCAATACTCTGTGGGTAGAGGGTAAAAAAGGGGATGACACAATGGTTTCTGCAGGGCTGTGCTGTGCTCTGTGGCTTCATAGCCCTCATCAGTCTTGATGCTGTTTCCACCCCACCTCCAGAGGTGTGATAAGCTGCTCAGGACTCAGTATGATCAGGTGAACAGGTCACGTGATGGAACCAGTTTCCCCAAACCATCTCCACTCTGTAAAGACTCTGTTTATTTAAAGTCTCCTTCTAGCCTAGCAAACTTGAACCCAGGTTAGTTATTAAATCACCCTTTGGAGCCAAGTTTATGACAGCTACATGAGGCTCTCATCCAGAGATCGATGTGGGGCTGTGCACAGCTGACCGTTACAAACACATTCATTACCACAAACGGAACCCAGCAATGCAAGCAGCGTGCCCAGCTGACCAAGAAGGTCAACAGCATCCTGGCCTGTATCAGAAATGGTGTGACCAGCAGGAGTAGGGAGGTGATTCTACCTCTGTACTCAGCACTTGTCAGACTGCACCTTGAGTACTCTATACAGTTTTGGGTGCCACAGTACGAGAAGGACATTGAGGTGCTGGAGCGGGTGCAGAGAAGGGCAATGGAGCTGGTGAGGGGTCTGGAACACATCTTATAAGGAGCACCTGAGGGAACTGGGATTGTTTAGCTCGGAGAAGAGGAAGCTGAGAGGAGACCTCATTGCTGTCTAAAACTACCTATAAAGAGGTTGTAGTGAGGCTGGTGTTGATCTCTTCTCCCAGGTAACTAACAGGACAAGAAGTAATGGCCTCAAGTTACAGGGGTGTTGCCTGGTTGTGTAGAGGCAAGATCAGGAGGGCCAATGGGCAGCTGGAGCTGAACTTGGTAAGGGATGCAAAGGAAAACAAAAAGGGCTTCTACAGATATGCAAACCAGAAAAGAAAGGTCAAAGACAGCGTCCCCCCCGATGAGCAGCAATGGTGAGCTAGTAACAAAAGACGAGGAGAAGGCTGAGGTCCT
>VZZY01020447.1:50163-79871 GCA_013400335.1 Eurystomus gularis | reverse complement strand
CGAGGGGCCCGGGCCGGGCCGCGGAGCCCCGGGGGGAGCCCGGGAACGGAGGGGCAGTGGGCGCGTACCCCCACGTAACTGGAGCACCCCGCTAACGTAACGCGGCTGCCCTCATCCCCGCCAAACCCGCTGCCTTCCTCAGCGGGGAACCGAGCGCCTCCCTGGCTTCCTCCCTCCGGAGTTGGGGAGGTCTCAAAGGGCGCGTCCAACCGGAACCCTTCAGCGGTCCGCTGGTGTTCCGCCCGGGGAAGAGGCCCCGGGGCCTCCTCCCTGCGGTTTCGGGCGTGCGGTGTTTGCAGCGCTGCTTTGCGAGGTGTTTCCCTTCGCTTCAGCTTGCGCTTGCTTCAGGTTCTCTCATGCGATTACTGCGAGTTGGGCCAAAGTGTCACCAACATCCGTGTTCACCGAGATTTCAGCCGTGTCCAGCCCAAATTCCCTGCCCCTTGCAGCGTGGAGTTTGGTCAGGCGTTTAAGACACAGGGACACTCGGCACCAGACTCTCTGCCCTCCTCGGTGAAAACTACTAGGTCTGGCTTGTATTAACTTCTTCATGCTCATGGATAATTCCTCTTGTAAATCCTCCTTTCTTAAAGAGGAAAGCGTTCTTCTCCATATAGGTTTTTTTTTTTTGAGACTTGTTAAATCCAGAATTCTGAAACCTTATGAATGTGTACAATGATATGAATAAGTTGGTTGGTTTTTTTTAAAAAAGTTGTTTGCTTGGGTTTTTTGTTTCGTTTTGTTTTCTAATAGAGGTGATTAATTCAGCAAATTCCGTTAGTGTGCATTTGTTTTGGATGCACTTGCTCCCTTTTTATTTTCCTCGTTTGGATACTGTATGATCTATAAGCTAGCAAGAGTGATATGTGAAAAAAAGTGACATTTTGAGTGATTACAAGAGAATTCTCATCAAAAGTAATTTTGGAAGCAAAAAGCATTAGAGTTCGCATTGGAAAACTCTCACTACAAGAATGTAATCTAATCAGGGAACAGAAAACTATCGTCCGATATGCTCTATCAATCAATATTAACCAATGCAGCTCAACAAAGAATGTTGAATGCTGGTGTGAATTTCTCTTGAACAAACTATAAATCAAGAATATATGTTTAAATTATATGAAAAATAAATTATATTAGTGAATTACATTGAAGTGAAAAACTTTTATGTTGTTTGCGAACAGTTCACAAAACAAGAGCTAAAGTCATGTAGTCATTATGAAGAATAAGCCCAGTTCTAATTGTTTTGTAAATAGTTCTGCAATTGCAATTACATTTTCTGAAACCTAGTATCCACTTTTGTAGATTAAGAATTTTGATTCAGTGAGATTCAAGCTAAAAGCCCGGTATTGTTTTAAAAATGATTGCTGTGTGCATGGTAATGTTACAGAACTCAGATAACTGCCTCGTTGAACACATATTCCATGAATATTAATCTAACAGTATACACTGATGGTCATGTGGATCTAGAAATTATCACCTTCTCACACAGACAGGAAAAATGAAATACTAAAATGTCATCCAACATTTACTGAAGTTGGGAAAACCATGAAAATTGACATAATATTGACAAGATTTTCAAACGCAATGAGAAGTACTTCTGGAGCCAAAAGGTGTGCTTGGGGATCACGGCCTTGTTCGTAGTTTCCTTGTAGCTTCCTCAACATCTGTGTTAAGTTCCCTATACAGCACATGCATAGAAGTGCTTGCCTCGAGATGGAGTCGAAGGAGCAGGACAAGATTGAGATAGACAACAACAAACACTAACAAATAGCGCATGTCTAAAGGCTGTTCTTCCCTTGGACTTGAACATTCAGGAAGTGTCTTCCTTTCTGGAGATAGGCTGTTGAGTCTCCCTTGTTCATGAAAGCCACATTTGAACTTCTAAACAGCAGGATGCTTTGGGTAGCTTGTTCACAAGCTGTCCTTGGATACTGGCTATTGAATACTTCATGGCTAACTGGGACCTCAAACCACATCCTTTCTTCTTTCAAAGGAGAGCTGAAGCACATGAAGAGACCATCAAGTGCTGCCTTTCCCTCGCCCCTTTCCAACAAGTATTTGATTTTTCTGTACAGCGCAGAGCTTTCCCAGAGCAGAGTTAATCCAAATCCAGCCTGGGAGACAGGCCAAACTGTCTCTGGTTAGGGCAGCCTTGGGGCTGTTGGGCAGTGCAATGGGTTAATCCATTCTGGTACAGGTAAGTGATGGCAACAACCCAGCTGAATCCCTGAAATGGGGGACTGGTGCTGGCAGAAAAAGCACCCCGGGGAACCTCTGCTGTGTCAGGTCCTGCAGAAAAGCACAGCCTCTAGTTTGGGGGTCCCAACTGTACCCCTGTCTGAGACGGAGTTGAGCCACTCACTCCTGAGAAGACAGAGGCTTCTCTGGGATGAGGCAAAGCCAGATACTGGACTAGAAAAATGTGATGTACAAACCACAAAAGCTACAGCCTTCAGGTGCTTCCAGAGTAAAAGGAATGGGGCTTACAAAGACCTGAGTTTTGGAAGCAGCATTTCAATGCTTGTGTGGATCTAGCTCATTGCTTTTGGGAAAATAAAAGGATTCTTTTGTTTGAATGCAGGAGTAACTTATTAATGAAAATATGACCTTGATCTTACAACTAAAAACAAAGGGAAGAAGAAAGGATTTGATGGTTAGGAGTTGCACTTGTACCTGGGTCACGCCCACTCGGGGCAGATGTTCCCAGACCTCAGGCAAGATAAGAAGAGCGCACAGAGAACAGCTTAAACTCTTCTTGCGTCCACTGAATAGGTGAAAAGGTTTAACAGAGGGAGCCAGTCTGAGTACATTAAGTTCCTTATACAGTCAAGGTGTCCTAGTTTTATTCCTACAAAAAAAGTCTACATATCAGTTAGAGATGACTTGTCCTCCCCCACTCCACTTTAACTGAACTAAATTGCTTTAGGGTATATTGATGCTGTTGTTCATGGTAGCTCTGCTGCAGGTACGGATGCTTGCCATTAATAAATACACTAATAAATACGTGAAGCTCTAAGGTTCCCTTAGCTAAAGGAAACAAACTTTTCACAGAAAAAAGCTTCTTCAAAGGTTGTTATCTTCATGATACTAAACCAGAGACTATTTAAAAGTGTTTTGAAAACAGTAATCTAAAAGAGGTATTGAGAGCATGTTAAATGTTTTTCCTGCACAAGTGCTTTAATGGGTGTACAAATAGTGGTGGGGCAGGCCCTTATATTTTACACACTGAAAATTCATATTGCAATTCATGGAAATTTGAGCCTGAGTAGTGTAAGGAAAAGAAATACAGAAGAAATTTCAGCTTATATTGAGAAAGAAATAGGATATCCCTTCCTCTGTTGTGAAGGCCCCTCATATCAGGGTATCTCTTCTGTGTGGGTTTGTCATATCACTGGCTGGAGGAGAGAGGCAGGGCAGCTTGCTCGTCAGGGCTCTGCATAGGGGCTGGGAAGAGAAGGGAACTTGCTCTTGTTTGCTGCTGCATGGTGGCTATCCCTGCTGATCTGGCACAGGAAATCCTCATCATTGCTTCCAGGACTGAGCCAAGGTCTCTCAGCTTGAAGGAAAAGACAAAGAGGAAACTAATCTGAGGTTATCCAAGTCACAACATAACCCCACAGCTATCCTACAGACCTGAGTTAGGACTTCAGTGCCCTCAGAGGTAAAGAGTGAGCTAAATCCTTACCCTACAGGCTTCAGAAAATTTACATGTATCCAAAATTGCATAAAGTATTTAAAATATAAATATGGCAGCTAAAATACAGCAGATAAAATGGAACCATAAGTATCTGGCTGGGACAATCTGTTTTTCTGTACACACACATGGCAAATGCAGTGTTTTTAAGCATACATGTGGTTAAAATGAGTGTTTTCAATGTGTTTTAACTAGGTTTGTACAAGAAGACATTTGCTGTTAAGACAACACAGGAAAGCTCAGTTGCTAGACACTGCCCCTTGCTTGACAACGATATTATGACAGTTTCAATTCTGAAGCAAAATTCTACCAATTTTAAAAGAGCTTTTAAAAAAGAGGAATGAAAACCCTAACAGCGAGCAGTTATTAGCTTCTGAGACAAGGGCTTCAACACTGGTGACATTTTATCTTTGCAACTGAAAATGACATCAACAAATGCCAAGGGTGTGTTGGTGTGCGCATCCTTTTCTCCTTGGCCTTCTCCACATCTACTAAGAGAAGGAATGGTGAAGTTTTTCAGCACCCAGCTGTGTCCAACACCATGTCTGAGTGAACCCAGATGTTGCTGCTTATTTTAGGCATGGCAGCTTTCCATATGGGAGTTATCTCTGCAGTCATGTGTGGCTCTTCTGTCATTAGACACCATCATCAGGACGGGAGGGTCTCCTCCATGACTGCTGGTGGATTTGCGTTAGACTTGTTAAACACACAGGTCCCCCGTGTGATTATTCAGATGAGCAATCAGGTGGTTCATTTCCTGTTTTAAGCATCTAGATATGGAGCAGAGCACCCAGACTATTGCTGAGATTTGTATTTGCAGCTGCTTGTAATGGGCTCACTCATTACTGCTTGTGCAGTGCCATTAGTGGGTAGAGTGTATTACTGACACAAAGACACACTTGCCCTGAGAGGCCTGCAGTCAAAAGCAGACACCAGGATAGTGAAGGCTACAAATATTTAAAAAGTGCAGAAATGAGAGAATCAGGGGTATAACACTGAAAGATTATGAGATATGCTTGTTATGTTCACCTCTTGCTAGCGCCTTGTTTTTTCAGTCTATGCTGACACCTAACCTGAACGATCTTGCAGAAGAATCATGTTCTGAATTCATATAGCTTCTTGTGATAAGCTGTTGATGTGCTAGTGGTATTTTTAAGAGACAGAAGAGACATGTCAGAGAAATGGGAGCCCGATTGCACTGCAGATAGAATATTCTAATCAGTGAGCAGCTTATCAGCGCACTTACGGGCAGCAAATGCTTCACAAATCCCGGGGAACGCAGCTGAAAATCCCCATCATTACTGACATCCTGCCGTTGAAGCCTCCTCAACAATATGAGCTATTGTTTATACTGAGAAGCACTGCTGAGGTTCAGTGGAAAGGTGTGCAGAGTCTTTTCCCCCAAACAAATGAAGTGCTGGATTCATGGGTGAGAAGCAGACCTGCTGGCTTTCACAGCTCTTATTCTATTCAATGGTCACAGCAAATGACACCCTTTCATTTGTCCTTCCTGCACTTCATAGTACAAAAGGAAAACTTAAACCTAAACCAGCTATTTTTATTTTTGATTAAATCTTTCTTTTTCCTCTCCAGATGGTACATGCAGGGGCATGACATTAGCCCAAAACAAAAATGAGCAACCAGAATCAAGTGTGCCATTAGCTCAGCTCAGTGTCTGATGTGTTTCTTTTTGGTGGATTTGTGAAGCAAGCTGACAAGTGGAATCTTTTGCTTCACATATCACTTACAGAGCTCTGGTGAGCAGGCACCATATGAAACAGCCAGTGAAAAAAGCTTCAGCAAGGCATGGCCACATTTTTTTTTTTCTTTTTAGGCACAGATAAAGTCGATCAAAACCTTGATCGATGAAAGAAACTCATCAGAGACAAAATTAAGATAATTGCATCGTAACTACAAATTGTCATAAGAGACCTTTTATGACACAATTTAGCTGAATTAGATACTCTTGACCTCAGAGCAGTTTATCAAGGCAGGAGAAATGAATTAAGAGATGTGAGTACTCTGAATACAAATGGTAAGCTGCATTTTCCAACTTCTGTTCAACTTTGAGATTAGGTGGGATGCTTTGATTTACAGTTACCAAAGTGAAAGGTTCAGACTTTCAAGCTGCTGTATGAGCACAGCAGACCCAGAAGGTTCATGAAGTGACAGTGTATGGCGTTGCCTACACCAATGGACCAGGCCAGGGCATGGATCTGCGTGTTGGCCTGGGATTGTCCATACTGGAAGTTGCATAGGAAAGTCCCTGGCATGGTTTTGGCTTGTGCCAGTTAGCATCCTTCCAAGTTTCGAACACAGCCTGAGGGTTAGCACATGCCAAGGATCTGCCTGACTGCAGGCCAGATGTGGCCCTGTATTGAAAAGGAGTTTAGCCATATGCATGAGAGTGATGTTGTGTCTGTGGAGCTCAGGGCCAGAGAACAATTGCTACTTACTAATATGGATATGCCTGGCAATATCAGACAGATAAGGGGCAACAAACTGTCTTCTGTGCCAAAAAAATATTCCAGTAAATAGCATTGGTAACTGGTTTTTCTGGCTCTGTCATGGTGGATATGTTAGAGCAGTCCACTATGGTGAAGGATCTCAACAGGCATGGCTAATTTGAAAATACTGACTTTCTTTGGGCAAGTTCCTGAACTAGATGTGTGGAAGGATGTGATGTACAGAGGGATGCATGCTTGTTACATGCAAGCCAGTTTGCACCCGGAGGCAATGTAGGTATGCTGTGGTGCTGCAGCTCACAGGAACACCTTTCGCTGGTAAATACTGACAGCATCTCTGTGTGGAGATTTTGGCTCAGATCTCTGTTGTTTGGGGGAAATGACCATGTGGTGCAGTGTCCCATCAGAACGTCCTTTCCCAGGCTTTCTGTGTCAGCTGGGAGGTGACTTTTCTTAGGCATTTACACACTGAAGAGCACTGGGATGAGAGGGGGCAGACCAAAGCATTTAGCTGCCTTTGAAGCATAGGTAATAGATAATAGTTTTAACTGAGCATCAACCAATGTGAAAGTCCCACTCACCGTGAGAAATGGTGCCTTAAACAGGCAAAACTCTGCCACCTATAACTTCATTAAACCAGTGAGGTTTTCCACTGAATGTACTTGGCAAACACACCACAAACCTTTACTGACTTCTCCACTGCTTTCAAAAAGTGGCACCTCTTGGGACCTGGAATCTGCTGACACAGATGTTATAAAAGACTTTTTGTAGGATTGACAGCAAATAAAATATTCTGCTGCTTATTGCAAGCCTTTTGACAGCATAATTATGGGTATCCTTGCTCCAGGCTTCCTGACTGATTCCCACCTGACAGACAGCCTCAGAGATTTTATGCATTCGACAAATGCATTGGCACTCTCCCCCATATTTCAGCATAAATCCAGGAATGGAACAGGCATCAGGTGACTGTCTATTTTCAATCTGTTGTACAGCCTTTAACGTTCCTGTCTTTTGTATGTTGTTACAGAAAGTCTTGTTCCTGCCGCTCAGCTTTCTGAAGCAGCAATAAAGGGATGTATCACAAGCATCAGAAACAAAAGGCGAGAATCGCAGCTGAACCAGGGTGCTATATGTGTACATTAGTATGAACAATTCAACATTTTGTTGTTATTAAAGATAGCTTAAAAGGGAGTGGAGAGAAACTAGAAAATCAGAGCCTTCTTTTCATAGGTGTTGAGCACCTTAAACTCTAAAGGCCTCCATTTCTTTTAGGTTCAAGGTGCTCTAGGAACAGAAAGTACTTAAGAGAAATGTGCTGCTTTTTAAATGGCAGTGGCCAATGACAGACAATAACAATTTGAGGAAGGACAAGGAATGCCTTTCTGTAAAAAGACAAGAGCACCTCTGAAAAAAACAGGACAACCTGATTTTTCTATGCTTAGTTTAGCAGAATGCTCAAGAGCAGACCTATTAAAAATCTCCACCAAATCTTATTTCCATGGAGGAGTGGTATAATTTATGATCGTGGACACCACCTTCAGCTTTGACTTGAAGCACACTAAGCTACTTTTGCCTTATCATTTGTAACTTTAATTGTGCAGTAAAGTATTCTTATCCTCCTGATGTGGCATTATGCTAGGAGTCAGCTTTCTACTGCACATCTCTTCTTTTAGCACATCTTCAGCTTTTCTTTATCTTATTATAGCTATAGTGTCTCAATACCACTCTAATTTGTCATAACCTCTAGCCTAGACATGACTAGACGTTCTCAGACATCTTTCTTGCTCCCACATGTCATGGAGTCCAAGGGATGAATCCTTTATCATGAGTACTGCAGCTGTGAATGCAATGAAGAGTAGAGGCTTTTTTTCTTGTGATCTAGTCCCTAATACAACTCATACATCCAGATTTGTAGTTATTTTCTGCTGGGTAATGTAAAAGCTTGGTAACTGAGTCTGTAGTCCTGAGATCTTCTACTAGAAGATTTCAAAAATAGTGCTGCCACACCAATGTTACTTTTAATGTAATGTGGCATATAAAAGACAAAATATTGTAATTTTGCATCCTAAGCCTGCAGAGAGGAGGGGTAGATCCCCTTAAATCACACTGAAATTTGTATTATTACTGTAAAGGGGGTGGAAAAAACCAGCTTAATTTTGACCTTTGAGAAACCAATGGGTAAGCTAAAGAACTGTCTGAATACGTGGCCTGGGGGTGACAAGTAACATGTAATTCACAGTTCCCAGTTTATTTCTTTCACTGTACTGTGCGGTACCTGATAATGTAGCTGACAACTGTCTTGCTGTGAAGAACATTATTTAGGAGAGAGGCTGTCTAGGCATGGTTCAGAAAGCTCTGAACTCATGCCTGTCTATGACTGTGGAAGAGGGCTTTACCCATGTTATTCCACCTGCATTAGCGCAAACGAGGGCAATAACAATCCTCCACCTTCATCATGAGCGAACACATTACTCCATGAGAATGAAAAAGCATAAGCTATTATTTGAGATTTCTTCAGTTATCCTTCATCTTCCACATCTAATTTTTCTTCACCTTCCTAGTTGTTGGAAAAGCTTTCTGTTTAATGAAGAAGGGAAATGCACAGGTACAGTAGGGGGATATTTAAGAGAATTAAAATGTTCCACTTGGCATAGGGCTACCATAATTTTTCATGGCCTATTCAGGACTTGGGCATAACAGTTCAGAGATCTCAATATTCAGAATTGAAACCTGCGTAATCACGGTGATCTCTGTGCATTGCATTGCACTCCCTGTGAGAACTCTGCTTTCCCTGGAGAGTGTTTCTGACTTTGAAAGATCCAAAATGAAACCCACATTTCTGCATTTGAAAAAACACAGCAATACTCCCATGGAAATAGCATTGCCATGCAATAGGTAATGATGTGGTAAAAGGATACTATCTCTGCTCTAAGGCTCCAATATTTCTTTCAAGAGATGCAGTACATCAAACACTTCATCCTATGTAAGCATGTTAGGCTGAGGAGGACAACTGTGCATTGACTAAGGAACATGCTGGACTTTACAGTGAATGAAGGACAGACCAAAAGAGAATAATAAAAGTTAATCACAGAGGATTAAGGTACTTTACCAGCCTGTAGTAACCACCAGTATGGCCTTGAATGGTAGTCCATTAGGTAGAGCAAACAACAGCAGTTTTGCGAGCTATCAGTGCCTGATATAATGCAATGAGGACTGACCACAAACTCTCATTTAAGAAGTGTTACTGCTTCTTAAGACCAGCAGTGCATGTATTTTTAGGGCATCAAAGTACATTTGTACAGCAGGGCTACAATGCAACATCTGGCAAGAAATGCCACCGTAGGGCTTGTCAGAAGCAGGCTCCTTTGCAGAAGGAGCACTCAGGTACTGCAGTGAGAAAACACAAAACTAGTTAACATCATTGTCTCTCTGGGATTCCTAAGCCTGGAAAGACTCCACTGCACAGGACCTCTGGTATGACATCCCAGTGCTGCTGGCTACCAGACCTAGCAGGTGTTTGCCACAAATAGGGTGTCTCTTGGGTGGAGGGTCAAATTAAAAGGCAAAATGAATATCTGCATGTACAGACTACTGGAAACATTGGCATTTCCCCAAACTAATAAGACAAGGAGGCAGCGAGGAAAAAAAGTGCAAAGGAAGTTCGTTTTGGAAGGAAGCAGCAATGGCCAGAACACAGTGGCTAGCCCTGAACTCTTTCTGCAAGAGCAGAAAGACCTGGTGAAGAGCAAAATTACAAATGTTCAATCCCGTTAAGTGAGCTCACAGTAGGAGTAATTTTTAAAATGAAAAGCATGCCCACTGTTCAGAGATACAAGTGAGAGAATGGCCAGGGAATCTACAAAAGGAGAGAGATGATGAAGAGAGACAGCAGGAAATCAAACTCCACTCAGAACAGCAACCTGCCAAGTTCCAGTGCAGTCCAGCCTGCAAAATAACAAACTCTCCCCAAGATGAATAAACCACTAAATGCGCTGGTAGAAAAAGAATAAGTTGTACCTACAGGTACCTTATGGCCCTTTTCAGTGGTAACAGTTAGAAGTCTGGATGTGAATACCACCATCCTTTTCTTTCTCTAATTCACATTATATAAGCTTTTGTAATAGGAACATATGGAATAAGGAGTTTGGCAGCTTGGGAAAATCATTATATTTCAAATGACATACATGACTAATAGATTATTTCCATTTTCTTCTGATACATTAATCCTTTGCTGGAGGGGGTGTCACTTGTAAACCCAAATAACTGTAAATCAGACACTCTCACATTACATTTATACTTAGATATAGTATGTGAAGCCAGAAACTAATGTAATCTCTACCTTAATCAGAAATTCTCTGCTTAAGAAAATATTCTTGATTTGTAGGTGTTCTCACTGCCCACTTTCATTACTTAGGTGTAAAAATTAGTCCATTGCTTTAGCATGGAGTATTAGCTTTCTGATAAGGAATCTTGCAATGAGTTGTCTATATTTTACCATTGAAATATGTGACATTCATGTTAGGAATATCAAGAATTGTTTCAGGCAGATAAAGCTACCTAATTTATTTTAGATTTTTTTTCCAACTTCATTGTCTTCACCAAGTTGACAGGTAGCTATTGTACACTTTTTCGTAGTTTAAAATGGTCTAAACTCATTACAGATAGGAGCTTTGACTGGTCAGGTGTGGTAATGGCTGTAAGGACTCAATTAGGAATTTAAAGCCACTGCTCAAACCAAGAAAGATGGGTTGATTTCATTGGTATTGACAGGTAGGTCACTGAGGAAGAACTCATTTAGATAATAAATCCTCACTGGTGTTTACAAGGTAAACTTTAATTCCTGTCCAAAAGAAAAAAGGAAGGATTTCTTCTTTTTCCAATAATGAAGGTGGCTTTAGGATTTAATGCAAGCATATTCAGATTATAAAATGGTCAGCAATTTCACTGGGAAGCTTTGGACAAACCTACCTCGGCAGTAATTTTTCAGTAAGTACAGCAGTGCCATGTCACTTCTGCTTCAAGTGCTAGACATTGCAGTCCTGGAGAGAACATCAGGATTACAAGGCAGGTATGTGCTTGCTACATTGATTCAGTAGTAGAAAACTGCATTTAGCTTACTGCTAATTAACTTGTGCAAATTGCTTAGTAATCCTAAATCATTGAAATGTTAAAAATAATGACTTTGAATTTTTATTTTGGGCCATTTTCTTTAATTACATTTCATTTATGGACAGTTAGAGAATTCAGGCAAGGAAAAAATTGTGTTGGGATGGTATTTTCTCAGTTCCCAGAGGTGTGGTACTTTAGGTTGGTGTTCATCTGTAGATGTCCTCTTCTACAAATACACTGTGGGCAGAAGATGAAGGATGTCCCCATAGTGTTTGAGGTGGTCACTATCGAGATACTTAGCAGCACGTTAACCAGGATTTTGAAGAGTTTACAGAAGTGGAGTCAAGTAAAGAATAAATTCTTCCTCTGCAACTTGTGAAGCCCAGCAAAGACACTGTGGCAGTGACTGTGAGTAGTGAATACTTTACTGATTTTTGGTCAGTGGAGCTATGTATTTCAGGACACCTGCAGGCACACTTGGACTCTTCTTTCAAACTGTCCCCCTTCCCATTACTGTTTCCTTAGCTACAATAGCTGGCAATTTTCTGATGCAGGTGGCTAATCTGACACTGCTGCCCTGCAGCAAAACCCAGAGAAGAGTTGAATTTCTCCCAAGCCTGATTTTCCAAGTAGCTAAGACAAGCACTCCAATTTGGGGAATTTTTAGGAGAGTTGCAAACACAATCTATTGAGATGGTTTCAGTTGCACAGGGTGAACTGTCTACAGCTGAAAGTGATTGTTCCACTGAGCTTCAGTGGACTGAAATTACAGATGTGCTGAACTTTCCAGTTACTGGCATAAGCAACTGTGCACCCAAGAATATTCATAATGGTTGCACCAATTTAGTGTGTGATCAAGATTTTGAGATTGCTATGATAATCAGGTTGGTGAATATATGCCCAGGCACGTAACATGGCTTTGGAAATAGGCTGAACATGCAAATAAGCACTCTTGTTAATCCCTTACTTTGCTTAAAACACTGGAGATCACTAGCTGTACTGTTCACTTTAATAGGTCGAGTAGTGCCCTCTANTTTTTTTTTGCCAGAATGAGATAAAAGCCAAATCAGGGACCTGTATACATGCCTGCATACATACCTGTATTTGTACACATCACAAGACATATACATATACCATGTTGAAAGGATATGATTATTTACAAAATCAAGTTTTCCTGTGCATGTTTAATTGAATTCTGTTCTGGTTTTGAATTATGATGAGTGCTTGATCATATGGCTACATGTTTTTTTACCCACAGGTGCCTGGGATGGATTAGGATCACTTGCTGGGCAGCTTTTCAATATTCTGTTTTATCTTCATCATTCAGCACGTGGCCCCGTGTCTCAGGTATTGCACTCTATTCAAGCTGTGTTCTGGATACATAATTATTAATTTCATCAGCAGCTTTTTGGTGGCAGTCACTGCTATTATTTCAAGTGGCTTGTGAATAGCAGTGAATTCTGTTTTCCCTCTCTGAGATGAGGGGACATTGTTATCTTCATTTTTCAGGTGGAACGAAAAGACGCAGGAAGATTAAAGTCCAGAGGTTCCACTAATTTCAGCCACCAAAGATCTATGCTAATTACCCTTGTGGAAAGCTGATAGCATTAGCAATAGCCTTTATTGTGGTCCAGTGCTAACAAAGCCTTGCCAGCTGCCATCATAGCTATTTGCTATCTGAGGCGGCACTGGAGCCCCAAGCACCTCCCAAACCCTTTGAGGCAAACTTGCCATAGACACAGACTCGTCTGCGCATCCCTTCCACAGCAAATGATCTGTGGGTAGCCAGCTCCCCAAATCCCCATCTTTTCCTCCAGCTGAAGAGTGCAGTTTCGTCCTCATGCCACCATGAGCGAGCCAAGCCAGGCCTCTGCTGCCAGCCCCGGTGACCATCCCCAGCTGAGCAGCAGCAGCCTTGGGCAGCAGCTGCTGGGCAATGCTGAGGCACCCCAGTGAGGACCATGCCCAGGAAGCACAGACTCTGAGGAATTTAACTGCTTTCCTGTGCTAAGTGTGCTTAATCTTAGGAAAGTGTGTAACACAGGCAAATCTGGGTTGATTTGCATAGGAGTAGCAAATGACCAGTTAACCTTTCAAGAAGGTGAGGCCAGGGTATACTTTTTCTTAAATTTGTTCTTAGAAAAGAAAGCACAGTCTGGAGTTGGGTATTTCTCTAAGTATACAGCCTGCAGGAAACTCTGCCTAGCATACTTCAGCCCAACAGGTTAAAGTCTAGCAAAATTGTTAGCAGAAGAAGCAGGGAGATCCTGGATGACTTTAATATTGAGTAGTGCTTGTAGTGACCTCGCTGCTAATAAGAAGACATAAACACACATGTACGCACCCACACACCGAATACATGCGCATGCAGAAGCACAATAATTAGCAGGATGCTGGATGCTCTCTCATTTGTTTTACTTGTTCTTTTCTGTGGTGCTTATTCTTGCAGACAGTTCCCTTTAATCCTGAGTGGATGGAAACTGCAGGAGTTTGTATAAAATTGCTCCAAGTTTTCAGCCACTGAGAGCAGAACCTATCAGAAAGCCATGCTGAATAAATCCAGAGGAATACCATGGCATTAATTGTGCACCGTGCTGTGCATACCTACTGTGGCAGAAGGTGACTCCCACCCCAGTGATGAATGACATCCTGAAAAAACTAGGACCTCCTCATGTTTCACCAATGCAGAATTGCTTAAAGCTCCATATTATGGCCTAATTCAAATTAATTGAATTTAAATGGTAAACACAGAATCATCCAAACAACTGAAGTACAAAGCAAAGGAACCCACTGCAGTCATTCCTTTTTTGGAAACGTGGCAGCACCTTTGGAGGAAAAATCATGAGACATGGAGAAAACAACCCAATCATTTGCTTATAGAAAGGAAAAAGAAAAGGTGCTAAGCCTTTTAAAAAAGTGACCTGCCAGATGTTTTGTATATTAATTATGTCTTTATACATAATCTAAATGAAGGTAATGCATGTATCAGTAAGGGCTCAAATTTACAAAGAGAGTGAAGCAGTAATCCTTCTGAGATACCTTGTCAATGTCAGTCTCGTGCTTTTTATACACATGTAAAATTCAGTGGAAACCATCTTAACTGTTTTCCTTCTTATTAAACAGTCTTCCAAAATCTATAATTCAGTAGGACATTAAGCAGTTGCTATTTGTTGCTATACAATCCTGTCCCACAAGCCCCACTGTGAATTCAGCGGGGCATTCGGCACCAGTGAGCTTTTGTTATCTGTAACTCTACATGAAAGAACTTGCATTTTCCTGCTAATGAACCAAACCCAAGAATAACAAAGTTGTTCAGTATTTTAAAACCTTTGGATTTCAGCTCTGAGATTTCAATGTAGAGAACTGTTGAGATGCTCTCAAGTCTAAGTGTCTCTCACTGCTATGCGCCTGTATGCTTTTATTTCCTGCAGATGAACATATGCAAGTTATAGCAACGTTTAGACATCAGTAGGATAACATCACTAAATTCTGAGAGGGGATCTCAAATATTCAGTGAGTTGTATGTATATTAGAGAATTATGAGTTAAAAAGACAGACTAGACCCTTGAGTCTGAAGACAGTGAGCAATACAGGCTGCAAATGCAAGGCAGAAGGATCATACACGACACTTCCCCTTGTCTTCCTAGCATTGTTGTTGCTCTTTAGGAGCCTTAATTTTGCAGAGTAATACCAAGTTTGGCCCTCACACAGTTTATATACTCATAAGACAGCCAGCAGCCCTCCAGTCACAGGCACTGACCTCAAAAGACTCTTTGGACTAGAGTGCACTAATGTCCCAACATCTCCTTTATGGCTACCTGTGAGTTTGTGTCATGGCTGCTGCTGCCTCCTCTGCATGAGCCCAGCTGGGCTTGAGAAACTGGGTTTTGTTCAGCAAAGTATTTGGCATTGCTCCTGAGATGACCAAAGTGTGAGGGACACAAGTTTGTCAGGGTTGAGGCATCTGGGCTGGATGTGGTGGCTGCAGCGCTTGAGGGCTCCTGGGGCAGTGGGGATCATGCTGGGGTGTCGCTGAGGCATACCAGGCAGGTCCCTGTGGTTTCTCAAAAGCTCAGTATGAGGATGATGAGAAGATGAGTCAAAGGTATTTTAAACTGTGGTCTGTGGCCCGTGCTTAACCGTGTCCCACACTTCTGAGGCTGTCACTGTACCCACAGCAGGTCTCTCCATCACCTTTTTTTTTTCTTTTGGTTACTTGCCTGAAAACCAGGCTATTTACCCTCTGCTATGACATGTATCACCCAAGTTGTTTCTCAGATTATCATTAAGCAAAGGGGTACAACATGGTTTTTGAAAAACCACAGCACTACCCCAGTTCCTTGGATTTCATTGTTCACCTGTGTTTACCCTGCTCCACAGAAGAAGGAAATTAACTGCTTTTATCAGCACTGTGGGAGTAAAATGCCATGTCACATTAAGCTGAAGAAGTTCTTTCAAATGGGACGAATTTCATTTTAGCAGATAAAATACTGTTTTAGGGAAGCAAGTGCTCTGAGTTTTGGCTCTGTTAGTGGAGTAGAGCCTGTATCCCACAATCAGTAATATTAGGGTGAGTTTGTACTGCTGAAACCAGGACGAGTTTTGCTGCTTATCTACAGATGGGCAGGCGAGAGACTTTTGCTTTTGTGCCTTGTATTTTTCATCTTTCTTTTGGCTAGATGAAGTATTGCAGGAAAAAATATTGCTGAAATCATTGTCAAGAACAAACTGCTTTTTTTACCGGAAAATGCTCCATCTCCCTGCCTTCTGCACCCACAAATATAAGATATCTCTTCTGCTCTTCTTGTTGTGGGACACCACATCAGGGCTAGGAGCACAGTTTTGCAGGGGGCGGGAAGGACCAGTCAGCAAAGTTAACAGAAGCTGTTGCATGGGGTTTGTTTTGCCCAGTACAACATTGTGTCAGCAGAAGGTTTCCAGGCTGTGCAAAAATGTGCAACACATTAATGATCCTGATTTTTAATGAATTTTAAAATTAATTTGTGCTGGTGCAATCAGTTTTGTTAACTGCTGAGCAATAGTATTTGTGTTCACAATTAGTTGTGGAGGTATAATGGGAGGCATGCAGATGGAAGCTGGATGTAAACCAGGACATTCCAATTAAGTGCATGACCGATTACTACACAACTGGAGACTTTTAACAACGATATTGCCAGAAAAGATCAGAGACGTGTTTGAGGACACAGTCTTGAGGGTTGAAATTCTACCCTCTGTGATGCCTATGAGGAGAGCTGGATCTTTTAACTGCAAAAACCTAGACTGAGGTGGTGAATGGGAAGCTAGTAAAAAAGACTGTGGACTTCTGACAGTGGAGTGTTGCAAGGACACTAAATATGCTAGGACAGCAAGGTCTCAGGGCCTCAGTTTTGTCTCTTGGTCTAGAAAAAGGGTTTCTTCCCATTATGGAATACTGTGGAGACAGAGCATCAGCCCCTGTGTGCAATAATTGCAACTGTAAACCATCCTGTTTGAATAAGATCTCTTATGAAGCAAGTTGTTAAGTGTATGGATTGCTCCAGCTGAGGACAAAGAAGAGCATTATATTTTAGGAGATGTTTCTATATGTTAAGGCATAGGAAGGTGGCATCCATTGCCCCAAAGAATCACCGTGGCATCATTTGAATTTCCTTCTTTTTCTTTTTTCTTTTTTCTTTTTTTTTTTCACTTTGAGACATGCAAGGGTGGGGAGTAGCCTATTTTTAGACTTCTTCAGGGAAGAAGACCAAATTCTTTTTACCCTTTGAAGTTGCCCTGTATGGCAATTTCTGAGATAAAAAACATAGAGTAAACTGTTAATTTGCCAAAACTCCTTTGCTGATGTCTTTTTGTAGATCATTTGGCAATGCATGGGTAAGAGGTGTGCAGTGCACCCCACCAGTCTGCCTGCTGTGGTGTAGGCTAATGTGTAATGGTCCATCAGGAGACCTATCTCTGTTGTATCCTTCAGGACAGTGCAGTGGCTTTGAATAACCTTTAGCTGTGCTATTGCTATTGTGTGTTAGAGTTCCTGAGCTTCCTGGATTTATAGATACATGGGACAAGCAAAGTGTCTTTTTCTGTGAATCATAGGCACACCACAGAGATCCTTCTTTCCTTCATGCTTTTGGCCACCAGCATCTGTGCAGAGGGACAGATGAGGATCCTTGAGTCACTTCTCAAGTTTCTGCCATTGCAGAAGGAGACTCAAAAAACCATTTGTGAGTTCCTGCTGTTGAAAGCCAATCTTGACTTCCCTGGGTCGCTGAGTTTGAAGACCTTGTGGTAGGTCATTCCTATGAGAATGATCTTATTTCCTAGCCAAGGAGGCAGAGTTTCCTAAGTTTATTATAAATCTTGGAGAAAAAGGGGGGAGATAGCCATAGAGATGGGAGGGAGAGTGAGGAGTCCTTCTGCCTATCTATCCAGCTCCAGACTCCTTACGGACAGCATGAGCATCACGGGACACTGGGAAATACCCAAGAGAGAGAAAACACTGGCTGGATCTTTTCTTGTCTGTCTTTTTTTCGTCTGCATGTAGCCAGCTGAAGACATAGAATGCAGCTAATTTATTGTTTCCTCAAAGAAGTGTCTATTTCTTGGCAGGGAAAATGAAGACTGAGACACAGTAAGACACACCCCACATGTGCCAGGAGCCTAAAGGAGACAGGCTTGGAGCAGTGTCCACATCCAGCCGTGATGCTGGCTGCCTTAGGCTTGGTGCTGGGCAGGATACATTCTGTCTGCTGCCTGTCTGCAGCCAGTGCCCCAGGCAGCCAAGTCCTGCTCCAGGAGTGCACAGACCTCCCAGTGCCTTGTCCTCAATTATCTGTTGAAACAGGGATTATTAGTGTTGAAGATGCATAGCTTTTCTTCTGGACAGCTTCACTATTCCCATTTTATTGCCTTTCTGTGGAGGAGACTGCCCAGCCCTGACACTGTTGCTGGACTGACTGCAGTTGTCTCACTTGCTAATTTTGCCAAGGGCTATAGGAATCTAAAGGGAGATTGATCAGGAAGAGTTGAGTCACTGGGCTGATACAGTCTGATACAGACTGGATGGCATAGAAATAGCATGGTGTGAGAACAGAACAGAATATGTTTTTAAAGCTGATAGCTCCTTCACAATCCTATTCCCTGGCCTCCTGATCTTGAGGCCAGCTCCTCTGCTGTGGCAGAAAGAGCAGAAGAGGTTAACTGTGGAATTAACCACTCCTCATACAACCGGCACAGTTTCTGCACCAGAGAGACATAAACAGCAAAATGAGCGATTTTCAAGGAAAAGTGCTGGTGTGGATTCCTGACATGGTGGGGGAAATAAAGGGATTTTAGTCCCCTTAGACTTTGGGCTACAGTTAAGTCACTTTGGGGCACTTAGTCTATGCAAAAAGAAAGACTTAACATGTAGAGGGGCGGCTCAAGAAGTATTATTTAAATGTCAAGATGCCATGACAACTAAACAGTTAATTTGCTATTTAAAAAAAAAACCACTCTGATTTTAAAAGCATCTCCTGTCTCAGGTGGTTAGCCAAAGGGCCCTTTTCTTATGAAGCTTATGAAAGCAATGCGGAGACTTATTTGTCAAATAATCGCACAACTGACAATGGTATCACAATAGCCAGACTCCTGCAGCACTTCCAGGTCCTCCCTGAGGGAACTGCTGCAGGGCAGAGGGGAAGTGGCTAGGGGGAAGTTTATCATCCTTGCAAAATTTTCTTTGGATAAAAGATGAAGAAAAATGGACCAAGACAGCACTAAACCTGTTCTATATGCACAAGGCTATAAAAATCAGTTCTGTACTCACTTTGCATTGCCTGTCCTTCCCCCCACATCTCTTTGTCATTCAAAGTATGCTCACAGGAAACTTCAAGAGAAGCTGCCAACAACATTATCAACATCAAGAGAGACAGACAAACCAATGACACAGGATGTAAGTGAAAGGTTACCACTGAGAAAAAGCTACACAGATGGTTTTAGAGATTAAAAAAGCTGGCATTTCTAAAGCTTAGGATTGTTGAAAACAGAGACAGATAGAGGGGGAGAGGGTGAGAGAGAGGAGTAACTTACTTATTCAACCCTTCTGGTTTGATATTTCTGTAGGTCCCATCTGTACTTCACAAGAATGGGTTTGTGCTCTTGGTCGCACTCCCAGCTCGTTCTTCTTGGTGTTTATAGACTATCCCAGATGTCAAGTTTGTCTTTGCAAAGCAAGTTGATAGCTCCTCACAGCAAAAATTGTTCTGTTCTGGGACTGTGCTGAGGCATTTTGCATTTATAAAGTGATTTACTGTCCAGAGAAATCCTGTGAGGAACGACTTTGGTGTTCCTAGGGCAGAGAAACGCTAGGTCTCTCTCTTGGCCTGCCTGCCTTTTAACTAGAACAAGTTCTTAGTTATAGCCATTGTTCATTCATTCCCTCTTTGAATAAATCGATGATTCTAATAGTTCCCAAACCATGGTCTCTTGTATCACATAAAACAATACTTTCTAGGGTGCTTTCCTCTGAAGAATTTTTGGTAGTGCAATATTTTAAAAAAGTTTTGGAAAAACAAACTGACTTTGTCTCTTTCACAAGATTTGTGGTGCTACCAGCACTGAGGATTCAACAAGCAGATAAAGACAGTAAGAGGGTCTCCACAAGCCTTCTAGAATATTTGCCCAAAGTTGCAAGGTTTCAGGAATTCTGACTTCTTAACACACTACCCCAAAAGAGCTGTATCCTTCCTGCTAAGTAATCTGCATTAAACTGGTGCTACTTCTGGGCCCCGAGTCCACCCCTCCTGCACCACCCCTCCTCATGGCTCTCCTACCAGGTGTTGCATGCAAACGTCCCCCATTACCCTGCACACCTAGTATCTTGCTTACAGTCCCAGACAACAAGAAGTCAATAAAGAGATGCAGAAGTATTTTCTTCCATCCCAGTCCCCTGGCTAGTTTGGCTTGTGCTTTGGCTTTTCTGTCTCTACAACGTTCATGACAGTAATAAAATTCCTGCAGACTCTGGAGGTCTCAGAGAGTCACTGCAGGCACAAACTGTCCTTGGGTCACCTGCAGCACCTTGCATGAAAGTGGGGCTATTCCAGCCGGCCACTCATGGCACTGTTTTGTAAACCAAGTCAAAGTAATGCTGCATCTCTGTCAGTCTCTCTATTTAATTGTTTGAGAGTGTTTCATAAAAAAACCCAAAACAACAAACACACTTAGAAATGAACAAATGTTATTTTCCTTCTGATGATTAGAATGAAATGAGCTTCTGAGAAGTAAACAGACAGACAGAAATGTATAGACAGGCAAATGGGTGGATGATAAAATTGATCCTTTACTCTGATCTGTTTCTAGCGTATTTCAAAACAGCAGGTTTGGAAGGTGGCACTCCTTTTACAGTCCTTTTCAGAAATAATAATTGTAGTTTGCTAGAATTTTGGTCTATTTAATCACCACATTACATTTTAACAAAGGTTTGCCTGGCATCGTTAAGTAATTAATTCAAGGTAACAAGTGAAATAAAGCCAGAGGGATATAGTAGCCTCACAAGTAAGCCTTATTTTACAATAAAGAACAGTGTGGTTAGGCTTTCTCCAGAGGGTTTTTTTTTGTGTGTTTTCTTGCTTTGTTACAGCTTGCAGAAAGCAGAGATTACAATATGTATCTGCTGATCAATATTAAACTAGTAGAGTAAAATGTCAAGGAGAAAAAAAAATTGAAATCATACTACATTTCAACACCAACAGAGAAAATCCCAGCATTGTTAGATGGCAGCAATAAAACTAGCAATTGTTATTTAGTTTTAAGTAATGAACCAAATAAAAAATATAGAACTTGCTACATTGCCTCCCAAATGGAGCTTATTACACTGCTGCTGAATGTTTGTACAATCTTTAATTTAAACATTTTCTCTTCAGGTCTTAATAATAGGCATGGGTAGTTGCAATTTACTCCCTCTTCAAAGGCAAAAAAGGAAAGAGGAAAACAAAATGCTTTAACAAATCACATGTGAACAGAAGAGGCTCATTCAGCCAGAGGAGGTTGGTAGGGTTGAAAGTCAGAGAATTTCACCCCACGATTTATCTTTCAGCCAGGTAAGGGCAGGATTAGCATGTGGGCTCTCCACAGCTGCTCCCCCAGTGAGAAGGAAGAGCCATTCATCACTGTTCACCAGGCCTTTGTTCTGCTGCAAACCCTTGCAGAGAAGAAATATAAAGAGTAATTTGTGTTTCTCAAAAGGAGACCAACACACAATCTCATAGATGCTTCAAGGATTTTTTTTAATTATTATTTTATTTTTAATATACAAGCAACCAAGGAAAGTGTTTAGAGGTGAATGTTAATATATTCCACTCCTCGTGGCCCACAGGATTCTCAATTCTCCATTCAGTTTTTTCATTATACATCCTTTGTTTCTGGAATTACTGTGATAGTTACTGGTTTGAAGGATTTTAGAGTTGCAGTCAAAAATAGGAGCAAATCTTAACCTTGAAATTTGAATGACAAAATAATCCTATTTGAAACAACTCCTGAGTGGCACATGGAGGAGAAAGAAAGAATTAATTCCCTTTTTTCCCGTACGTGACTACCTTGAGCTCAAGCTGCTGTTTAAAACTGATCATCTGATAAAATACCATATTTTTAAATGCCTGGTTCTGATTTTTTTATGAAGGAATAGAGGTGGGCTGGGGTATTTATTCTTGGCCTTGGGACCTGTGGACACATGACCCTCAGTTTCCCCCTTCCATTTGGGGCACTGGTGCTTACAGCTCCACATGCAGGCAGAAATCTTTTTTAAAAGCTTGGGTTCAGATGCTCATCTGCAAGGTAAACAAGGAAATTTTCCTCTTGGGCTACATCTGATTTCTTTAAATATTTTTGTTCTTTAGTTTCTGGTGTGCCTTTGCAGTGAAGCATGGCTCGTTACTCACCTTCCTCACCGTGCTGGAGGCAGGATGCGAATGGAGGGGCTGCTGCTTTGAAGGGGCACACAGCCCCAGGGTGTCCGCCTGCTCATCTGGGTGACTGCAATGGTCAAGTCAAGCCCAGGAAGGAGTATTCTGGGGAGGCTGGAGAAGTAGGAATCCCCTCGCCCTTACAACCTGGGACTTGGCTCAGCCACAGCTACAAGGGCTTTTCTCTGAATCCATCCTTGTTCTTGTCAGTCCCAGGTAGCCAGGAGATCTCAGCTGCTTCCCTCTGTGACCCACAGCATGGCTTTCTGTGAGATATGTAAACCTGGAATCTACGAGTGTTTTACAGACTACTGGAGTGACATTTAATGGGTCACAACATTCAGAAGGACAGATTAGAGAGCATCACACGGCATATAGTGTTAATCTTTATTGTACCTATAAACTTTATCCTTCCTAATAGGAAACTCTCCCTCCTGATGATCCGATCTGTACTAAAAATAAAAAAAACCCAGAAATGTTCTTAGCACAGTAAGGTAAATTAGACATTAGAACACAATGCCATGAAAGATGTTCAGATAATCAGGCCTGACTCACTGCACCTCAGCGGCATGCAGCGGCAGCCAAGACCTGGCTTGCCCTTCTATGGGGCAGCTAAGGATCCTGATACACCCTCCTGAGTATTTACATCCCCAATAAGGGGTCCTCTGGTGCGCGTGCTGGGACAATCCTCATGCTTTGATGCCTGATTCCAGGTGTGCAGAAACCTTCAGAATGGGACAGATTGGCTTCTTATCTGTAACAACTGATAGAAGAAACCAGGAGCATGTGACAATGACATCTGAAAAATGCATCCTGAAATGATGTCCAGAAGATTTTGGATTTGGCTTGCTTTTGCAAGGGAAACTGAGAAGGAATATGTGTTTAGTAATGAGATATTATGGCAAGGAGTGTATTAGAGGTCTAGCAAAGCTGTATAGTATGTAAGGTAAGGGAATATTGCTGAAGTGTTATCAGTACTTGCACCCACATAATGCTTTTCAATCCCTGGGATCTGTTTCAGATAGACTCATACAACCACTGTAAAATGTATTGACATTACACTTTTTTTCCAGATTAATCTAGGAAACATCTGGTAACATAGTATTCGTTTGTCTTCCCTATTTGTTGCATTGAGAATTTCTAATACATTCAAACTATTGGTCGACTGGTAATCTGTAAACTGCAAGAGGCTGGCAATAAGAAATTAGGATAGGAAATTTTCAAATTATGCCACAGACCTTTTCCTCAATCAAAGTTAAGTTAAAGGAAAAAAGCAATTAGAAAGATACTATTTAAGACTGAGTATATACAAGGCAAAGAGAAAGTTCTTGCTGCCAGCAACAAGACTCTCGGGATCTATCAAATATCGATTGTTGAACATAGACTCTTTAAAATCTAGGATAAATTAAGTATCTAGACAGACTACAGTTTAAAAGAGACTAGAAATGTCAATTATGTACAAAAATTTAAGAAAGTTTACCTATATTCGTGAGGACATAATTCATTGTTACTTATGGTGAGAGCTGGAAATGTTGAAGAAACAATGCCAGGTCTGTATAGCAGATCAAGAAAAGTGAATCCTAAATCTAACTAGTTACCTAATGAAGTTCAGAGGTATTACATGATTGAAGATAGTCAGAAGAGGGTGTTGCAATAAAACTAAACCTCAAGTGTTCACTGTTCTGGGAGAGAATCTAGCTTAGGGAAAACATAACACACACATGGGCTTATACAAGTCTACACAAAACACAGGAAGTTTTAAAGATAATCCATCATCGGCAGTAATGGGGAAGACTTGCAGCCACATCAAGTAACCAAGAGTGTGTGGGACACAGCTGGAGGTACTAAACCAGGCTGCAGTCATCATAAATTTCAAGGAAATTGCTTCTTTTTAATCAGAGACTGTTGCATACCTTCATAAACCTGGGGCTCAGCGTAGTGTTGTTCTGGTCACCCAAGCCAACACCAGCACATAAGCCAGGGAATTTCAGGCAGTACTTCCTACATTTTAGGATCCTTCATCCTTGCCTTAGAGGATATGCCTTAGGGGATATCCTTGGGATGCTGAGCAAACTAAGTAGGCATTCAGCTATTGCAGTGATTTCAGAATGATTTCAGGAGAAGTTAGCACCTTCCCCCAGAGGGAAACAAAGTTAATCTATTTCATTAGTAACTAAATAAGCCAAAAAAAACCCCCAACCTGTCAAGAGAGTTTCAGAATAGCTGATAAAATTGATGAGTCTTCTCTGTTTTGGGAGTTTTTGAGTCTGGCTCAGATTAACTGTGATGAAAATGCATTTTTATTCTCAGAAGGTGAGAGGTTGCCTTTGTCTCAGGCCTTTGCTCGATGACAAAGGTTAGGTTTTTGCATCTGCAGATCTGACCTGAGGCTGCAGAAGTGCTCAAACAGGAGAATGAGGAATCATAGAATCATTCAGATTGGAAAAGACCTCTAGGATCATCTAGTCCAGCCTTCTTTGAACATCTCCCTAACCCTTAGGCCATTTCTCGAACCGCCACATCTACTCATTTTTTGAATACAGGAAAAGCAAGGAGCAGGAAACAGGAAAGCAAGGAGGAATTATCTGCAGCTAAAAAGCAAGCCTCTCGATACAGGTTAAAGTTTTTTTGCTTTCAGCGGCTGTCTCTCATCTCATGTTGCCTGATCTAGCATCTAGCTGACAGTCAGAAACGCTCTGCAAAATGAGGCATAACAAAGCCAGGAGACAGAGGGGAATCACTTCCCTCTACATTGGTGGCTTATGCTCAGTGATAGGGTGGAGAAGAAGGCATGAGTGTGTGGTCTGAAGGCTTTTTCCCTTGCAGGGTGAAGAAGGAAGAGCCTGTAGGTGGGAGCCTTGAGAAAAACACAAACATTTATAGGGGTCATGGAATAGGAAGGAACTTCATGTATCCTGGAGGAAGGGCCCTCCTGTTTGAGCCAGGAGAAAGGCTTGTAATCTTGAATGAAGGATTTCCTTGGAAGGAAAAAGCAGAAGGGGGTAGTATCCCTACCTAGAAAACAAGACCAAAAGGAAAGACAGGCCAAGATATAGCTGCTTAGTTAGGGAGGGAAAAATAATCATAGTGGGAGAAATCAGGTAGTATGCATGATAACAGCAAGGACTAAATATAGAAGGTGAATGAAACTCTTTAAGAGATACAGTGGGACTCAGTGCTTGTTATAGCTAATGCCAAGCAATATTAATTTACCCCACCAGGTATTAGTGAATATTAATATTATATCATTAGCAGGCTTTCACTACCGGTGGCACTTTGTTATGTCTTTTCTGGGGTGAAATAAAAGAACTCAGTTTCTAGCCCTACTGATTTTATATCTTTTATGAGCAACACATTCAGTTTTAAAAATAAAATACAGCATGTAAAGTAGTAATTTACAGCGAAAGCAACTATTTTCTGGTGTTCTCATTAAGGCTATTTTATGCACCTGTCTTCTATTCACTCTTTTGAAATTGTAGGCCACAAATAAGTGTACTGGGAGTGAGTAATTAGCCATAATTATTGTTTCTTTGTAATATTTTGGGTTGTTTCAGAGATTTCTTATGTGAGGGTGTCATTTGTGAGGGGGGAAATGTTCAAAATGGTGCTGAAGCTTATGACTTGAACTTGCACGTTTGACCGTAGCTGCAGCCTGCAGTGAGAAGTGCAAGAATTAAAGGGGGGGTGCTTGTGACAGCATATTTCACCAAAGACAAATCTCAATATGGTTTAATTACTGCTCAGTTTTAAGTACTTTCCATGAAATATTTGCAATTTTATGTCTGCTAAAGGCTTCGATAGTTACAAGCTCTTTGATTTCCCAAATTTGCTGTAATGGTGTGTGCATTTAAATACATCTGTATGTATAATGATCTTTAATGTTGCTGATCCTGTGTGTAACGAATTAGACTTTTCACTGTTGTAAATAGGACTGATGCGAGATTAATAAACCAAGCCAAAGAGTATTGATACATAGAATTGATGTAAAGCAGGTTAGATGAGAAGCTAATTAACAAGCTTGAGTGATTTACAGTCTAATCCTACACAAAACATTGGAAACCAAACTTGGGAGCACTGAAACAATGAATCCCAGCTGAAGTATTAAAAGCAATGTTTCAAATTCTGCCATGGTTTGTCCCCTCAACGCTCCTTGATATTACACTAGGTATGATTTTTGCAGAGTAAATATAAAGCATTGGTATTTATTTTAAAATTGGATTTAATGTAAAATCTGTTCTTCACAAGGATTTTTTAAAGAAATGAGTGGATTTCTCTATCAATTTGCAAATCTAAACTATTCAATTTAAACAGTAACTGTGACAGTGTGAAAAGCTATTTACAGGTCTGCAGCCATCTCTGGTTTCATCAATTTGTTTTTCAGTCTTTGTTGTTATTTCTTGTTTCTTATGGATCTCCTGGGACAGCTTCTTGCTTGAGGAGAGAATGTCAATAGCTCCTTCGTCCTCTAGGATGTTTCCCTGCAACAATGAGAATACTCCCCAAATTTAATCTAGTTCTTTTGCCTCCCTTCTCTAAAATCAAAGAAAATTAAAAAAGTTATTTCAAGAACCACAAACATCATCTGAATAAGGCTGCTGTGTAATAACAGCCTGATTTTGATTGGTTTGTATAAAGGGATATTAAAATAGACTATACCTTTCAAAAATCCATTAGTGAAATTCCAGATAATTTTAGGCACTAAGTTCAGAGTAGTGTAGATGCCAGACAAAGTTCATCTGAGAAGGGCTTTTTGCTTTGTTTTTTTTTTGAATTCACCAACATATTAATCAAACTTGTAATTAAACCTTGTGTACCTGTAGGCTATTCTGCTGGAATATTTAAGAACGAGTTTCTATTTTCGTGGGGCCATAGGATTATTTCTTAGCCCATGCAGTATGAGAATGCACTGTAATGTTCATAGTATTTTTTTAAAAACAAAGGTAAGGAATGAATGCAGACAAGTATTTGTATTCTAGACGGATTCTAGAGAGAAATAAACTTGAATTAGGTGGAGGGCTTAAGTTTTCTAAGATGTAATGTATGGGAGAAGTGCCTGTTCTTTATCTCTTTACCTGCAATTTATAAGAAAAGATAATTTATTTTGTTTGGGGTATGTCTACCAGGGAAAATTAACTGTGATAGCTGTTCTGGATTAATTCTCCACGCAGATGCTGGGATAATATGGAATAGAAAAAGGGCATTCTTATTCCAGAATTAGAGTGTATAACATAAGGGAAATAGTCTTGCAAACCTGCTCCACATTCTGTTCATGCCTGAATTTAATCCAGATTAATTTCCTTGCAGGCATCCTGGAAAAGAAAATAATTTTTTTTATTATTTTTTTTTTTTTTAGGTGAAGGACTTCACAGTCATTCCTCTAAACCTGGGTCAGAACTGTGACAATAGGAGAATTATCTGTGTACTCATTTCCTACTGCGGTTCCTATCTGGTTCTACTTCTGGAACTATTGAGCATCAGGATGCTTGGAGCTGCATACAAGAAACACAAGCTCTGTGCTGAACCCGTCTGACAAAAAGTAACTGAAAACCATAAAATTATGTTCCCTGTAACAGATCCATGACAAAAACTAGTATTAAAATCATAGCTGAAGTTCGGTGTGATAGTAATGCATAGCAGCTAAGGCTGTGACTTCCCTGTCCACATGTGTACATATCTGTAAAATCTGTGAAATTGCTGAACCTTTTATCTTCTGAGACTTGGACATGTTCTTTCTCTCTTTGTTAACATAAATGGCTACTTGGTAGGGGGACCAGATTCTCATATTAGTTACATGATTATTGTCTAGCATATTGTAGTTTAACCCAACTTTCCCTCCCCCTTTCCCCTCAAACAAAAAGCCTCTAAAAACCTATGGGAAATCAGGTGAGAAACTGTATTAGAGAAAATCAGTTCATATATATACAGACCAACAACCTTTTGACCTTTCTTGCCAGAATGCACACGATAAGGGTAATTGCCAGCACCGTTATTTGTTCTCATTTTATTAAGTCTGTTTTTACAATAGGTGTTAGAGATAAGTACTCTGATGGCTATTTCTCCAGATGTCTGGTTTAAATGTACCATAAAGCACACTAGATGGTGTATCCATTAACACCATATAGTGACAAGAATAGCAGATTATCATTAACCACTATGCTAAAAGAGAAAATGTTTCTGAATTGCATTTGCTTTGGTTAGTCACAGCAACTGGAAATAATTAAAACTGAAACAATTAAAAAAGGATTTCCTTCTATATGCAGTTTACTTTTTAATTTTTTGTTTGTTTGTTTGGGTTGGGTTTTTTTTTTGTTTTTTTTTTGTCTTGTCTTTTTAATTCCGGAATAGTTGGGTTTGGTGCTTCTGGTGCTATAAAATGGAGTGAATATCTTTGTACTTTCAGAGCTGTGAAAGAATCAGAGATAATGTCACTACACCCTCCCCACTCCCTCATTATGCACAGACACTCTCTGCCCTTGCGTGTTAGGTTATTTGATACACAAGGTGCATGCACAACACCATGATGGGTGCACACAGTTGTCAAAACATTGTTTTTCTATGCTTTCAGTACTGCTGCTCTGAATTTTCACCTGTGAAAGTCTCTCATGTATCCCAAACCTAACTCTTGGACCCACACTGCAGAGAAACAACTCAAACTTTTAACCCCTGGGAAGAGTCAATAGTCTTTAATTCTAAGAACCTGTGATGCTTTTTATGAAGCACACTTTTAAATGTTCTTCCAAACATTAGCTTTTCTTTTTTGTTCCCCCAATAAAATCCTGAACATTTTATACTTTCTGCATGCATAGCTTTGTGGCCATCACTGCCATACCTTTCAGCACTGGTGCCCTGCCTTTTTCTGTAACTCCTAAACAATAGTCTCCAGCTCCTTTACTTGTTTTCTTTTTACCCGTTTCTTGGATCATTTCTCCTTTCTATCACTTCCATCAAGTATTTTGCAACAACAGCAGTATCTGATTAGTCCCTGTGATTTCCTTTCCTAGTAACTTGTATAGAGAAAACATACTTTGACAGATACTTCAGGCAGATAATGAGGATTTTGGAGATGGGTGGTCATGTGGTGCTCAAAATCCCTGCTGTAATGAATAACAGCCTTTCCCCAACTGGATGTGTTCCATTTCACTTTGTTTAAATGTCTGTCTCAGCTTCACAGACTATAGAGTAGGACTGAGTTCCTCTGAAAGGTTTTTAATTAGCACCATGTTCCCAAACTATCAAAGCAAAAATGTATCAGAAGGAGAAGGAAAAAAAAGCAAACAATTAACAATTTTATTTCAAAGCCTTAAACCACTTTGGTTGCTTAGCATAACAAGAAACATAATTTGAATGGAGCCTAATGAACTAATTTCAATAGTCCTGTGCTTGTCAAGCATTGGGTTTTTTTCCCTTTAAATCGATACAACACATTGCTTTTATTTCTAAGCAGTGAGCAGAAATAAGTGAAACATTTTAATTGAAAACTGAGCTCAATATATTCAGCATACA